>CM031377.1:37795468-38316930 GCA_018208015.1 Medicago ruthenica | reverse complement strand
CACGCTCTTTTCTTGAGCGGCTCTTTTGGTAGTACGGCTGGCGTCTTCCCGAGTTCTTTCGGAGCGAAGACTCTACCACTTCTGGTTATTCCTCCAACACCGGTAATGTTAGTGATGCTGGGCTCAATTTTGGCTAGTGGTTTTCCTTCCACATAGGCCACAGGTTGGTAATTCCATGGTACCCTCTTCGTGCTTTCGAAAGAGAAGGGTGCAGGTACGTGGAATGTTATGGGCTGTATGGTCATTGCTACCTCTCTCCTTTGGTATGGGATTTCGAGAGGTTTTGGGTCGTTAGACTCTAAGGTAGCAACGTCCGTGCCATCCTTTATATAGCCAATTTGGATCCAACCTTGGTCCATTAGCTCTTGAAGACAGCTCTTCAACTCTTCGCACTCGTTCGGGTTGACCTTGCAGGCTTCACAGTTGGCGTGCATTTCCTCGAACAAACCAAAGCCGGTTAAACGCTCCCTTATGGTTGACAAGGAAGTCTTAACATTAGCTACCCTTTTGACTGGACCAAAGTCCTCTTGTTCCTCCACCGCATTTACAGAGGGACCCGCATGCCCCGGCAATGGGTTATTTTTTACATTGGGGTTCTCCTCTTTGAAGGATAACAGCTTCTTGTCAATAAGGTCCTGAACCTTGTGTTTGAAGACTCTACAGTTCTCGACATTGTGTCCCACGGTTCCTGCGTGGAAATCACATTTGGCATTCATGTCGTACCACTGTGGATATGGTGGCGACATTGGTGGTAGTAGTCTTGCTTCGACCATACCCTTTTGGATTAGATATGGCAAGATTTGACCATAAGGCATAGGTACAGGATCAAACTGCCTATTATAATAACTGTTCCTCGGGCCCGCTTGATTCCTTGATGGGTACCCGCCTTGTTGTTGCTGTTGTTGATTTTGAGGCAACACTACTGGTTGTCGAGGTGGAGTTGCGGGAATCACTTGAGGTGAGTAACGCCCTTGAGCCGTTGCTGCTGCCACATAAGGATAGTGGTAGTGAGGCATTTGATTTGGTGGTGGGCAAGATGGTCCCACTAGAACGGCATTTGTCTCCCCCTCTTTCTTTTTGTGAAAGTTGCTGGGGGGTCTTCTAGCTCCACTTTGAGCTTCTAGAGGGCCTTGGATCTTTCCCCTCTTTTTGCTCCGTCCTCTATTCTTTCACCAACCATGACTAGATCGGAGAAACCGGCAGACGTGCTTCCAATCATCTTGTCGTAATATGGGCCTTGAAGTGTGCCCATAAAGGTGTCGACAAGCTCTCTTTCCAATAGTGGTGGTTGTACACGAGAAGCTAGTTCTCTCCACCGCTGAGCGTACTCCTTGAAGGACTCATTGCTTCTTTGCAGGAGGTTTTGTAGTTGCATCCTATTTGGAGCCATGTCCAAATTATATTTGTATTGCTTTAGGAAGGCATCGGCTAGATCCTTCCAAGTTTGGACATGGGTACGCTCAAGCTGCATGTACCAATCCAAGGACGCTCCGCTTAAACTATCTTGAAACACATGCACCATGAGTTTCTCGTTCATTGCGTAAGCTGCCATCTTCCTACAGAACATCCTTAGATGGTTCCGAGGCATTGAATTCCTTTGTACTTCTCGAAGTCCGGTGCTTTGAACTTCGGAGGGATTACCACGTCGGGCACTAGGCACATGTCCAAAGCGTTGTGGGCACTGTATGAACTGAACCCTTCGACAGCTTTCAACCTTTCATCCAAAACTCGATACATTTGGGTGGTATCATTGTCTTGGTGGGTGGTGTCGGGAGCAGACTGCCTTGGCTGACTATTTTCCACATCATGGGGAATTACTTCATGCTGAGTAGTGGAAGTTCTTTGAGGACGACGCTCTTCATTCCTTACGGGGATTGTGAGCGGTGGTGGAGGTGGTCCATGGCCCTCATTTTCAAATGGTGGGGTATAATCCGGAGGTAAACCGTAAAGAGGCCATTGCACATTGGATGCATCCGTTACTGGGCGAGGATTACTTTCTCGTGCCGATAGAGTTTGCATTAACTCTAGCATCTGATCCATCTTTCCCTTCATTCCATCAACCTCTTCTCTCAAAGCCGCTTGGGTTTGTTCCAAATTGTCCATGATCCTTTGTTTGTTAGCTCGTGTTCCGTACGAGTGTTGGAGATCTGGTTCTTGGACCGAGGGCTTTTGGGGTTTTCGGGCTATGATTGCTTTGAACTGTTTTTAGGGAAATGAATGAGTTTTTTTTTTGAAAAAATGCATGAAGATGCATGTGGATGTATGTATGCGATGAGTATGCAAAATATGCGTTTTTTTTTATTTTGCTTTATGGAGGAGTTTAAAGGTGCACAATTAATATTAACAATTTGAAATATTAAAGACCGGGAAATTGATAATGCTTCAAAATATATTTGATTAAATAACATTCGTTTACAAAGTGTAACTAATGTTATTACAAATCAAATAGCCGCTCGCTTCTCGGCTTTGCTCATCTCCTCCCTATAGAAATCTATGGTGTCCTTGCAGAACTTCATAAACTTCTGGATCTCCATAGGGATGACAAAGTAGGGCATGACCATCTCGGCCTCCGCTAGCCTCTTTGGAAGTTGGGTGATTACCAAATTTGAGAATGCAACCAATTTAGTGAAATCCTCACTTAATCGGGTGGCGTCTTGCCATACATACTCAATCACTTCCTTGCGCTGGTCTAGCTTGACTCTTGCACTTCTAATTTCATCATGTAGTTGTGCAATATGGTCCCCGTGAGCTCTTGCAATCTTGTCGAAGTACTCTTCGAATTTCTTGATGTCTTCTTCGAGACGATTGCACTTTAGCCTCCCTTGATGAGAAAGGCTCTCATGTCTTTGCCGTTGGACGCGTTCGGCTTGAAGCTGCTCTTTGTAGTCTTTAACTACTTCTTGGAGCTGTTGATTTTTCTCTTGAAATTTCAACCTCCATTTCCGTTGAGCTTCGATGGCTAGTTCGCCGAATTTCTTGAGCTCTTGGTTGGAATGTAAGATTCTTTCCAACTCTTCGTCCTTGGCCACAAGGTTGGCATCCGCACTAACCAAGCCGCCTCCTATCCAATCTCTCTTCCCTTCGGAGATTCTTAGCCGTTTTTGGCACACTAGGAGAGAGTTTGTTACTTCATCACGATCTCTCTTCGTCCTAGTAATTTCTCCTAAAGCTTGGAGGTGCTTCAATTCTAAGTCCCCGTTTTTGTTTTGGAGTTCTTGAATTTTAGCGTTGAGTTCCTCCACTTCTTTGCTGGGAATGGTTGCAATAGGTTTAGGTGTAGGAGATTTTGGAGGGTTTATGACCATAAAGGGCAGCTTGATTGCTTTGACCCTCTCCTTCACCCATTGAGTATAAAGGGGTTTGGCGACACAATTTCTCTTGCCGACCCTTCCTTTGCGCACTTGGCTCCATGCTCCCCGGATTCTCTCTAGCAATGTCGGGTCTTGATCGCCTTCCCTTAAGTAGAAAGCTTCCAACAAAAGGTCATTGGGTTTATCTTCCATTGAAAAACCTAGTTGTCGGAGAGAGAGGACCGGATTGTAATTAATACATCCCTTAGTACCAATGAGGGGTACGTTAGGGAAGTCCCCGCAACTGAGGATAATTTCCGGGTCCTCTAAGTTTGGTGAAAACCAATGGATGTCCTTCTCGGCGAGGGTTGTCATCCGTTGCGACCATTTGAGCTTGGCCCGGTTTTCCACAAAGTCTCGGTTTCTTGGCATGTGGGACATCATCCAAATTTGCACCACGGGAGTGCAACAAGTAATTTTGCGTCCCCTTGCTTGTTCATGCCTAGAGTAGAGGGTATGATAAAAATCCGCCAAGATTGTGGGAACCGGATTTTTAGTCATAAATACCTCTAGAGCCGGAAAATCTATGAAATCGTCCATGTTGGGGAATAAGACAATTCCGTAGACTAAGAGGGCTAAGATGGCGTTGAATGCCCTTCCCTCTTTGTTGGCTAACATTTCCCGAGCTTTGGCTTCCAAAAACTTTCTTGAAAATCCCTTAAGGTTTCCTCTAACTTCCAAGTTAGATGCTACTTCTTGGGTGTCGAGGTATAAGGATTCGGCGATGGCTTCTAATGTGGGGTCCTTTCCCGGACCGAGATAGAGTTCATGATCCTTCATGCTACAACCCAAAATCCTCTCAAACTCTTCCAAAGTTGGCGCTAGTTGGAAGTCTTGAAATGTGAAGCACCGTAGAGGTGGGTCGAAGAATTGCGCCAAAGTGGTTAAGGCTGTTGAATCTATTCTCACGGGTAGGAGATCAAGGATTAGCCCATAGCTTGCCTCGAAAATACTCTTGTTGACCGAAGAGAGCCTTTTGCTTAGGGCTAACAAGCTTTCCACCCTAGGAGCCTTAATTTTGAAGGCGAGCGTATTTTTGTTCCCGGAATCCATATTTCTTTTTGCTAATATTTGTTTGTTCTTTTTAAACTCCTATAAAGCAAAATGATGCGAAAATTACTTTCATGAATGCAAATGTTATGCAAGGGTATGGTTTATGAAGGTTCGGAACTTCCCCCCATCCTCACATGTAGGCTCTAAATTGTGAAATCTCCTAAGAAGAGGTCCTTAGAGTCATAGACCTCACATGGAATTAGGGTTGTCTATGGACATACGTCGACATGACTTCAATTAATTCCACGTGAAAATCTCATCTAAGCGGGGTTGGGCATCCTACCTCACGGACATACGTCAACGCGGGCTTCCGCACACAACCTCCTTCTAACTTAGTTTTTTTCTCAAGCTCGGGTAGAGAGCCTCACACGTCCGGCATTAACCCGAACAATGTGGAGTAACATCACTCAAGTAACCCCCGCATTTGATATATATATGATATGAATATAAAGCAAAAAATAAAGCAAATATAAACATAAAGCATATGACATGTATGAATAAAATAATAAGCATGGCGCGAAGAAAATAAAAACAATTGGCTTAAAAGCCAAATAGGTTAGGCTTGACTCGCTAGTGGGAAAAGCGTTCCCCAGTGAAGTCGCCAGCTGTGCGCACCTCGTTTAAAAAACGCGCAAATCCCCCGAGGTCGTTCGTAAACGCTCGGAGGGCCTTTGTGAAGTCGCCACCAAAGTTTTTGTGTAAAGGGAACGTTGATAAACCCTTAAGTTTTTTTTTATGTTTAAAGGGAAACGATAATAAAACCCTTTGACGATGAGGAAAGGATGGTCATCGCAACCATTGTCGGGTTCGGGAGTCGATTACGCAAGGGGAAGGTATTAGCACCCCTCACGTCCGTTGTACTCAACGGGAACCTTCTATTTGGCTAAAGCTTAAATTGTTTTTAAATGTTTCGCGCGCATGCTTATCTATGTCAAAATATAATAAAAGGGGGGGGGGGGGGGGGGGGGAAGAGATAAAAAACAAACGAAAGGGAAAAAAAAAAAGTTTTTATTATTGCGCTTGACAAGATGTCGATCTTGCTCCTACGTATCTCCCGGTAGTCGGAGAATTCAAAGCGTACGTAGTTCTTTGGTAGAAAAACGTACATATGTTGGTTAATTTTAAATAGACGATGTTTTAACCGAATTCTTGCGATTAAAACGTAGCTTGTATGCTCGCGCTTGGGAGACTTATTAAGCGTTTGTTCACGAATCGCACTAGAATTGTTAAAAGGTACGTCCGTTAGGGTAAAAGGGTTCGAATTGGTCGCTATGGGACCAAGAGAGGTGCAATGGACTCAAACGAGTCAATCATTGACCGAGTGGACTCCAACGAGTCGGGCGATTGTTCGATTGATCCACTGAGATCAAGAACAGGTACAATGGACTCGGACGAGTCGAACATTGACCGAGGGGACTCCAACGAGTCGGGCGATTGTTCGATTGATCCACTGAGATCAAGAACAGGTACAATGGACTCGGACGAGTCGAACATTGACCGAGTGGACTCAAACGAGTCGGGGGATTGAATCTAATGGCCACGGGGGACCAAAAGGTTCGGATTGACCACAAGGGGCCAAGATTTTGGTTTGGTTTATGGTTGGATACATTTGAAAATGGAATGACGATTGTCCGAGCGACGAGACATACGTCACGCATTCGTACAATCGGGGCAATGGAGAGACATACGTCACACCATCCCTTTTTCATTCAAGTTTTTGGGAAGAATTCTTTTAGAAATCCCAAGGTATGTCAAAACATTTGGTTTGAAACCCAAAGTGGAAAGATTTAGCAATTTTGCTAGAAAACGCACAAGTTCGGCTCGTTTTGCGAATTGTTTTGAAAAGCGAACAAATTTGGCGTATGTTCACGCTTGAGTTTTGAAAATCATGAACAATATTTATTGTTCAAGTTTGGATTAAAAAGATGAACATAGCTGGTTTGTTCATATGGTTTTGAAAGTTTGGGAACATAACTTGTTTTACAAGTTATCCACAAAATGTCATACGAACTTGTGAATTTGTCAAAATTGTGCAAAATCCTTGTTATGGATTGAAAAACATGGGTTTAAAAACTCTTAGGTTCTGAGCTCTTGGGCTAGAACCTCAAAAATTGGCCATTTGGACACCAAAACTCAGATTCTGAGTTATGTCATGGTCGCACTGCGACCATGACTTCGCACTGCGAAGTATGCGAATTTTTGAGTTCAGAAGCTGTTTCTGAACTTTTGTTCAGAAACAACTTCTGAACACACTCAGGACCTTTTAGGTGGGTGAAAAGCTTTGAGTTTTTGGGATGAAAAAGGCTGGACAAACCAGTTTTGATGTTTTGAAAACCTTGGGATTTCTTTGAAATTCAAAAGGGGTTTTTAGAACCAAAAGGTTTTGAACCAAAATTGCTATGCAAACACAATTGAAAATGCAAAACAAAAGCTTGGAAACTTACAGAGATCCTTAGCAAAGCTCCAGCTGCAATGGATTTGAATTGATTGAAGGTTCTTGCAAAAGTTTTGAATGTTGGTAATGGTTTTGAACTTTGTGAGGCTTTGTGTTTGGATTGTGTTTTTTCTGGTTGTTTGTAAGTGTTTGTAAGCTGGAATGAGTAGTGTGAAATTCTGGCCAGGCAATACTTAAGAGATTTCAGGTTCTGAACCAAAACAGGTTCTGAACAATGACTTAGCACAATTTAAAGCAGATAAATAGCAGAAATAAAAAGTGCAGGAAAGCTAAAGAACACACAAGGTTTGTTAACCCAGTTCGGAGTAAACACCTCCTACTCTGGGGGATACCAATCCAGGAAGGAAATCCACTATAGGATTTAACCCAAAGACTCAAGACACTGACTCCCAGTTCCCAGCCTTAGCAATTAAACTCCTCCTAGTCAGACTTCTACCCAACTCTGAGTATTAGAATCCTCTAACTTCCTATTCAAGCAACTGCAACCCAGCTACTTGAACAACCCTTAACAATCCCCTGTTTTTGAACTCAATCTCAATGACAACAATTCATTCGTACCTAAAGGCTTAGAATGAATTACAACTCTATAAAAACACTAAACCAACTCAAACAATGAGTGGTGCACAATAAAAACTCTAAGTAAAAACACAGACTTAATTCTCTATTTTTGACTCTCTAAATCGTAAGTCTTCAATAGCAAAGCTCCTCCTTTTATAATCTTCAGCAAACCTCTTAATTATGCTCCAAATCTTCTGAATTGATTTGTTACTGGAATAAGATTGTTCCAAAAGAGTAACAAATAAAACTGCATCCAATCTTTGAAAGATTTAAAACAGAAAATACGAATTTTCATAACTTTGAACCAAATCTTCAAAGATATCTTCTCCAATAAACCCAGCATTCTAGAAGCAATTAAACAAACATAATTCCTTGCTCAATCTCCCAAGATACGTGCAAAAACAATCCAGCAAACCCAGCTTCTGATGTGGTCAACAGAAGTCAACGCTGGCTTCAGAACCTGAAACTGCTTCTGAAGCGCTACAGTGCTCCTGAAGAGCATTTCAGCTTCTGATGTAGATTTTAGCTTCTGAATGGCTTCAAATGAGAAAACTTGTAACTGAAGAAATGTTCATCATAAGGAAAAGCTTCTATCCCATACTTTGGTTTTGCCAAACAATGCAGCCAACACTTAAAGACTCAACAATCTCCCCCTTTGGCAAATTTTTGGCTAAAACCAAACAAGTTCTTCAATCTTCCATAACATCAACTCAGCAAAGAAGAACTCCACAATCTATCATAGCATAAACATAAGCAGCGGACACAGCTATGAATAACCCAAACCAGCTTCAGTTCTACAAATCATAACAGCTACTGAAGCACACATAAAATACTGATCAACTCCTGATCACAAACAATCATGGTATCAGAGCTACTCCAAGGTATCAGAGTCAACACTTCAGGAGCTGAACACAATTGTTCTTCAGGACCATAACAATCTTGTACTCCCCCTGAGACACATACTCCCCCTCAAGAACATCTTGACAGCTCTTGTTGCATTGGTTCTGAATACTGAGCTTCACACACAACTTCTGAATAACACTGAAAGTTGAATTAGAACTAATTCTCTGAGCAGCAACACTTGGTATTAGAGCCAACACATTACATAAGATTTTATCATTACATAAGATTTTCTCCCCCTTTTTAGCCACAAAATTATGACAAACCTCAGACTTCAAGTAGGGAATAAAATCTAAACAGGTAACATAAATCCTTGAAAACATGTCAGATTCAGACTCAGGTCCAGGATCACACTTAGCATAGGCACAACTGGCAGGTACTCTATCTTCCTCACATCCAGTTTGCAGTAATTGCTATAACTCTTCATGCAAACACACACCTAACTTGCTCCTTAAGTTTTCAAACTGTTTAGCATCCAAGGCCTTTGTGAAAATGTCAGCAACTTGTTCTTCAGTAGCTACATGTTCCAGCTGAATAACTTTATCCTCCACAAGATTTCTGATAAAATGATGTCTGATGTCTATGTGTTTGGTTCTGCTGTGCTGAATAGGATTCTTAGAGATGTTGATGGCACTCAAATTGTCACAAAACAATGTCATAGTTCCATGTTCAATGTTGTACTCCTCCAGCATCTGCTTCATCCACACCAATTGTGAGCAATTACTTCCAGCAGCAATATACTCAGCCTCAGCAGTTGACAATGACACACAGTTTTGTTTCTTGCTGAACCATGAAATCAAGTTATTTCCTAAGAAGAAACAACCTCCTGAAGTGCTCTTCCTGTCATCAGCACTTCCAGCCCAGTCAGCATCACAAAATCCCATCAGTTCAGAACTTGAACTATGAGAATACATGATTCCATAGTCACTTGTGCTGTTCACATACTTCAGAATCCTCTTCACCTGAGTCAGATGACTCATCTTAGGATCAGCTTGATATCTTGCACATACTCCAACAGCATAAGTGATATCAGGTCTGCTTGCAGTTAAATACAATAAGCTCCCAATCATGCTTCTGTACTGACTTTGGTCTACTGAAACTCCATGTTCATCCTTAGTTAACTTCAGGTGAGTAGCAGCTGGTGTCTTCTTATGAGCAGCTGATTCCATTCCAAACTTCTTCACTATGTTCTTGGCATACTTACTTTGAGAAATGAAGATTGTATCTTCCATTTGTTTGACTTGTAACCCAAGAAAGTATGTCAGTTCACCAACTAAGCTCATTTCAAATTCTGACTGCATCTGCTGAACAAACAACTTGACCATCTTCTGAGACATCCCTCCAAACACTATATCATCCACATAAATCTGAGCTATCATCAGACTCCCATTTTCATCTTTCACAAACAAAGTCTTATCAGAACCTCCTTTTCTGTAACCTTGAGCCACAAGAAATTGAGTAAGCCTTTCATACCATGCTCTTGGTGCTTGCTTGAGTCCATACAAGGCTTTCTTCAACTTGTACACATGATCTGGAAACTTAGGATCCACAAAACCCTTAGGCTGTTCAACATATACTTCTTCTTGCAGATACCCATTCAGAAATGCACTCTTCACATCCATCTGGAATAATTTGAACTTGAGAATGCAGGATACACCCAACAGTAGTCTTATGGACTCCAGTCTGGCCACAGGTGCAAAGGTCTCATCAAAATCAAGTCCCTCAACTTGAGTATAGCCCTGAGCAACCAACCTTGCCTTGCTTCTGACTACAGTACCATTTTCATCTGTTTTATTCTTGAATATCCACTTAGTCCCAATCACATTCAGCCCTTCAGGTCTTGGAACTAGATCCCATACTTCACTCCTTTTGAATTGATTCAACTCATCTTGCATTGCTTCAATCCAAAATTCATCAGTTAGGGCTTCTTTCACATTTTTAGGCTCAACCTTTGACACAGAGCATGAATCAGTAGCAGCAACATCTGATCTTCTGGTTCTGACACCTTGATCTAAGCTGCCAATGATTAAGTCTTTAGGGTGATCCTTCTGAACTCTAATTGATGGCCCTTTACCATTTGGAACTTGATCTGGTTGATCTTCTGCTTCTTCAGACTCTGAATGCTTTTCTGCTTCTGAAGTTTGTTCTTCTGAGGCTTCAGACTCTGGAACAACTTCAGGTTCATTCTTTTCATTCTCAGCTGACAAATCATCAATAACCACATTTATGGACTCCATCACAACCTTGGTTCTGGTATTAAACACCCTGTAAGCTCTGCTGTTCACTGAATAACCCAGGAATATGCCCTCATCAGACTTAGGATCCAGTTTTCTTCTATTCTCTCTGTCAGCCAAGATATAGCATCTGCTTCCAAACACATGGAAATACTTCACAGTTGGCTTTCTTCCTTTCCATAATTCATACAAGGTACAAGTGGTTCCCTTCTTCAAAGTAACTCTGTTATGAATATAACATGCAGTGTTCATTGCTTCAGCCCAGAACATATATGGAAGTTTCTTAGCATGCAGCATTACTCTTGCACATTCTGCTAATGTCCTATTCTTTCTCTCAACTACACCATTTTGCTGAGGTGTGATAGGTGCAGAGAACTCATGTTTTATGCCTTCAGAAGCACAGAATTCTGAAAAACTCTTGTTTTCAAATTCTTTGCCATGGTCACTTCTGATTCTGACTATGCCACAGTCTTTTTCTCTTTGTAGTTGAATGCACATGTCTTTAAATACTTCAAAAGTATCAGATTTTTCTCTAACAAAACGGATCCATGTGAATCTTGAGTAGTCATCTACCATTACAAAAGCATACCTCTTTCCTCCAATACTTTCTACTTGCATAGGCCCCATTAAATCCATATAAACAAGTTCTAGTACTTTAGTAGTTACCTGGTGAACTAATCTGGGATGAGACTTTCTTGTTTGTTTTCCAATTTGACAATCACCACAAACATTGTCCTCATTGATCTTCAGATTAGGCACACCTCTGATAGCTTCAGTACTTAGGATTTTCTTCATGCCTTTTAAGTGCAAATGTCCCAGTTTCTGGTGCCAGAGTTTGACTTCCTCTTCTGAGCTCATAAGACAAGAAGTCAGACTTCTTTCTTCTTCAGAAACCCACAAGTAACAGTTGTCTTTGGATCTGCAGCCTCTCATCTGAATCTTATCTTCCTGATCAGTGACAATACATTCTAGTTTGTTGAAATTAACCTTCAATTCTTGATCACAAAGTTGGCTGATACTGATCAGATTAGAGGTTAATCCTTCCACCAGTAGCACATCATCAAGTCTGGGCAAACCTTCTCTGATCAAATCTCCAATACCCAGAATCTGACCTTTTACACCATCTCCAAATGTCACATAACTTCTGGAGTATGATCTGATATTGCTCAGCAGCTTCTTCACACCAGTCATGTGCCTTGAACACCCACTATCAAAATACCAGTCTTCTTTTGAAGTTGCTCTCAAAGAAGTGTGAGCTATAAGGCCTACATTCTGAACTTTGGGCTTCCACACCTTCTGAACATTGTGTCTGGGGGCAGCTGGTTGCACTCTCCTATACTGAAAATGCTCAGGATAGCCATAAAGTTTGAAGCAAAATGGTTTGATATGCCCTTTCTTTCCACAATGATGACAAATCCATGGATGATTTCTCCTCCTTCTGTTTCTGAAAAATTTCTGGGACAGCTTCTGAGGTAGCATCTGAACTTGCTTCTGACCTTGCATCTGAGGTCTTTTCTGAGCTTGCTTCTGAGCTTGCATCTGGGATTGTTTCTGAGGTCTCATCTGAGATGCTCCAATCATAGGATTATCAGTTTTAGTGGCAGGAACAAACTCTTTAACAGGAATCTTCTGTTTGGAGTTCTGAGTCTGATCATCAAAGCCTAATCCAGTTTTTCCTTGTTGCTGAGCACCCAAAATTTCATCCAACACATTAGTAGCAGTATTCATCATTCTAACCTGCTTTTTCATATGTTCAAGTTGGGAATTTAACTGGTTCACTTCTTCTTTCAAATCTGAATTCTGCACAAGAAGTTCTTCTTTTTCAGCCTCCAGTTGAAAAATAGTCTCCTTCTGATCCAGCACTTGTTTGCAAACCTCAGCACTTCTAGTATACAGCTTCCTGTAGTTGTCAGCTAGTTCATCATATGAAGTTTTAACAGCTTCAGACACAGATGAACCTTCAGACTCTGAGTCAGACTCTGAAAAAGTCTCAGACTCTAAAGCAGGTTCCTTCTTCAAGATAGCTCCTGACCTCACTACCAGACCAGTATCACACATACTAGATTCACTATCATCATCTTCTTCAGAACCATCATCAGACCATGCAACAGCTAGGCTTTTCTTCTGCTTCTTAAGAAAAGTAGGACACTCAGTTTTGATATGTCCATAACCTTCACACTCATAGCACTGCACACCTTTGGCTTGGTTACTTTTCTCCTCAGACTTGGTCTTCTTCTCATCAGTTTGTTGCTTTTTGTTATTGAATCTAAAGTTCTGACCTTTGGCTTTGGCTTTTCTGTTAACATTCTTCAGAATCTTGTTGAATTGTTTTCCCAGCAACACAAGAGCTTCTGATAAGTCATCCTCTTCAGACTCTTGTTGATCATCAGCTTCAGAGTTCACACTGAAGGCTACACCTTTTCCTTTCTTCTCAGTCTGTTTGCAAAAGGCTGTTTCAAAATTGAGCAATGACCCAATCAGCTCCTCCACCTTCATGGCAGAAATATCATGAGCCTCCTCAATTGCAGTGACCTTCATGTCAAATCTTCTAGGCAGGGACCTGAGGATTTTTCTCACCAACTTCTCATCAGACATCTTCTCCCCAAGTGAATCAAAAGAATTTGCCATGTCCAGCACATTCATGTAAAAATCCTGAATGGATTCATCCTCCTTCATCTTCAGGTTCTCAAACTTGGTGGTCAGTAACTGAAGTCTGGACATCTTCACCTTAGAAGTTCCTTCATGAGTTGTCTTTAAAATTTCCCAGGCCTCCTTTGCGACAGTACACTGTTTGATAAGTCTGAACATGTTCTGGTCAACACCATTGAAAATAGCATTCAAAGCTTTTGAAGTTCCCAGAGACAAGTCATCTTCAGCTTTGGTCCACTCCTCTTCAGGCTTCAATACTCCAGTTTTGTTACCATCTTTGTCCAAAACCTCAGGATGATCCCAGCCTTTAATCACAGCTTTCCAAGTCCTGCTGTCAATAGACTTTAGAAAAGCACACATCCTTGACTTCCAATACTCATAGTTTGTGCCATCTAGTAGGGGTGGTCTATTGACATAGCCTCCTTCTCTATCCATGCTTGCCAGTAATAAACTCCTCTGGATCTCACCCAAATTACAGGCAGGGTGCCTGCTCTGATGCCAATTGAAATTCTGGCCAGGCAATACTTAAGAGATTTCAGGTTCTGAACCAAAACAGGTTCTGAACAATGACTTAGCACAATTTAAAGCAGATAAATAGCAGAAATAAAAAGTGCAGGAAAGATAAAGAACACACAAGGTTTGTTAACCCAGTTCGGAGTAAACACCTCCTACTCTGGGGGATACCAATCCAGGAAGGAAATCCACTATAGGATTTAACCCAAAGACTCAAGACACTGACTCCCAGTTCCCAGCCTTAGCAATTAAACTCCTCCTAGTCAGACTTCTACCCAACTCTGAGTATTAGAATCCTCTAACTTCCTATTCAAGCAACTGCAACCCAGCTACTTGAACAACCCTTAACAATCCCCTGTTTTTGAACTCAATCTCAATGACAACAATTCATTCGTACCTAAAGGCTTAGAATGAATTACAACTCTATAAAAACACTAAACCAACTCAAACAATGAGTGGTGCACAATAAAAACTCTAAGTAAAAACACAGACTTAATTCTCTGATTTTTGACTCTCTAAATCGTAAGTCTTCAATAGCAAAGCTCCTCCTTTTATAATCTTCAGCAAACCTCTTAATTATGCTCCAAATCTTCTGAATTGATTTGTTACTGGAATAAGATTGTTCCAAAAGAGTAACAAATAAAACTGCATCCAATCTTTGAAAGATTTAAAACAGAAAATACGAATTTTCATAACTTTGAACCAAATCTTCAAAGATATCTTCTCCAATAAACCCAGCATTCTAGAAGCAATTAAACAAACATAATTCCTTGCTCAATCTCCCAAGATACGTGCAAAAACAATCCAGCAAACCCAGCTTCTGATGTGGTCAACAGAAGTCAACGCTGGCTTCAGAACCTGAAACTGCTTCTGAAGCGCTACAGTGCTCCTGAAGAGCATTTCAGCTTCTGATGTAGATTTTAGCTTCTGAATGGCTTCAAATGAGAAAACTTGTAACTGAAGAAATGTTCATCATAAGGAAAAGCTTCTATCCCATACTTTGGTTTTGCCAAACAATGCAGCCAACACTTAAAGACTCAACATAATGTATAATGCTCTTGAATTGCTGTTATCAGAAGTGTTTGGAACCTTGGGCATTGCCTTCTATTTATAGGCCAAAACCAAATCAATTTCATCATTAGAAATCCCCAAAATCTAGCTGATTTGTGGGCTAGGATCAGGCTGAATACCTTTGCATTAAATGCTAATGGATAGAGGCAACCTTGCCTTGTGCCAAGGGTCAAGACTCAGCCTGATTTCGGCCACAAATTCAAAGATTTTGGATAGTAATGATGATGAAATAGTGCTGAAATGCAATTGGCCAAGCTTGGGGATCAATCCTTGCAATCTCAATGGTTGATCAATAAAAACGTGCACTGTGATGTGCAGAGATTGGGGGATGCAAAAGGCTACAATTGGCTGGTGTGAGAGGGTGAAAAGCTGCTGCAAAACAGGGTAGGCACTCATGGCTTTTTCAAGTGAAAAATCCAGCTGGTTTGACTGGTTTTGGGGGGAGCAAGCAGGAGAAAAGTCACCAAGCAGGTGGCTGGCAACCTTGGGGTGGTTAACAGGTCACTTGGGAGGGACAAGAGCTGCCCAAGGGCAAGCCCACTTGCTTGTCACATGCTAGGTTGGAAGAAAAAACTTCCAACCTTGGCATTAATGGCAAGTCTCTCATTTCTGGTTTTGCTTGGCCCAAATAGCCATGAATGCTGATTAAAATAAACATGGAAATGATATGCAACAAAATCTGGAATTAAATCAAAAACATCAAAAATCTGCAGAAAAATCGCAGACTTCGCAGTGCGAAGTCAGCATTTTTGAAATGTTGACTTTTCTGTTGACTTTGACTTTTTCTCCCTCTTTGATTTTTTTGATTTTTTTTTTGTTTTAAAAGGCTTAGGACAAAATTGGGGTACTACAGTATCCTCCAAATTTTATATGCTAACGACCATGAGGATCCATTCCAACATCTTACTAAGTTCTATGAGATTGCCGGTACGTTAGGAGAAACGGAGAATAATGAGGAAGCAATATTTATGAGAATGTTTCCTCATTCGTTGATTGGAAAGGCGAAGGAGTGGTACTTGGATCAACTGCCAACAGTGATGACTAACTGGAACACTCTTGAGGAGAAATTCCTTGAGAGATTCTTTCCTCAGAATCGTTTTATGGAGGCCAAGACAACCATCACCGTCTTTTCTCAAGGCTCAAGTGAGACATTATGTGAAGCTTGGGAGCGATTCAAGTCTATGCTAAGAAGATGCCCAAACCACGGATTTGATGATTTAACTCAAATCCATCTTTTCCGGAATGGGATGCAACAACAGTCAAAGCTACTACTTGATGCTGCTGCTGGTGGATCATTAATGGCCAAGAGTGCCGAAGATGCTGTTTCTATCATTGAAAGAATGGCACTCAACGACCATCAGGCTCACCACAATAGAAATTCGGGCCAAAGAAAAGCTGGAATATTGGATTGGGGACGAATGACGCTATCCTTGCTCAAAACAAGTTGTTCACACAACAAGTGGAAGAATTAACTAGAAAGATAGCTAATCTTCCACAACAAATGAAGGATATACAAAATGAACAAAGAAGACACCATCAAGTCGCATCTTGCGAACTTTGTTCAGGCGATCACCCCACCGGATTTTGTCCACCGCCTACTGAAGAGGTAAGTTATGTCGGCAATCAACAAAGGCCGCAACAGTTTCAAGGTCAATACCAAGGTCATAACAACAATTTCCCAAGAGGGAACAATCCTAATTATGGCCAAGGTTGGAGACAAGAAGCTGGACCATCTAACCGACAACCTTACCAAAATTTCAATCAATACCCTTCTCAACAAAACCGTCAACAAAGCACCGACGAGACTTTGAACCAGTTTATGCAAATGTCAATGGCGAACCAGAAAAATACTGATGCTTCAATTAAAAACCTTGAAACACAAGTAGGCCAGTTGGCTCAACAGCTTGCTCAAGCCACACAACAAGGCGGAACCTTTACCGCCAACACTCAAACCAACCCCAAAGACCATGCATTAACATCAAAATGACAATTAAGTCATTTTGATGAAGCTGGCCTTGCATCAAGAGACAAAGATTATTGCAAGGCAATTGCTACGAGAAGTGGGAAGGTAGTTGGTAGGGGAATAGGAGACAACCTTGAGGTGGAGAGGAAAGTTGTTGAAAATGAGGAGGAAGAACACGATATATGAAGTGGGAAAAACGCTTTCATCAAAAAACGCTTTCATGATGAAGGAAGTGAGAAGGAAACGGAGGGAGTTAATAATGAGGATGTAGTTGAAAAGAATAAGGAAGTAGTTGAAAATGAAAACATAGAGAAGAAGAAAGATGTGGTGAAGGAGAGGGGCAAGAATCAAGAAGTTGTGAAGAATGCACCAGCTCCACATCTACCATATCCAACTACTCCAGCTAGAAAGGATAAAGAAAGGCAGTTTGCAAGGTTCCTAGACATATTCAAAAGATTACAAATCAACATTCCATTCTCGGAAGCCTTAGAGCAAATGCCTACATATGCCAAGTTTATGAAGGAGATTCTTTCCAAGAAGAGGAGCTATAATGATGAAGAAACAATTCAGCTCGATGCTAATTGTAGTGCAATCATTCAGAGAACATTGCCAAGAAAGGAGAAAGATCCGGGTAAAGTTACACTACCGGTATCTATAGGCAATGTGAATGTCGGCAAAGCACTCATCGATCTTGGTTCAAGTATCAACCTAATCCCACTTTCCGTTGTCAAAAGGATTGGTGATTTGGTTGTGAAACGAACAAACTTGACGTTGCAATTGGCCGACAAATCTGTCACACGTCCGTTGGGAATAGCTGAAGATGTGTTGGTGAAAGTCGACAAATTCTTATTTCCCATCGACTTCGTGGTGATGGATATACCTGAGGATGATGATGTGCCACTAATTCTTGGAAGAACGTTTATGCAAACGGCAAGGATGATGATTGATCTTGACGGAGGTCTAATGAAAGTCTGTGTGGACGATGAAGAAGTCAATTTCAACATCAATGAAGCTATGAAGTATCCTAGTGATAAAGGTGCATGTTTCAAGATGGATGCAACTGATGAATTGATTGTTGATACAAGGGAACAGCTGCACAATTTGACACATCTTGAAAGAGTCTTGACGAATGCACTTAATATCATAGGAGAAGATGATGAGAAAGAGATTGAAGAATGTTTGAAGGAGCTGGATTCGTTGAAGGAAATTCCTCCTCACAAAGCTAAAATTGAGGAATTGACGAATGAAGCCAAAGTTGAAGAAATGAAGCCGGAGCTGAAAATCCTACCCTCGCATTTGAAGTATGTTTTTCTTGAAAAAGAGGGTAACAAACCGGTCATTATAAGTAGCTCCTTGTCAAGCAATGAAGAAACCAAATTGGTTGAAGTTTTGAAGTCCAACAAAGAAGCAATAGGCTGGACACTATCCGACTTGAAAGGGATAAGTCCATCCTATTGTATGCATAAGATCATGATGGAGGAAGATTACAAGCCTGTAGCGCAACCTCAACGACGGCTAAACCCAAATATGAAGGAAGTAGTCCGGAAGGAAGTGGTTAAACTACTTGAAGCCGGCATGATTTATCCGATCTCGGATAGTACTTGGGTTAGTTCGGTTCAAGTTGTCCCTAAGAAGGGAGGTATGACGGTAATCACGAATGAGAAGAATGAACTCATACCGACAAGAACCGTCACCGAATGGAGGATGTGTATAGATTACCGGAGGCTCAACAAAGCTACAAGGAAGGATCATTTTCCTTTACCATTCATGGATCAAATGCTAGAGAGACTGTCAGGACAAGCTTTTTATTGTTTCCTTGATGGATATTCGGGTTATAATCAGATATCGGTGAATCCAGAAGATCATGAGAAGACAACCTTTACTTGTCCATTTGGAGTTTTTGCATATCGACGCATGCCGTTCGGGTTATGTAACGCTCCAGCAACATTTCAATGATGCATGCAAGCCATCTTTGCTGATTTGATAGAGAAGAGCATTGAAGTGTTTATGGATGATTTTTCTGTCTTCGGTTCATCATTTGATTTGTGCTTGAAGAATTTGGACACGGTACTGAAGCGGTGCAAGGAAACCAACTTGGTACTCAATTGGGAGAAGTGTCATTTCATGGTAACCGAGGGTATAGTCCTTGGTCACAAGATTTCGTCCAAGGGTATTGAAGTTGATAAAGCTAAAGTCGACGTGATAGGCAAGCTTCCACCACCAATCAATGTCAAAGGCATCCGAAGTTTTCTAGGCCATGCCGGATTCTATCGGAGGTTTATCAAAGACTTCTCAAAGATTGCAAAGCCATTGAGCAATTTGCTCAACAAAGATAAGTCTTTTGATTTTGACAATGATTGTATTAATGCTTTTGAATGTTTGAAAGATAGTTTGACATCCGCACCCATAATCACCGCACCAAATTGGAATTTTGATTTTGAACTCATGTGCGATGCAAGTGATTATGCGGTTGGAGCGGTGTTAGGTCAACGCAAAAACAAAATTTTTCATGCTATACACTATGCAAGTAAAGTTTTAAATGATGCACAAATCAATTACGCTACCACTGAAAAAGAATTACTTGCTATAGTGTTCGCATTAGAAAAATTGCGTTCTTATCTCATAGGTTCAAAAATTGTTATCTATACTGACCATGCAGCCATCAAGTACTTAATCACCAAACCCGACTCCAAGCCGAGACTCATCCGTTGGATGTTGCTGCTCCAAGAGTTTGATTTGGAGATTAAGGACAAAAAGGGGACTGAGAACCTTGTGGCTGATCATCTGTCAAGATTGGTGAACGATGAGGTGACGAAGAACGAGAGAGAAATTCTTGAAGATTTTCCGGATGAAAAGTTGCTTATGGTTCAAGAAAGACCATGGTTTGCTGACATGGCCAATTATAAAGCAACGGGGTTCATACCTGAAGATTATACATGGCAAATGAAGAAGAAGTTGATGAGAGACTCAACTCACTTTGTATGGGATGACCCATATCTCTTCAAGATTGGAGCTGACCACCTTTTAAGGAGATGTGTTGCAATAGAAGAAGCCAAAGACATCATGTGGCATTGTCACAATTCGCCATATGGTGGGCATTACAATGGTGAAAGGACTGCTGCAAAGGTTCTTCAAGCAGGTTTCTATTGGCCCACTTTATTCAAAGACGCATATGAGCATGTGAAGAATTGCGAGAGTTGCCAGAAAACTGGAGGAATTTCAAAAAGGAATGAGATGCCTCTGCAAAGCATCCTTGAAGTCGAAGTTTTTGACTGTTGGGGTATTGATTTTGTGGGGCCGTTTCCATCCTCCATGTCCAATGAATACATATTGGTAGCCGTAGATTATGTGTCTAAGTGGGTAGAAGCAATCGCATCCCCAAAAGCCGATAGTAAAACGGTGGTCAAGTTTCTCAAAAGAAACATCTTTTCCCGTTTTGGAACTCCGAGAGTGCTTATAAGTGATGGAGGTTCTCACTTCTGCAATCAACAATTAGCAAAAGCACTTGTGCATTACGGAGTCAAACACAAGGTAGCTTCATCATATCATCCGCAGACTAACGGTCAAGCCGAGGTATCCAACCGTGAAATCAAAAGGATACTTGAGAAGACTGTGTCATCATCGAGGAAGGATTGGTCAATGAAACTTGACGAAGCATTGTGGACTTATAGGACCGCATACAAAGCTCCTACGGGTTTCACACCATTTCAGTTGGTGTATGGGAAAACATGCCACTTGTCGGTTGAGTTGGAGCATAAAGCGTTTTGGGCGCTAAAGTTTTTGAACTTTGACCAAGAGCAAGCAGGGGAGAAGAGAAAGCTCCAAATGAACGAACTCGAAGAAATGCGTGACCAAGCATATCAATCAAGCAAGCTCTATAAGGAAAAGGTCAAGAGATATCATGACAAGAAGATTATGAAGAGGCAATTCAGGCCCGGTCAAATGGTTTTGCTATTCAATGCAAAGTTGAAACTATTTCCGGGTAAATTGAAATCCAAGTGGTCCGGCCCTTTCATGATTAAAGAAGTCAAGCCTTATGGAGCAGTGGAACTAGAGGATCCTATCACCAAAGCAACGTGGACAGTGAATGGACAAAGACTGAAGTCATACTTTGGTGGTGAAGTTGTTCGGCACACGATAACAATTTCACTAATTGATTCATAATCAAACATGTAACAGGCGTCGATCTAATGACGTTAAACAAGAGCTTGTTGGGAGGCACCCCAATTTTGTAAATATTTTACTGCTTTGCATTTTAGTTTAGGTCACTTTACATTCAAAATCAGAAACCAGTACAGAAAACAGAACACAAAATTTTACCTGTCATGGATCGCCTAGCGAAGCCAAGCATCGCTCAGCGAAAATTATAGGTCAGTTTGACCAGTTTTGACCAGACCAGTTTCGCTTAGCGATGCATATTTCGCTCAGCGAAAATACGTTATCAGACAGTTACTGTTTCCAAAGCCATTAACCCTCTTAACCCTCATTAATGCATCCCAACCGTTCCCCAACCACCCAAAAATCAACCAAAACCGGTTTACTCTCATTTTTTTCCATTTTTTAACAAAAACCACACACAACTTTTCAAATTCCACTAAAAAAAATTTCAACCTTAACTGAAGCAAAGCCAGATTAAGCACCTGCATTTCATTGCATCATATCATCTTGCACTTAATCAACAGGTTTGACTGCTTTTCTTGCTTATTCTTCAAAAATTCGTATTTGGGTTAAATTTTGGATTTGATAGATTAGGTTGTTTGTTGTTGTGTTAGTAGTGAGTAAATGCTGGTTAGGTTCGAGATAAGTATAGATTAGAAATGAAACAGAATAACAACAGCTTGCCATGCAAAAATCATAGTTTTGAGCAATTTTTGAAAAAAAAAAACCCATTTTGTATAAATTTGAAATAAACTAGGGTTTATGATGTTTTGCATGCCATTGTTGTTATTGAACTTCATTTCTGAGATTATTGGGTGTGTTGTTTAGTGATTAGAGGTAGTTCAGAGAGATTTTCGTGAAAATTTTTCAAGTTCTGCACATTTTCGCTCAGCGAAAATATGATCGCCTAGGCGAAAGTTCATCTGGAAAACCCAGAATTCTTGAACATTTTTTCGCCTAGCGACGCTTATTTTCGCCTAGCGATTTTCTCCAGAAATTTCAAAATTTTAATTTTTTGCTCTGAGTTTTTCAATTCCATTTTATACTAACCTCTATCTATATCTTTGTTCTGTGTGTATTGCCTGATTGTTTTGCAGCATGGCACCTAAATCAAAGGCAATCGGAAGCAAAAGGAAAGCTGGAGAATCATCATCTAGAGCATCCGCACCGTACGATGCGAGTTGCTTCCGGAGCGCTCATCACGCAGCAAGGTACCAGGAGCTGCTTAAGAGGAAGTTTTTGCACGAGAAAGAATTCATCATCAATCCTCAAGGGAAGTACACTGGAATTTTGGGGATTTTTGAGAGCCGAAAGTGGGAGACATTGGTGAGTCCCCATACAAAGATAAATGCGGATATTGTGAGGGAGTTCTACGCGAACGCAATACCGAATGACCCTGAGGACCCGTTTGAATTCCAAACCTTTGTTCATGGCCATGTTGTGAAGTTTCACCGCCCAGCCATCAACGCTTACCTTGGAAACCCGCTGACACCAGTTGAGTCTGAGTACTTGTGTGAGTTCCACACTCAGCAAGCTCGTGGCAACTAGGACCATGAAGAGATCAAGAAAGCTATCTTCAAGGAGGGCAAGGACTATGATCTGAATGCAGCTGGGAGGCCTTTTAGAGCATTGAAACAGAATATGACAATGCCGGCCCAGGTTATTCTTAACCTCATATTGCACAATATCCGTCCCAAAAGCCATACATCTTCAACAACATTGGATGTCACTCCCCTCATCTACTGCATCCTTGCTGGGAAACAAGTGGATGTTGCCAGGATCATTGCAAAGGAGATTAAAACAGTTGCAATGAGTGGCGTAACAACTGCTAAGTGTCCACTTGCCTTCCCCGGACTGATTATGGGCCTGTGCCAATCTGCACGCATTGTCCTCCCACCACAAATCCACGAGCAGATAGTGAATCTGGTGGATGATGCTTATATTGCCCGACACAATGAGGAGAAGCAACCAAGGATTGCCCCCCAGCAAACTCAAGATCAGCCTGAATCTTCCCATGCACAGGAGCAGCAGCCTTCACAGCCACAGCAGCCTCAGTTTCCAGAGTGGGATCCTAGGTACATTAGCTACACTTGGGATGCTATGGAGGCTCATTATAGGGGTCAGCTGGGTATCCAGGAGTCGCTTTATCGTATGCAGCAGCAGTGGGGTGCTCCATCAGACCCTACTCAGCAGGTTATGACTCCGGATCAGTACCGCTCCTACGTAGCTTACCCTGGGGACAGGCCAGTTATTTATTGAGGGGGCAGTGCAGCTGCAGGTGTTGGTGATGATGTAGCAGCTGGTGATTTAGATGAGGAAACGGCGAGTGATGAGGAAATGGAAGACTGAAGAGGGAGTACAAGAGGAAGGACTTGAAAGCACGCACAAACAGTGACATATTTTTTTTAATGCTTTCAGTCAAATTTTTTTGGATTGTCTGAACAATACCATGGCTTGTATAAATGAATTTCCGTACTTCGTTTCCGTATTTTGTTTTGTACTATACTTCTGTACTTTTGATTCCGTATTTGAATTTTGTACTTTGAATTTTATGTACTTGTGGTACAATTTGCTTAAGTTTATGCTTTATGTCAATTATGTGTGTTTTATTTATTGAATTAGTATCATATTATAGTTAGTATAGTTTAATTTATAATTGTGTGAACCCTGTTCAAATACTCAAAGTTAAATGCTTGAACTAAGCCAAAGCTGTGAGCAAAAGATCAGGTGAGTGATAATGATAATAAGTTAGTGATAAAGCGCGCAGCTAAGGTACTCGTTTCTTGTTTTTCTAGGTATATACTTGATTGTGAAATGAGTCCTTTGCACATATTTTTATGTTATTCAGTTTTACGCAAGCACATATTTACGTTTGAACCAATTAGAACTAGCCGAAATGTGAGGAATCCTCAAAGTTTGTATATATATGCAGGAGACCGGCATTTTTTGTTTAACTCGATTGTTTTATGTTAAATCTAAATGTTGTTTTAAATTGCATAAAAGCACTGAAATGATCAAGGCAATTTTTGAATATGAGTAGAAACACTTGACCAAATAGCCTACCCTGTGAGAAGTGAGTATCTGTTAACCCCTTTGAGCCTAATGAATCGGAATTGTTAACTATGAACTGTCAACTTTCATAAGCTCAATTGCTTATAGAAATTGCCGGAGTTTGTAAAAAAATCCAGTTCATAGTTAACTCATTATTGAATTCTGATATTTACTTTCATTGTGAACCTTAATCCATCATGATTATTGACCTTTGCCAAAATGATAAAGGAACATTCGATTAGGGTATCATTGAACTAAGTTGGGGAGAAAAGGGAGGTTGTGAATGTCAAGTAATGGTGAATTGTTATAATTGATCTTGACAACAAGAAAAAGAAAAAGAAAAGAAAAAAGAAAGAAAAGCAAACCAAGAAAAAGAAGAGAGAAAAATAGAAAAAGAGTTTGCAATAAATCAAAAAGTTGTCAAGATCAATCAAAGAAAAATTTGTAAATCACCAAGAGTTGTATTTGAATAAGGAGGAAGTATGTAAATAGAATGAATGTTCCTCTTGCTTGGCCATTTGAATTCAATATCCCACATATGACAATTCTTTTGTAACCAAGCCAAACTACAACCCTTAAAGACCTTGTGATCATTTGCTTTTGTGCTTTTAGAAATGATAATTAGATGGACGCATAATTTGATTGGAATGTTAGCATAATTGCCGGATGAGTGTTCATAACCCTCACAATTGATTTCAATTTGTTCATCTACTTTATATAGAAGTGTGTTAGGTTTGGTTCAAATTTAAATATGTTGTTTGCCAAGAATTGTGTGATATGAACTTTGTGCTTAGGACTATGTCACATTCATGGTATATATTTAGTTGAATAAGAAACTTTACTGTTGCTCGCGCTATCACAATTGAATCATTAACCTGAAAATCTTTTCTTCCATCACTGAATTTTTGCCTCATGCTTAACTTTGTCCAAAGCCTTGTTTTTCCAATTATTTTGAATCTTTTGTTTGAGGACAAACAAAGAACTAAGTTGGGGAGTATTTGATAAGTGGCAAAATATGAATAAATCCATGTCTTTTATAAAGCTTTTTAGTTACTTGTTGTGCAAGTTATCTTAGGAAAAGCATGGAATTTATGAATAAATGCCAATTATTCTTTATATACCTTATTCTTCCCCATTTGTGTAGGAAAAAGCAAGCCAGGACCTGAAAATAGAAAGAATTATTGAAGAGAAGCATGAAGACTTTCGCCCAACGATGCCTTGGCGATGGCTTGGCGAAGTCAGGCAGAGATTTTCAGAGGTTTCTCAAATGCACTTTCGCCCAGCGATTGCTTGGCGAAAGCTTGGCGAAGTCAGGCAGAGAATTTTGGAAGCTTTCAAAGAGCACTTTCGCCCAGCGATCCTATGGCGAGAAGTTGGCGAAGTGAGGCAGGGAATTTATGGAACAGGGGAAGTTTGATTTCGCCCAGCGAAATCTTGGTCGCCCAGCGAAATCATCAAGGCGGTTTAATGCTGTAGAAGACGTTGCAGAATGCCATTGGCCAGTTTGAAGAGTTCGCTGAGCGAAGCTACGTATCGTTGAGCGATAATGCAGTTTTCAGTTTTAGTATATAAGCTATTTACAGCTTTTAGGTTAAAGAGATTACATTTGTATTGCTTTCATTTTAAACGAAATTTAAGAGAGAGAATAGGGCTAAAAGAAGGGCACTTCAAATGACAAACAAGGAATCAAAGTTAGATCATTCAAGGGTTTTTGAGAAATCAAAACCATCATTGATCTTCATCTTTACTCCTACTTTTGTACTGTTGACATGAGAATGATCAACTAAACATCCTTTGTTGGGATTAGAGGTAAATATAGTCTATTTGATCATGTAAATATTTGATTCTAGTATTTTATAATATATTGAAAGTTATTCTTGATATTCAATCTTATTTATGGTTTAGTGCTATTGACAAATACATTTAAATCTAAGTTTAGAATTCTTTTCTATTAAAACAAGTGTTCTAGACATGGAACTATGTTTTGATAATCACTTAAAACATCATTACTTAATGCTTTTGGATCGTTTAATAGATTGGGAAATCGTCCATTAAACGATACAATCGATCTCACAACTTTATTTGGACATGAATAATGTTGTCGAGTGATGTGTGATAATATCGTTAAAACGAGATTAAAACTAGAATCCTTTTTATCATGATCATTAGAACATTATCGATGCTTGATTTATGACTTTGATGCCAACGCTTTTATGCCCTATTACTCGTAGCATTTATTTGTATTTTGAATGTCGAGTAGTGTTTAGTAATCAAAAATTTGAAACCCTAACTTAAAATGATAATCGATGTTGAATGGTTTAAGATGTCCCGTAAATCCCTGTGGAGACGATACCTAATATACTCACGTGTAGATAGGAAATATATGAAGTGAGAAAAACGCTTTCATCAGATACATTGTCCATCGAGCACAACCAACGATTGACAGCAACTTTATGGAGCCTTTGGAAACACAGAATTTAAAAGTTTGGGATGATGTTACGGAGATGTGTGCCACATTTGTTGAGCATGCAAAGACTATGGTTGAAGAATAAGCATATTTCTCTCGAAGAAAAAAAATATGACATTTGAAGTAGTTATGATTAAATTAATTTTAATTATTACCAGTGTTTTCAGAAAAAACTAATATTACTAATACTAGTTAATTTTATATATTATGTTATAAGCCATAAATAATGGTCAAAGATGCTTTGAATTTTGGAATTGCATTTAAAATATTTAAATTTTTTAATTTAAAGCAATATTTTTTCGGTAGATAATTTAAAGCAATATTTATCAGTTGCTCTATATTTTTTGGTTTTCAAAGATAATCTTATTCGAGACATGTTTTCTCTTGTTGTGGAAATTTGAATCTTTGGATTGCCATATTGTGAGAGTCTGACTAGTTTTGCTAGACTCAATCCTGGTTTCCCTTGATGTATATCTTATATACATCGTAAATTGAAATATAATTAAGTTCAAGTTTACATAAATATTGATCAATTTTATCTTTTTCAAAGTTAAATAAAACCTGACCAATAATCTATACTATATATAAAGAAAATAGGAAATTTTGGGATGACTTTTTCATTATCCCGATTATACCCTTAAACAACTTTTCCTATAATAATAATAATTTTTGTTGGTGTGATTAAAAAGATAAGAATTTATATTATATGTTTTTGTTATATGTCGGTGTCATTCAAATAGATAAACATAATTAGTTTGATTTGTTATAATTTGAAAGTAACAAGCATTTATATTTATACTTTTAATCATAATCGAAATTTCATAAAAAACATCGTTCATAATTTTCAATTGTTAGCGCAATAAAAAGAGCGGAAAGACAGACACATGAGTGCATGTCTTTTCGCTTGTTGATATAAACAACTTATTAAAAAAATAATTTATATAAACAGTTTTAATATAATATGATAAATTAATATCCCTTCAAAAAAAAGAATGATAAATTATTTAAAAAATATAATTGATTTTATATAAAAAAATTAATTCATATATTATTTTATATATATTTTTAATGAGAAATTAATATGTAAAAAAGATAGGATACAAGAGAAACAGAGCACCAGACACTCAAAGAATAACTATATTTTTTTATATATATCATTTACACTTTTCAAACTATCTTTTATTTTGCGTCAAAGAAAAACTTTTATTTTTTTAATGTTTTTGACTAAAAACTATATAAAAACTTTCTTATATTTTTCTTAATGTTTTTTGACTCAAAACTATATTTTATGTTTTTTTACGCAAAAACTATCTAATTGTTTTTGTATGAGTTTAAGTTTACACAAATATTCAATCATTTTTATCATTTCATGATGTTTTTTGTTTGTTTTGGAATTTCAGTTTGGAGGTAAGTAAAATTTAATCAATAATTTATATAAACATATTTTAATATAATATTATAAATTATTAATGAAATTCATAATGATATAAAGAAAAAACTTTGTTTCATGTTCTTTATTTAATGTTTTTTTTGACTCAAAACGACATTTTATGTATTTATTTAATGCAAAAACTATCTTATTACTTTTATGGTAGTTGACTAATGAGCTAGTTCATGCACCATATCAACATGTCATGATTTGAATATATTTTTGCATTTTTTCAATGTAGAAAAAAAAATCTTATATTTCAATGCAAGGTCTTTTCTTCTCTATATATTTAAGAGGAAAACAAGTCTTCACTAATTTCAGTCTTTAGTCGATCTGTGTCTAAGTGATAGAGACCAAATACATCTGTCTGGGTCTTAGAATAAGAGGTATGACCATAGTTTTTTCTTTTCTTTAGATATCATTTCCTACGTGTTTTTCTTATACTTTGTGCTCGTGAATGTCCAAAAATCAAGTGATATCTTGAGGGAATAAATTGCACAGTTATATATGGTGAATCTAACTAATAAATATATCGATGGAATTTGCTAGTCGATAAACGCAAATCTTTAAGCATAAAAAATGTGAATTTTATTTACTAGAAGATATCTCTGATTATTCATTGGATTAATTTTCAAATTAGTCGAATATACGGTATACTAATTGGATTTAGTGTACTAGGTAGAGTTTTGTTAGGTTTGGCATCCCACATCCAATTATTTCACACGATGTAATGTTTGTTGGGATTACTAGGTAGAGTTTTATGGAGTCTTCTACTTTTTACAAATGGGTAATGAAATCTTTCGAACTATTGAGTTTTTCTTATTTTAATTTATGATTTGCATGGTTTTGAGATGGATTTTGAGTTCGTTTTGTTTTCTGGTTGTCGTTTTCAGTTGTATCATTTTTGTTTTTTTTTCCTTAGATCTAATATTTGTATTAGATGTATTATTGTCGGACCTCATATCACAGGGTTGTCTAATTTTAATTTGTACTTTCAAAGTGTTATCAACGTAGTTGAATAGTGTGTGCGACTATTCGGCTAATCTAATATTTATATCGACTGTGCTCAAATATAATTGATCTATTGTTTGATTTAATCTTTTGGTGGGGTCATTCATGATATATTCCCAATTAGATTGTTTAATTTCATAAAATCATATGTGAAACATTTAATGTTTTCTTAATAACTCATGCAGAAAACGTTGAAACATGAAGACAAATAATTCGGCTAACACTTATTCGAATGATGACCTGTTTTATGAGATTTTGGTAAGAATCTTTACAACGCTTAGTGTTGTAGACCTTGCAGTAGCTTCCATGGTCTGTAAATCTTGGAACTTAGCGTGTCGTTCTCCTCAACTTTGGAGAAAACTTGATATAAGTACATTGAACTCAAGAGGTTTGAATGGACCATTGATACCATATACTTGGAGGGATGAACATTCAAGCCAAAAAATGACTCAATTCTTGAAGTATGCTTCAAGTTTGAGTGGAGGAAATATAAGTTGCATAATATTCAATTGTTATGTCTACTTGAGAGATGTACATTTAATCTCGATTGCTGAAAGGTAACATTTTTAAATTATTCTTGTGTTTTTTATGATTGTGGTTGAATCATTTATCATGTTTGAAAAACATTTAACTTTATCGTTGTAAGGGTTGAAATATGGTCTCTTGTACTTTTCTTAATATATGTTAATTAATTCTAAAAAACAAAATATTTAGCTTGTATACATTAATAGCTATAAATGTGATAATGTAATATATGATTGAAATTAATTGTATATTTTCTTGAACTTACCCACACTTTGATAGATTTGCTTCCTTAGCATGTACATTTTTTACTTTGATAGTCCTTTTTTTGCTAGTAGCCTCACATTAAATTAAAAAGTGAATGTTGAGAGGATCCATATATCTATTAGCCTTTAAGATTTTGGGTAAAGATGTGGTATTCAATCCACTTGTATGATTGTCCAAAACCTAAAACGATGATACCCCGAGTTTCTTAGTTCAACATTATTTTCATCCATCTCTCTCTTTGATACTTCAAAGTATCATTTTTAATGCTTAAAAGTAAATCTCTAAAATATAGTTTTTGTCAAAATTACAATAATACATTGTGATTTTGAAAAAGTGACCATCAATCTAAACTTATTCCAGACCTTCTAAACCAAAACTACTTATTTTATATTTGTCGTTTAATGTGCAGGACTCCAAATCTCAAAAGGTTAGTTTTTCCCGTATCTGGCGACATAACGAAAATTGGAATAGAAACCGCAATGAGATCATGGAGAGGCCTTGAGTCAATTACAATTACCTCAGTGGTGCATCATATTAACTTTTTTGATGCGATTAGAAAATACTGCACGAACATCGTTAGCTTAAAGATCACATGTCGTTTTGAACAATATGAAGCTAGGGCATTGGTTAAATACACTCCAAATCTAAAGATTTTGAGTATCCGAAACATGACAGTTAACATGGGAGGTTTATGCCATGTACTTAATAACTTGGAGCATTTGGAGGTGGTAAATTTAAGCCATAGTCTTATTGTGGATAAATTGGATGATGAGCTTCAACTATGCTCGATTGATGATGTGCTAAGTCGTGTCAATATCTCATGCAAGCTTATCACTTGTCAAATAACAACATGCCTTAGGTGCAAGAATCGGTTTGCGAGAAATCCAAGAAGAATGCCACATGGGTCCTTGGAAGATATTTGGCGTGAAGATGAGATAAGGTCTCTTTCACATTAGTTAGTCCTAGCTAGTAAAATGTGTTAATTAAAGATTGCATGGATCTTATTATAAACATTTGCTCATTTTGAATTAAAATCATGTTTGGAGACATTTTATTGCTTGCAGTTGTCTGATTCTCTAGTTATTATGGTTATTGAAAAATAAAATAGTCTTTTAACGTATTGAAGTAGAATACTATAATCATGTTGAGCTCTGGTTTAATGGAGAAAGTGAAAATTATGGTCTTAAATTTTGAAATTAGAGTAGTAATCAGATGATTAGTTTCTAAACAATTTAAATAATCAGAGAATTATGTGACGGAGTTGGACTGCGTCATACTCCATTGTAATTTCTTTTCCCTTAAAAGAACATACTTCCTCTTTATATGCTTGAATTTGATTACAAGACATCTTCCATGTTACAAATGACAAGATACAAAAAATGAAATTTCATTTTGTTCTGGATCGAGCAAACTTAATAAGGCCCATAGACCCAATACGAAAACTCCCAGATCCAACATCTGGTAAATTACTCGCAACACACCTCCTCCCTGCGAGGGGGGTGCTAGGAGCAACAGAGACTCGTTCAAACTGAACAGTAACGTCTCCCCCTCGTTCCCGTGAATCTTGCTCGACGGTTACGATTCCCACAAATCCGTAACCGCCGAACCACATGTGTGTCATACAACGGCACCTACAACACCCACATCTATATAAAGGGGACTCTATGCAGTCCCCAAGGTTAGACCCTCTCTATTCTCTAAACCTCTCGCTCCTACTCAATACTGACTTGAGCGTCGGAGTGTCTACAGGTGCACATTCCCCCCGCCGTTCCAGTCAACTGCAAGAAGCCTACAACCTCCACATACAACTGTACCGATAGTCCATTTCTAATCAAGCCGATCACATTTCATAGGGAAAACAAGCAATTTTAGAGCTTCACATAAAGAAAAATGTAATATCCCGCTTAAATTCCATAAGTTATTTGTATCAGTTTAGCATGTCTGAGTTAATTCATTAAGAAAGGGCAAACTACTAATTTCACCCAAGGACTATTTAAGGGCCAAGCCCCTTATTTCCCTCATTTTCTCTACTCACTTCTCTCTCTAAAAATCAGACTTCTCCCTCTTCTCTCTAACTTTCTCACTCGCCCCTGACTCCCTCTCCATATTCATTCCCCTTTTTGTTCAATTTTCTCATCAAAACCAACATGCAATTGTGTATATATGATCCTTAGTGCATTTGGAAACTTATGGAGACCTTGATTCTCTATCCTTTCCTCTCTTAAGAAAATCCCTCTCTATATTTTCTAGTATGGGTATAAGTCGTGTCTTTTGTTGTCCACGCCAGTGGGACACGGAAGGTTCATGCCAGTGGGACGGGACAAATTTCAAAAGGATGGCCCGCATGACGACAAGAGGAGTCCGGTGTTAGCTTGATAAGATATGAATTTTCACCGGTCATGTCAGAGGGACGCATCTGGGGTTACTCCACTCGGATTCGTTCCGTAAAATGAACTCAGATTAATATGTTTGTCACACGCTAACATAATATATATATATATATATATATATATATATATATATATATATATAGAGGATGATTTAATATAATATGAAACATGTTAGAATACAGCCTGTGGTCTTAGGTTTTCCCCCGGACCACTTATAACCTAGGATAGGTGGAGCTCACTAAGACATTATGTCTCATCCCAATTCTTTTATTTTCTTCAGGTACTCAGGTAGCTCGCAGCAAGGGTAAGGAGAAAGCTACCGTTTGACCATGTATTTTATGTCGCGCATTAGCTTATGTGTCCCATGTTATGTTGTGTACTCAGACCATGTATTTGATATTATGTACTCACCAGTTAGTATATGTATCATTGAGACAGATTATGTACCATTTGTGTACTAGTTGCATTGACATGACATTGTGAGACTTATGTATGCTAATTATCTTCGCCAGTCTTAAATTCTATATTGTAAATTAATGTATCCAGTACGAAATTTTAATACTCTATGTAAGAATTCTAGACAACTTATTAAGGGTGTTACAAAAAATTCCTTAGAATTCATATTGGTTAGAATGATTGAAGATAAAAGAGCTAGTTGGGAAACAACAAATCATCAAATTAACTATTTACTAACTTCTTATTAATCCCTTCGGAAAAGCACTTCTTATTAATAACCACAATAACTAATTCAAAATAATGTTTCACCATTCAACAACATAATTCACTACTTAAAAAAAATTAGTAACAAAAAAGTAAAAAAAATCTCTCCAATTTCCCATCACAAAATTTAGTGATGAAATTAGAGAGGGACTTCAACTTTTCATTTTGCTATTTCTTTTAGTTTATTTTGTTGGTGGATTTGTTTTGTTTGTTGGAGAAACTTAGACTATTTTGATATTATGTTGGATTTAATTAAACCTACATTATTTTGATTTTATTAATTATTAGAGTACTAATATTTTCATTAATTTTATTGTTATTGTGTTGGGTGTATGTATGTTGTTTCCTACTTTCCCTCACCCAATTAAAGGGTAATCACATATTTTCTTGAAATTTTATAGGGGTCACACATATTACCCCTGAAATTTATGAATGTGCAAATAAAATCTATAATTTTGAATTTCTTCTAGCATATTAGATCTCCTGATAACTTAACTATTAGGGAGTGTGATGTGGATGTTAACTGTTTACGTGACAAGACTACTTGAAAGGCAATAAACCTAAAGGGAAAAAGGAGGAGGGGGGGTCAGGAAATTACTAAACCCTAAAGGAAATACATTTGGCAAAGGGCGTGTGAAGTATTCTCCTCCAATGTCCTTCTCAATTCCAGCTACTTGAATATCATCATTTCTTTCACAATGACACTTGAGAAAATCAAGGTTCATACTTTCATTAATGGAGGGAGAAACACATCTTCTTTCTGATTCAATTTGTCTACTCTTTGCAAATGGAGATCCGCACACATGATTACATATTTATCACCATTAAAGAGTAGGAAAACACCATTGAAGAGGAGGAGTACACCATTATAATGGGGAAATGTTACTATTGATAGCAAAATGGGTCTTTATTGTGTTTAAAAAATTGTAGTCATAACAAAGAAGATGGTTAATTGTTTCTTCCAAACTGCACCCTTCAGAACAAAGTAACGACCTAGAAGGCATCACGCCGCAATGAAATAGATCATCCTTAGTAGGAATCCTTCTATTGAGAAGTTTCCAAGAAAATAATGGCACTTTCAGAGGATACTGCTTTATTCCAAATTATGTGAGAATACATATCAACATTGGGATGCTTGATCCAAATAAGAATATGATAAACATCCTTTACCAAGCAACCATCAGAAGAGTTTTGAAAGCACACGAATTTGTTAGCAACATTTTCCTACAAAAGAATGTTGTATAACAACGAAACACATTGTTTCAATTGATCCTCCTTCCAAACAAAAAGACACCTTTTCCAATGTCACCCTTGTCCATGAAACTAAGAATGAATATGAACTGAGTTAATTTATTCAAGTTTGATTTCATCCACTGCATGATAACATGTTAATCTTTTGTGAATCACTTAATATATACCTAGTCAGTGAGATTGTGTGCAACCTCCATTGTTTACATAATTGAGAGTTGGCAATTGCATTTCACTATGTTGATTTTGAATGAACCTCTCTATGTATTGAATATGTTTGATTCATGCATATGATCAAGGCCATCTTTCTATTTCTGAGTGCACCTACATGGGCAAATATTAATCTTAACCTATGAATAGTGATCCTTTAGTCAAACCCGTTGAGCCAATTTGAAATTTTTTGCATTCGTTTTGAAAAATTTAAACTCTAAACCTCAAAAGAAAACAAAATCAAATCCTTTTCTTTTCGGATAAGAGAGAATTTATTTAATATTATAGTTTTATGCAAGCTATGGAGAGGTGGATCACAATAAAAAAGCCAAGTGTGATGGTGATGAAAAGAAAACTAGCTTGACAATGGAAAAGAAAGAAAAGTTCCAAAAAGGAACAACCAAAAACTATTTTAAAAATCAAGAAAAATAAAATAGTTGTCAAGAATAGTAATTTATAACCATCGCCAATGGGTTACGTATTGTATATAAGAAAAGAAAGTGTAATGATTATATGTAGTAAATAATTTCTCACTTGTGTTTATGCTTTTTGAAATCACAGAAAAACAAATATTCTTTGCAGTTTAGCCTCATTATAACCCTAATAAAAACCTTGGTGATCTATGATTGATGGCAAGTTTGTTAATTTTGTTGATATGTATGTTAAAACTGATTTGTTGTGAATACATTGTTTGGGTTAAGGAAACACTTCACCCATGAGTGAAATACTTATTAGATGTTGAGATTATAACTTATTAAATGTTATATTAGAAGGTTTGAAATACTACTTTTATTGAGGAATTTTTTCATATTCATGCTCTAATTCATGAACAATTATAAACTATGATCTTGAATTTGCAAAACATCATATCATTCATGGTTTGAACTTGTTTTGAAACCTTTTTTATATAGGACTTTTGTTTGAGGACAAACAAAGTTTCGTCTAAGTTCGGGAGAGGTGATAAGCCAAATTTACGAATTTATACGCTCCTTTTATCGACACTTATTGACTTGTTTTACAAGAAATCCTAGGAATATTCCCCAAATTATTGTAAGTATCGGTACACTAGCTTTTGAGAGGCAATTTAGCTACGTTGACCTAATTCTATACATTTTGTAGGTTTCAATGCTCAAAAAGAACATGGAGGATTCAAAGTAGAGTTTTTTTTGCTAAATCGAACAGTTTAGCTAACGAATACAGAAATTTCACTAAGCAAATTTTATTTTGCTCATCGAATTTTAGGTGGTTTAACTATACAGTTGGAAATTGCTTCAAGGTGAAGAAATTAAATCCGCTAATTAAGCGATCCTAAAACCCGTTAATCAAATTTTCACTTTTCAGAATCTATAAATTGAGGCTTATTTCCTTTTTTTTTTTTGAATTACAATGTTCATAGCTTGAGAGAGAGAGAGAGAGAGAGAGAGAGAGAGAGAGAGAGAGAGAGAGAGAGAGAGAGAGAGAGAGAGAGAGAGAGAGAGAGAGAGAGACCTAGATGGGGAGGGCTAAGGCGGAAGAGATTGAGGCATCGTCTTTAATGTCTAATCTCTTTTCTTCTTGCCATATATTGTAATGTTATGTATAACTAATCTTCTATATTGTTTTGATTAATCTTAGTTTCTATGATTCTAATGTAGATACTTGATCTTGATGGTTATATATAAATCCTAGTTCGTTATATTGATGTTTCTATTCCCAAACTTAATGCTTTTCCAATGTGTAATCTGAAATTGATCTTTTGACTTCGAGAGTGTTAGGCATAGACATTCTTTGTAAAAGACATGGATACATGCATTTGTAGTTGCTAGTTGCGAGACATCAGACTATATTTGAAATAACACACACTATCAAAACTTAATGTCATTTTATCAACTAATTGAGTGAGACATCAGAAGTTAGAGAACATAATGGATCTCCTGTCATCTGCGAGATATCGAGATGTACGGAAGGCGATAGATGAATGTATAATTGAAATACGAGGAATATATAATCGATCAAGGAATTCCATTATATGATTAGTTAACGACAATTTATGCCAACACTGTTATCTCCCTATTTTTGTTTTCCTTTTTAAATGCTTTAGATCGCTTCTTAAACAAACAACCAACTTTCCAAACTTAAAAACAATAGTAATTTTTGAAAGGCACTAGTATTGTACGAGTCCCGGTGGATACAATAAACTCTCAATATTTATTTTGTTGCTGCAAAATACACTTATCAAGTACTATTTCAAATCATTATGTCTTGATCAAATATTATGGATTTCTATTCAACTCACTTCATCTGGCTAAAGCGTTTGGTCGACGATTTGTCCAATGACATACACAGTCTAGTCATATAATCATATGTAAAAGGACCAACCTTATTCAAATTTTTCAACAGTCAAAATCCAAAGGTTAAAGCATTTAGTGAATGAACTCGATTTGGATCGTCCAGTCCTTTAAAACAACTATTTGAATCAAGTGTATTGTCTAGTAGCAGAAAAGTCTATGAAGATTTAAAGACATAACCACACTGAAGACAAGATTTGAAGAAACATTATAAAAATAATATATGTTGAAATCTATTGTTCTCTCTCTCTATCTCCCTCTCTAGAAGCGATACAATCTTAAAGCGTGTTATCTCTGCAAAATCATACAAGTCCTCAATGACTCATTGTGTGAACATCTCTCTTAGAATCAAAGCTTCAAAGTATCTCTTCTCAATGAATAATTTTCTCACTGGTATGAAAGCAAAACTACTCAAATTGAAGAAAGTGTCGATGACAAAAGAGCCAAGTATTTAAAAGTCATTGACTCTGAAACTGAAAATATAAGACCATTTCAAGAAGAATAACTCAGGCCAATCATTCAATATCATCTGACACAATTATGAGAGAAAAGAGAGAGCAAAAAAAGAAAAAAAAATAAAAAAGCAAGTTCATTGAATGAAATACTCAGAAAAACCATGAACTTAAGATTTAGAACTTCATCTCATATCTTTTCGGTTGAGAGTGATTAGGTCATGATGTAAATCATTCAAGTTGTCATTGAAAACTTGAATTGATAAGGGATTATATTGAAATATCTCTTGATGAGACATAGATCCTTAGGTCAGTCGTGTATAATGTATGATAGAAACCCATTCTTGTAATTTCAAACATGTTAACACATCATCGAAAAAATGAACACCTCAAAGGACCAGTTACGTCAGAGCTTTAAGAAGACGAAGAAGAAACTTAAGTCAAGTTAAGAGCTTTGCAGGATACTCTATGAGTTTGTTGTAATTAGAATTGTTGAGTAGCAAAGGACTTGATTAATTTAGATCTTTGTGGTTTAAATCTGGGTACAATTTGTGGGACAAGAGATATTGTGATCATAGGTGGATTATTGTGGATTAAGTCCTTCTTGAGGAGAATGCAAAATCACCTGTTAGGGATGGACTAAACTAGCTATTGGCGGATAGTGAACCAATATAAACATACCATGTCATTTTCTTTCCCTTACCCTCTTTACTTAATTTTGCATAAGTTCTTTATGGGTAAGTCACCTTTTATCTAAACGTCTTAACCTCAATTAAATGATTTGACGAAGAACTTCCTTTTGAGTTACAATGAACTTAAGGGAAACTCATCCTTGTACTTAAAATTATCAACATAATTCAACCCCTTATTTCTCTTGTTTTATAGCACATTCAAGTTATGATAGCCACATTGATCCACTCAATCCACAAAGCACTCATAGTTGACCTTTTGATGCACACAAGATTTGATGTTTGACTTGATATTATGTAGACTTTTTTTTGTCATGGATGTTAATACTTTTATGTATTTGTTATAGATTTTTCGAGAATAATTCTTTTATTTAGCTGTGAACTTTGATTATGTACTAGTCGAGATACCCGTGCTATAGCACGGGTAGCGCGGCGCAAGCGCCGCGCAAGGACGATTTAGATAGTTTATGTATGGTAACTGCAAGAACATGATAATGACAATATTAATAACGTTGGAAATATTACACTAACTTAAAAAATTTGAAAGGTAAAGAATGATTCAAAGCCAATTGTAATTTTGAGTGTAAAAAGTTAATGAAAAACCGATTTTATACAATTATAGGTTGTGATGTATGAAGATGAAATACTGATTTAGAACTTAGGTGAAAGCCAATTGTTATCTTCAGACTCTGAACGTCAGAGTCTGAACTTTAGACTCCAATCTTCAGACTTCAATCTTCAGATTCAGACTTCAGACTCCAGTAGTCAGACTCTGGTCTTCAGATTCAAATCTTCAGACTCTGAATTTCATACTCCAATCTTCAGACTCCAGTGTTCAGATTCAGACTTCAGACTCGAGTATTCAGACTATGGTCTTTAGACTCCAATAATCAGACTCTGAACTTCAGACTCCGAGCTTCAGACTCAAGTCTTAAGATTCAGACTTCAGACTCCTGTATTCAGACTATGGTATTCAGACTCCAATATTCAGACTCTGAACTTCAGACTCCAATATTCAGACTCCAGTCTTCAGATTCAGACTTTAGACTCCAGTATTCAGGCTCTGGTCTTCAGACTCCAATCTTCAGACTCTGGACTTCAGACTCCAATCTTCAGACTACAGTGTTCAGATTCAGACTTCAGACTCCAGTATTCAGACTGGAGTATTCAGACTCTAAACTTCAGATTATGAACTTCAGACTCCAATCTTCAGACTCCAGTATTCAGTTTCAGACTTCAGACTGGAGTATTCAGACTCCAAACTTCAGATTTTGAACTTCAGACTCCAATCTTCAGACTCCAATATTCAGATTCAGACTTCAGACTCCAGTATTCAGACTGTGGTCTTCAGACTCCAATCTTCAGACTTCAGTAGTTAGACTCTAGTATTCAGACTTTGAATTTCAGACGTTGTTATTCAGACATTGTTCTTCAGACGCTGTTGTTCAGACAGTGTTGGGAACATGCATAGGAAGGCTTTGAATAGGCTGAAGGTAGTGTGTTGACCGTTCCAAAGTAATGCATTACGCGTGGTTATAGGAAAAATAATCAAAAAAAGTCATAAAAGTTGTAGCAGTTACATGTGGTTACTAAACATTGACTATATAATGGCATATAGGAACTGAATAATGTTAATGTTACACAAAGATTACAATCAATGAAAAACAGGAAAATTAAAGATTACACATTAATTAGGTTCAAATACAAATTTAACAGGTTTAGTCTATAGTCAAACAACAACATTACGTTCGTGGAATTATATTTAATTAAAAGCACACAATAAATATATTTGTTTCACTAAAGCAGATTTGAAGCAGAGGCTGATGCAGATGTTGATAGCTGATAAACATGGCACATAGAATGAGGATTATCTGTAGTAAATTTGAATCGGATGATTCCTGGGTGGAAATTATTAGTTCGGCAGAAAATGTTCCAATCTAGTCCCAATTCAACGGTATATTTTTCATCGTTTCGAAGAAGGACCTGAAATTGTGTGTAGAATCCTTTATCATTGCAGCAAGCAAGCATTTCATGGTAATATTGTTTTAAAAAGTCACTGAATTTTTGTGGAAGAACCTGAAAAATAAATGATTTCGAGTAAAATTTAAATTTTTCCTAAGATATATAAAATAAATATGGAAATAAGTAAGAATTAATCTAAATGTATAGGATTAATTAATAAACTTAACGATTTTAGGACTTTCCAACCAAAAATGATTAACATGAACATCAAAGAAGAAAGTTTCGTTCGGAAGGAGGCTGTGACTATGGAATTTTGGTAGTGATTTAGGATCATCAACTTCTCTTAACATGCATATAGCAAAGAGATTTTGGCCATAGTATGAGAACACCACTTCAGCATTATCTGGTATTTCATGGTATTCTTTAATCTCTGGCCATCTTGTTGTTATTGTTGGGAAATATAAGCTTGGGTTGAACTTGAGGTAATGGAATCCTCCTTCCTCGTTTAAAATTTTCCAAGTTTCCTTGAGTTGACCGTAGTGTTTTGCGACAAAGTCTCGACCAACCTCAGCATAGTTCTAATTGGATGCCAAAAGTAATAAGGATTGATTATTGAGCATTAGACGTGTTAAGGGGGGTTAATCTTCAATTAAAAAAATAAATTAAATACGAAAAAATATTTATGAAACAATAAAGTGGTACCTGAAATGCTAATCTAACGACCGAAAAATGTTCTATTCGGTCAGTTTCCAGTATACCTTTGATTGCAGACATATTTGTTTTCAAAGATTGAGTTTGTGAGGTTTATGACATTGTTAATCATGTATTTATAAAGGAAAAAATATGTTATTTAATTGTTGATATTATAATGTATTAAATTTGTGGCAGATAGCTTGGTTGTAATTCAACCACACACATGCATTGGCTTTTTGAAAAACTCCTGCAAAGTTGTTGTGCTAAAAAGAAGATGGTATATATGTGTGATTTGCCAATGCATAGAGTTGATTAGCCAATTCAAGTGGCAATAGTCTGCTACTTTTACCTTTACAGGCAACACATGTTATTGGTTCAATAAGTTAAAAATTTGACCACAACATGACAAAAAAACATATTATTGGTTGGAGTACAATATTTTATTCAATTTAATAGTGTAATGCATTATTTGAAGTATAACTTTGTTTGTATGTAGTTGGTCATTTTTGGTTTGGTGTAGTAAAAAGAATATTCCCAATGTATTGGTTTGAAATAATTACAAATAATGACTTGAATAGGAAATAATATTAACATAAATATATTTTAAACAGAATTATATATTAATTTTAATTAATACCGATAATATCTGAATACATTTAAAACATTGGAAGGCATTACAAATCTTCAGACTCTGAACATCAGACTCTAGTCTTCAGACTCTGAACTTCAGAATCCAATCTTCAGACTCTGAACTTCAGACTCCAATCTTCAGACTCAAGTTTTCAGACTTCAATCGTAAAATTATTTATTACATTAACTTGGAGCATATTAACAATGTCGAGATCATTTATTACAGTAGAATAAAACGAAATGGAAGAGTTTATTTATTACATTAGAATAAAGGTAAATGCAAGAACATGATAATGACAATATTAATAACGTCGGAAATATTTAAATACGATAACGATGTTTTTGCCATTACAGAGTCACATTTAAACTCTAGAGGAGCGTTAGGAGCAATGTGATTTGATGAGCAGAATGTTGTCCATCCGCGTCCAATAATCACAGTTGTTGTATTTGTTTCAGGATCATTTTGGAATAACAATTTGCAAACAGTGATGGTGTTCGATGGTCCACATAATCTGAGGTATTTATGGTTTTTCAGTTGTAAAAAATTCCCAAGATCAAGTGGTAAAACCTGGAAAAGCAATCAATAGTGAAGTGGAAGAAATAGTCACAAGAAAGGGGGGTTTGAATTGTGACCCATTTAAAATTACTCCTGAAAAACTTAACAAGTTTATATACTCAAGAAAATTCTTGGTAATTGTTAGTATAACAAGATTACAGATTTTTAGATAAAAATGTTTGTTTTATCTAGGACCAGAATGTTCTGGGTTAAATTAAGTTGCTTTTACTATGGACCAGAATGTTCTGGAGAATGATTAATTAATATATAAGCAGAATGGGTAAAATTATATTAAGCTGTAAAGCAAGGACCAGAATGTTCTGGAGAATGATTAAATAACAGCAGAATGATATTAAGCTTTTAAAGCAAGGACCAGAATGTTCTGGAGAATGATTAAATAACTGCAGAATGATATTAAGCTTTTAAAGCAAGGACCAGAATATTCTGGAGAATGATTAATATAAAAGCAGAATGATAAAACAATATTATATGTTGATTTTAAACGTGAGTTTAACTTAAGAATTTGTTTTATCTTGGACCAGAATATTCTGGATGCAGTTGTATGAATTAATCAAGACAATATAAATGAATAAATTAATTAGGACCAGAGAACTCTGGATTGATTGTGATTAATTAGGACCAGAATATTCTGGAGAGATTAATAGATATTATTATGATTGTGATAGTGTGTGTATATCGTGTAATGAAAATAATAGAGAAGGGAAGAGAGAAAAACACAGGAGATTTATCCTGGTTCACCAAACCTGGCTACTTCCAGTCCCCACACCTCGTGTGAGATTATCCACTATAGTATCCTGCTAACAGAAACTTCTGACTAGCACCATAGATTCTTGATCACACCAGATCAGTCCATTACAAACACGTATTATCAACCTCGGCAGGCTTCTACAATTCTTTGCTTTCGCACAAGAAAGGTTGTTACACTTCTTTCCCAAACTATTGTTACGAATAGACTTGAGAATCACAATACACTTTGTATGAAAAGAGATGAATTTTGGATCGAATAAAATTCTCAATAAATGTTTGAGATTTTACTAAAAAACTCGAAAGAGTATGATCCAAAAGAAAGAGATAGTTTTTCGATCAAATAAAATACTCAACACATGTTTGAGATTTTACTAAAAAACTCATAAGAGTATGATCTAGAACTTTTGAGAGAGATGTTGTGAAGAGCTTGAAAGAGAGAGATGTTTTTCTTTGCAAACTCTTGCATTTAACTTCCAAAGCCTCTTGTATTTATAGGTGAGGAGTGTCTTGGTGACCAAGGGTGAAAATAGAGCTGTTAGACACGTTTTTTACAGCTGTCTACAGCTTCATTTGATTTCACACTTCTTCTTCAATTCGGCCAGAATGTTCTCAGAACGTTCTGGTTGATTCAGCTTGCTTTTGTTGCTTCAACGTGTGAAGTATACAGCTGTAATGAGCTGTTGCTTGCTGTAGTGAGATGTTGCTTGCTGTAAAAACTTGCAAGTCACTTATGTTTATGTCACCATAATGTCATATGATGATGTCATTCCATTTCACATGTGACTTAATACATTTCATGAGATATTTATCTTTTGATGGGCTTTTCTCCAAATGGATCGAAACTTTCAACACCCTAAGATAACTTCTCATGTTTTAATGCCATGCATTCCTTTTTTCTTTCTTGCCTTTTGATGTAAATGTTTCATTGTATCCAGAAGGTTCATGGAACAGTGACCAGAACGTTCTCGTAATGTTCTCATGAAACAATTCTCACAAAATGGATTAGTAGATAACAAGATGAAATAAATTTAATATGTTTGTAATCTTTAAAACATCAAATAAGGATGTTCTCTTCACTTTGTATGACCAGAATGTTCTTTGTAAGAACATGAGAAACCTTTCTCAAAGTCAAAATTCCTTTGATTGATTTCTATTCCCCCAAATCATATCTTGAATAATGATGGAAGATTCTTGGATCATCCTAATTCTTTTATGATAGAATCTTCGTGCATATTATCATGAATTTTCTTTCTTGATAATTCTCCAATTAATGAATGGCTTAATGAATAGTTCATTCATGGATTGGTTTCTCTTCGGAGTTGATTCTAATCATTTCGATGAAGTAATGAGAATAATTTCGAGTGTAATAATCATCTTCATTATGAGAACATTTTTTCATCAAAGTTGATAATGTTCTCTTCTTTATGAGAAGACAATATCTTCTTGGTCAATTAACCTTGAATTATTTTGTTGATGATGCAATTCTTCTCATAATTCTTCTAAGTGATTCCACACAATGTTTCTTGTCCATTGAGTATCTTTGAGATGTTTTAGTTTAAGCATGCATGTAGTCATGAAGGTAAAATCAATCATTCTCTTGAATGAAACTTTTATGCCTTTTCCTTAAACTCTTTTAGAAACTATTTGAAGATCATTCTTGAATCTTCGTATCTTGTAGATACTCAAGGTATGTAACAAAAACTCAATCTGTGTTTTGTCACATGACTTTTAAGAGTGATCTTGTGTACCATTCAAATATTAACCCTTTATTCCTCGAATTTTTAAGGCTTTATTGAAAACCATGTGATGACGAGGATGAGTCAATTGATAGTAAAATTCATCTTCTTGTTGAATCTCCGATCAACACTCTTTTGATTCAAACAATATTCTTTTTATATCTTCTTTGAGCTTGTGATGCTATTGTTTTGGTAATCTTCCACTGAGTATATATATGCACTTGTAAGAGACTTCTTTCTTGTCTACTTCTGTGAAAAGACTTAAGTGCAAACATCAGTAGATCACCATTCATAAAACTTTAGCCTTTATTCCATAAGGTTTGTTATCATTAAAACATTCATCAAAAAGATTTTTGTTTCAACAATCTCCCCCTTTTTGATGATGACAAACCTCTTTTGAATAAATGTTAAGTTTTATGGATGTGTATAATAAGAAATGTAAGAATGTTTATAGATATGAAATTAAGCTCCCCCTAAACACGTGCAAGAGTTTAATTCTTATCATTCTAATTAAACTCCCCCTAAACATATGCAAGAGGTTAATTTTTACATTCTTCATTGATTAAATTCATCTTGGAGTTTTCTCCCCATCCTATGTTACTCTCTCATCACATATATATCTCTCCCCCTTTTGGCATCTATCAAAAAGTATTGGGTATGATATATAAAAAAAAAATGAAGTACAGATGTGGAAATAAATAATATAAAGATATTGCACATAAGAATCATGTTTTTGAGAAGTAATACTCTCCTATCAAACTTAATCAAGCATGTATCATGATTAATATGTATTTCAGTTAATACATGAATAATGACAATTATGATCAATTGATCATATTCAGCAATTTTTAAAATCGAGAGAAAATGATTCATTAGTGGAAGCGATGAAATCAGAGTCATTTAACACAATGTCAAAGATATTTCTCTCTTCAAAAGATTTTCATGTTGAGGATTTTTCTAAATATTTTCAAAGGGTAAACATCTTTAAATGATAATTATATGCAAGATGATTTGCTCATTATAATGGAAATCAATCACATGTATTTCACAAGAATTTGAAAGACACACATGGTTTCAATCAAGTATATGATTAAATTTATTTGTAAGTGTGCATGTGTGAGTTCTCTTAATGCGACATATTTATGCACAAACATATATTGATACGCCATTGATGCATACATCTCTATTTTTGTCTCCATTGTTTGCAAGTGCAGCAAGGTAGACATTCAACAATGCTTAAACCAATTTTTCATGTCATGAACATGTTTCAATATTAGTTTAGGAACAAAATATGCAAATCTTTTCTTTCTTAGAACAATTTTGAATCACACAAACCATTCTCATATAAAACAATTATATGACTTCCTTGTTGAAATTCTTTCAACAATAAATCTTAAATTAGAATATTCATTTTAAAAGAAATTGAAGCATGATTTTTAGACAAGACATATCAAAAATCAATTCATGAATATACATATTTAAAATATCATACTTGTGTAAGAACAACATATGATTTGTATTTTAATTATCAAAAACATGATATTTTGACATTTTTCTTGTAGTGAATCTCAAGTCTATCATGCATTATGATTAAGAAGCTAACTCATTTACTTTAGAGTATTCTTGTCATGATGAGAAATATGTTTTCTACAAAGAATACAGAAAGACATTCACATACAAGATATTGATCAATAATGCAATCAATATATATTTAAAACATTGCCAAAAAAGTTGAACTTACACAGTGTTAATTCATTTGGCTTTTACATGCAAAATTTTAATTGATTATTGTGACGAGAACATTCTCAACACTTTAAAAAGTTCAAGAACAATTTGTGTTTCTTTTGAAAATATTTCAAAGATAAATCTTAAATTAAGATCTATTTAAAAACATGTTTGGAGACTGAAATTTTTATAATCCATATTAAAATATTTGCAAAAACCATATTCAAAATATATCCCATAAGAATCAAGAAATGAATATGTTAATGAATAAACTAGAGTAAATTTAATAGATATCATCAAATTTCAGACCATTATGAAATATTACAATTAAGATATTTTTATGATCCAGTTCTATGGCCTATCATCACATGTCATTTAGGAACAAAATTTTGATGAACCATTAAAAATGAGAATTATTCAAATTGCAATTTACGATAATAACTTATTTAGAAATGCATTTTAAGAACATTAGAATGATTTCATTTAAGAATGCGAATAGATGAATTTTGTCAAAATGATGTTGAATCATTTAATATTCATCAAGATATTCCATAAGAGATGAGTGTGAAATTAAAGAGAGTTATGCAAAAGTTGTTCTTGACACAACATCAACTCCTTGTTCAATTTAGAACACACAATTTTGTTTTAAATGCATTCTTAACATGTCTTCTCAAAACATAAAGCATAATGCAATAATTTTAATCATCAAATATGATTTATAAAGATATTTATGGATATCATATCTTTATGAAAGGAATAGAAACAACAATGAAAAATTTATTGCATTTAGGCTAGGAATTAGACTTATGCATATATTAGACATCACAGCAATTAATGCATATAATTAAGGTTTGAAGTCACACAAATTTGGAAATGATTTTATCGTGTATTTCTAAGAGCATCCAATCATTCATAACATAACATTGCATATCAATTTGCAAGTATTATAAAGTTTATAAATGAGTGTACCTTTTTGGATGACTTTTCTTTGAGATTTAATGAGTATAACATGATTCTCTTTCTCATACCTTTTCCCTTTTGGATGGAGAATTTCAAGCATCAATAAGCATAACCTTTTGAAGCAGATTGATCATTAGTAGCTTTATCTTCTTCTCCTTCTTTTAGAATGAGCATCATTCTCATGTCATAAGAATAATTTTTGTTCAACTCTTTCTCATGTAAGCTCTTTCATATAGATTTTTAGAACTTGGTCATTTAATCATGACTTAGGATCAACCTTTGATATGTTTTGGATAAAATAAAGTGAAAAACACAAAGATGCATTGTTCGTGACTTTTCTCCAAAAGTATTTATAACACTTTTCAAAAACTCTAATTTTGATGGAAAGTTTTTGAACAAAATAAATCATGTCAAAAATAATTTTATGATCATTCCTTAAATAAATGATATTTGAGGTTTTTCATTTTGAATTATTTAATAAAGAATTTTTAGAACGATTTTAAGCAATCATCCTTAAACCTTTTTTTTTTTAAAAAATAAACTCAAATGACTTTTGGATAACACTTATCTATTACAAAGCCATAAGACTTGTAGTTTTGATAAGATTCCAAATAAATCTATGTGAAGAAATTCAAGAGAGTTTTAATTAATTTCTTTGAGAAAAGAATTACTCTTGACTTATTTTTCTAGAACACAAACTTCACATATTTAGTTATTTTCAAAACAAAATTTTGAGAGACCTTTTCTTATATCAAATTTGAATATTTTGTACTTTGATATAGAAGTAGTAAAGATCACAGAGATGATTTTTGGATCAAAAGTATAACCTAATCTTGCATTCTTTTGAGTGGAATTTATGTGTGTGTGGTGAGGATTGTGCTTGTACTTACAATGTGCACAAATGAGTGTAGTTAAGCTGCATGGTTAGTGACATAAATATACTTTTCTTGTAGAAAAGAAATACAAAGATATCATAATTACACTATTTCACACAAATGATTTGTTTTTGTAAAACTCTAGAGGGTAAATGCATTGTTAATTATTACTTACTGGTTTAAAAAATACACAAACAATACCAAAACTCTATCATAAAATATTTTTTTAAATGAATGACATAGATTTGAAAATACATAGGTTTTCACATGTGTAGTTTGATTTTGAGATACTTTTTAGCTATCTCAAAGTAAACTTGGATACATGACACAAATTGTTGTTTATCTTTCAAACATGTAAATACAAAATTTTGTTTGATTTTTACTTAATTAAATTGTTATTAAATTATAAAGTTAAAAACACCACAAATAAGGTAATCATCAAATAAGATTATAAGTGAAAGAGCATAGGTAAAATTGTGAGTGTGTGAGCATCAAATGTTGCAAATAACCAAGTTAATGATATTTGTCACTTGTATTTAGTTTGAGAATCATCATTCTTTTGATCTCCAAACTAATTTCTTGAGCATCAATTTTCCAAGAATCAAGGCTTTCCCTAAATTTTTAGAAGACATTCCTGCATCACAAATTGGTAATGATTTTGGTACCCATATTGATTTGGGTCCTTGGAGGTTAGTGTTTATCTTCTCAAGAGAATTTTTCTTACGATCACATTGTGATTTAAGATGATCAGATTTGTTGTAAGAAGAACATACTCTTCTACCAATCTCAGCCTTATGAGACCATTGTGATTTAGTGTGAAAAGATGATTCAAATCTTTTATGATAAGACTTTTCAAATATAATATTTTCAAGTCTTTTCTTATGATAACAAACTGATGAGAGGTGTCCATATTTATTACAATATGAACATCTTTTTCTAATTTTGTCATCCTTCCTTTTTGATGCAAAAAAGTTTTCATAAAGCTTTTGTTTTGGAGAAGTTTTGAAGTTTAAACCAACTTTGTTAAATATCTCCATTTCAGATCCAGTGATCTTTTGAGAGGCTTTAGTGGATTTTACAAACTTGGTTAAACTATTTTTCAATTTATCAACTTCTATTTTTAAAATAACATTTTCGTCCTGAGTTCCAGAACGTTCTGAAGGATGATGTAACACCCATACTAACTTTAACTAGTATATTAGCATGTGCGTTAATCTGATATCGGATACATTAAAATTTACAATAATTAAAATATACAAACCACTGAATGAGTACAATTTGCTCGTTTACATAAATATCCAAATGACATAAAATACACTTTCAAATACAAATATAAAATCCATCAGCCTCCTGAGCTTGCCATGACGAGCATCTGCACTCCATCCAGCGTCTTCCTGAAGATCTTCATCTGAAAATCAGTTGGCTGCCTGAAACCTGCACCAGAAGGATAGGGATGAGACATAATGTCTCAGTGAGCTCCTACCCTACCTACTGTTGGCAACCACGGGGGAAACCTAGGGTCGCCGTGCCTACCTCGGCAATCTTGGGGAAATCTACGATCGCCAAGTCTTATCTTTACATATTTCGCGATCAAGGGAAGACCTAGGATCGCTTCATTGTCTTTATCTTTCTTATACTTGTCATTTACATAATCTTATGCAGTTCATACTCTATTCTTATCTTTAGTCTTATACGTAGTGATCTTGGGGACATCCTATGATCACATCTCGTTCACTTGGAACTAATCCTCATATCTCGTATTACATATAAAATATACGTATTCATTTCATATTCGTATCATCTTTCATATCATAAAGTTAGAAGTTAGCGTTGAACAAACAATCATTATCTTGGTTCGTTTTACGGAGTGCATCCGGGTGGAGTAACCCCGAAGTACATCTCCCATCATACCGGTGAAATTCCTATCATATCAGGCTAACACCGGACTCCTCTTATCTTTGTGTAGGCAACCCTCTCGGTGAAGCCCCATCCGGCATAATCCGGAGCCTGCTGGACACAACTTGCATGTAGACAACCCTCTCGGAGAAGTCCCATCCGGCGAATCCCGGAGCCTGCTGGACATGCTTAAGTCTTTTAACATACGTGTGGACAATCCTCTCGGAAGAGTCCCATCCGGCGAATCCCGGAGTCTGATGAACACGTTTAATATCGTCTTATAACTTACGTGTGGATAGCCCTTTCGGAGAAATCCCATCCGGCATAATCCGGAGTCTGATGAACACGTTATCATATTCTTTATCATTAAATTCTTACTTAAGTTCATAGACGTATCTATTACGTTTCATATTTCTTGTGCATATCTATTGCATTCTGTAAAGCTTAACCTACTAGAGGTTCTTAACTATAAGTATGTATCATTCTTGTGCTTGGTACATATAAGTACTATCTTAATTCTCTTAAACCTATAAAGGTTCTTGACTTATCGTTCTCATAAGTCATACTTAGGGCTTACTTAAGCATATAACCTTAGCTCATGAATTTCCAAGCCTTGCGTAATCTTTGCTCACATGATTTCTCAACCATTGGAAGCCTTTAGAATGAACTAAAATGGTGGTTAATGTTTTTAGAATGTATTAGGAGAAAACATTTGCAAAAAGCCTTGCCCGCGCGCACCAGAACCCCCAGAACAGCTCAACAGTGTTGTGCTGTTCTGGCTTGGTCGCTACAAGCGACAGGTTGGTCGCTACAAGCGACAGAAGGCAGAGCTTGGTCGCTACAAGCGCCAAGCTGGTCGCTACTAGCGACGGTAGGCAGGGAAAAACCCTGTCTGGTCGCTACAAGCGACAGTCCGTCGCTACAGCGACCATATCAGTATAAACATGTGTAAAAAATGTGATTTTCACCATTTTCGCCCATTCAATGATGCCCAGGCTTCCTAAACATGATAAAAATGGTTTTCCTTCATAAATTAACAATTATAAACACTCATGAGCAAAGATCAAACAAACTAGGAAATTAGGGTAAACTCTAATCTTTTAACAACTTGTAAAATCTATCAAAGACTCTCTAGATGTGTTCTAGAATCTGAAATGAGCTCACCTTGATTCTCAAATGGTGCTTGCTACAATTGAAATCCAAACCCTAGCTTCAAACCACCTCTTCTCTTGATTCTTCCTCTTGATCTAGCTTTCCAACACTTGAACTTGCTTGCATAATCTCACAAGAGCTTGGGTGAGGCTTGATAGATGATAACAAGGATGGTGTGGGCGTGAGAGTGAGGGGAAGAGGGAGAGAAACCAGATTTTTGAGAGAGTGAGGGAAGAGAAGAGTGAAGAAAATATCTTCCCCCTTCTTTTTAAATAAACTCCTCCTTCCCTTTATTTACGAAAATGCCATTGCTTGCATAATAAGCTTCTAACTCTGATAAATGATACTTATAAGCGGGATATTATCCTTGCCATATAAGTAAACCCATTAACTGTCAATTTACCAAATTGTCCTTTGCTCAAAACATTCCTGATACATTCCTGATACGATCGCCAAGTCTTATCTTTACATATTTCGCGATCAAGGGAAGACCTAGGATCGCTTCATTGTCTTTATCTTTCTTATACTTGTCATTTACATAATCTTATGCAGTTCATACTCTATTCTTATCTTTAGTCTTATACGTAGTGATCTTGGGGACATCCTATGATCACATCTCGTTCACTTGGAACTAATCCTCATATCTCGTATTACATATAAAATATACGTATTCATTTCATATTCGTATCATCTTTCATATCATAAAGTTAGAAGTTAGCGTTGAACAAACAATCATTATCTTGGTTCGTTTTACGGAGTGCATCCGGGTGGAGTAACCCCGAAGTACATCTCCCATCATACCGGTGAAATTCCTATCATATCAGGCTAACACCGGACTCCTCTTATCTTTGTGTAGGCAACCCTCTCGGTGAAGCCCCATCCGGCATAATCCGGAGCCTGCTGGACACAACTTGCATGTAGACAACCCTCTCGGAGAAGTCCCATCCGGCGAATCCCGGAGCCTGCTGGACATGCTTAAGTCTTTTAACATACGTGTGGACAATCCTCTCGGAAGAGTCCCATCCGGCGAATCCCGGAGTCTGATGAACACGTTTAATATCGTCTTATAACTTACGTGTGGATAGCCCTTTCGGAGAAATCCCATCCGGCATAATCCGGAGTCTGATGAACACGTTATCATATTCTTTATCATTAAATTCTTACTTAAGTTCATAGACGTATCTATTACGTTTCATATTTCTTGTGCATATCTATTGCATTCTGTAAAGCTTAACCTACTAGAGGTTCTTAACTATAAGTATGTATCATTCTTGTGCTTGGTACATATAAGTACTATCTTAATTCTCTTAAACCTATAAAGGTTCTTGACTTATCGTTCTCATAAGTCATACTTAGGGCTTACTTAAGCATATAACCTTAGCTCATGAATTTCCAAGCCTTGCGTAATCTTTGCTCACATGATTTCTCAACCATTGGAAGCCTTTAGAATGAACTAAAATGGTGGTTAATGTTTTTAGAATGTATTAGGAGAAAACATTTGCAAAAAGCCTTGCCCGCGCGCACCAGAACCCCCAGAACAGCTCAACAGTGTTGTGCTGTTCTGGCTTGGTCGCTACAAGCGACAGGTTGGTCGCTACAAGCGACAGAAGGCAGAGCTTGGTCGCTACAAGCGCCAAGCTGGTCGCTACTAGCGACGGTAGGCAGGGAAAAACCCTGTCTGGTCGCTACAAGCGACAGTCCGTCGCTACAGCGACCATATCAGTATAAACATGTGTAAAAAATGTGATTTTCACCATTTTCGCCCATTCAATGATGCCCAGGCTTCCTAAACATGATAAAAATGGTTTTCCTTCATAAATTAACAATTATAAACACTCATGAGCAAAGATCAAACAAACTAGGAAATTAGGGTAAACTCTAATCTTTTAACAACTTGTAAAATCTATCAAAGACTCTCTAGATGTGTTCTAGAATCTGAAATGAGCTCACCTTGATTCTCAAATGGTGCTTGCTACAATTGAAATCCAAACCCTAGCTTCAAACCACCTCTTCTCTTGATTCTTCCTCTTGATCTAGCTTTCCAACACTTGAACTTGCTTGCATAATCTCACAAGAGCTTGGGTGAGGCTTGATAGATGATAACAAGGATGGTGTGGGCGTGAGAGTGAGGGGAAGAGGGAGAGAAACCAGATTTTTGAGAGAGTGAGGGAAGAGAAGAGTGAAGAAAATATCTTCCCCCTTCTTTTTAAATAAACTCCTCCTTCCCTTTATTTACGAAAATGCCATTGCTTGCATAATAAGCTTCTAACTCTGATAAATGATACTTATAAGCGGGATATTATCCTTGCCATATAAGTAAACCCATTAACTGTCAATTTACCAAATTGTCCTTTGCTCAAAACATTCCTGATACATTCCTGATACGATCGCCAAGTCTTATCTTTACATATTTCGCGATCAAGGGAAGACCTAGGATCGCTTCATTGTCTTTATCTTTCTTATACTTGTCATTTACATAATCTTATGCAGTTCATACTCTATTCTTATCTTTAGTCTTATACGTAGTGATCTTGGGGACATCCTATGATCACATCTCGTTCACTTGGAACTAATCCTCATATCTCGTATTACATATAAAATATACGTATTCATTTCATATTCGTATCATCTTTCATATCATAAAGTTAGAAGTTAGCGTTGAACAAACAATCATTATCTTGGTTCGTTTTACGGAGTGCATCCGGGTGGAGTAACCCCGAAGTACATCTCCCATCATACCGGTGAAATTCCTATCATATCAGGCTAACACCGGACTCCTCTTATCTTTGTGTAGGCAACCCTCTCGGTGAAGCCCCATCCGGCATAATCCGGAGCCTGCTGGACACAACTTGCATGTAGACAACCCTCTCGGAGAAGTCCCATCCGGCGAATCCCGGAGCCTGCTGGACATGCTTAAGTCTTTTAACATACGTGTGGACAATCCTCTCGGAAGAGTCCCATCCGGCGAATCCCGGAGTCTGATGAACACGTTTAATATCGTCTTATAACTTACGTGTGGATAGCCCTTTCGGAGAAATCCCATCCGGCATAATCCGGAGTCTGATGAACACGTTATCATATTCTTTATCATTAAATTCTTACTTAAGTTCATAGACGTATCTATTACGTTTCATATTTCTTGTGCATATCTATTGCATTCTGTAAAGCTTAACCTACTAGAGGTTCTTAACTATAAGTATGTATCATTCTTGTGCTTGGTACATATAAGTACTATCTTAATTCTCTTAAACCTATAAAGGTTCTTGACTTATCGTTCTCATAAGTCATACTTAGGGCTTACTTAAGCATATAACCTTAGCTCATGAATTTCCAAGCCTTGCGTAATCTTTGCTCACATGATTTCTCAACCATTGGAAGCCTTTAGAATGAACTAAAATGGTGGTTAATGTTTTTAGAATGTATTAGGAGAAAACATTTGCAAAAAGCCTTGCCCGCGCGCACCAGAACCCCCAGAACAGCTCAACAGTGTTGTGCTGTTCTGGCTTGGTCGCTACAAGCGACAGGTTGGTCGCTACAAGCGACAGAAGGCAGAGCTTGGTCGCTACAAGCGCCAAGCTGGTCGCTACTAGCGACGGTAGGCAGGGAAAAACCCTGTCTGGTCGCTACAAGCGACAGTCCGTCGCTACAGCGACCATATCAGTATAAACATGTGTAAAAAATGTGATTTTCACCATTTTCGCCCATTCAATGATGCCCAGGCTTCCTAAACATGATAAAAATGGTTTTCCTTCATAAATTAACAATTATAAACACTCATGAGCAAAGATCAAACAAACTAGGAAATTAGGGTAAACTCTAATCTTTTAACAACTTGTAAAATCTATCAAAGACTCTCTAGATGTGTTCTAGAATCTGAAATGAGCTCACCTTGATTCTCAAATGGTGCTTGCTACAATTGAAATCCAAACCCTAGCTTCAAACCACCTCTTCTCTTGATTCTTCCTCTTGATCTAGCTTTCCAACACTTGAACTTGCTTGCATAATCTCACAAGAGCTTGGGTGAGGCTTGATAGATGATAACAAGGATGGTGTGGGCGTGAGAGTGAGGGGAAGAGGGAGAGAAACCAGATTTTTGAGAGAGTGAGGGAAGAGAAGAGTGAAGAAAATATCTTCCCCCTTCTTTTTAAATAAACTCCTCCTTCCCTTTATTTACGAAAATGCCATTGCTTGCATAATAAGCTTCTAACTCTGATAAACGATACTTATAAGCGGGATATTATCCTTGCCATATAAGTAAACCCATTAACTGTCAATTTACCAAATTGTCCTTTGCTCAAAACATTCCTGATACATCGTCTCAATATTAATAATTATTCGGGTCTTAAGCGGGATATTACAGATGATTTTTGAGATTTTTCTCATTGAGAATCTTTTGTTGTTCAGACATTCTAAAATGAGATTTCTGCAATTCTTGAATAGTTTGAAGATATTTATCATTCAAGATTTGTAGTTTTTCTTTTTCTTTATTTATCTCAGAAATTTGTTCTTTTAATAAAATACATTTCTCAGATAGAATGTTTGAATCATATAGAAGATTATCAAAATCATCTTCCATTTTTGTGCAGAAAAGACAAGGTTCAAAAGTTGTTACCTTTTCATTTTCCTTGCGTGCTATTAGACACATGTTGGTTTCTTCTTTTATTTTTGAGTTATCAAAGTTAACTCGAGTTGCCATCATAGATTTCTTTTTACAAATGAATCTTCTTTGTTCTTTAGTTTTGAAATGGACGAGCTTGTTCCATCTACGACATGAACTTTGATTTGAAATTTTTGACATCACTTCTTCCCGAATCTTTTCCTCTTACACTGTGAAGTGCTTAAACCTTAGAGGCAGGCTCTGATGCCAATTGAAGTGGAAGAAATAGTCACAAGAAAGGGGGGTTTGAATTGTGACCCATTTAAAATTACTCCTGAAAAACTTAACAAGTTTATATACTCAAGAAAATTCTTGGTAATTGTTAGTATAACAAGATTACAGATTTTTAGATAAAAATGTTTGTTTTATCTAGGACCAGAATGTTCTGGGTTAAATTAAGTTGCTTTTACTATGGACCAGAATGTTCTGGAGAATGATTAATTAATATATAAGCAGAATGGGTAAAATTATATTAAGCTGTAAAGCAAGGACCAGAATGTTCTGGAGAATGATTAAATAACAGCAGAATGATATTAAGCTTTTAAAGCAAGGACCAGAATGTTCTGGAGAATGATTAAATAACTGCAGAATGATATTAAGCTTTTAAAGCAAGGACCAGAATATTCTGGAGAATGATTAATATAAAAGCAGAATGATAAAACAATATTATATGTTGATTTTAAACGTGAGTTTAACTTAAGAATTTGTTTTATCTTGGACCAGAATATTCTGGATGCAGTTGTATGAATTAATCAAGACAATATAAATGAATAAATTAATTAGGACCAGAGAACTCAGGATTGATTGTGATTAATTAGGACCAGAATATTCTGGAGAGATTAATAGATGTTATTATTATTGTGATAGTGTGTGTATATCGTGTAATGAAAATAATAGAGAAGGGAAGAGAGAAAAACACAGGAGATTTATCCTGGTTCACCAAACCTGGCTACTTCCAGTCCCCACACCTCGTGTGAGATTATCCACTATAGTATCCTGCTAACAGAAACTTCTGACTAGCACCATAGATTCTTGATCACACCAGATCAGTCCATTACAAACACGTATTATCAACCTCGGCAGGCTTCTACAATTCTTTGCTTTCGCACAAGAAAGGTTGTTACACTTCTTTCCCAAACTATTGTTACGAATAGACTTGAGAATCACAATACACTTTGTATGAAAAGAGATGAATTTTGGATCGAATAAAATTCTCAATAAATGTTTGAGATTTTACTAAAAAACTCGAAAGAGTATGATCCAAAAGAAAGAGATAGTTTTTCGATCAAATAAAATACTCAACACATGTTTGAGATTTTACTAAAAAACTCATAAGAGTATGATCTAGAACTTTTGAGAGAGATGTTGTGAAGAGCTTGAAAGAGAGAGATGTTTTTCTTTGCAAACTCTTGCATTTAACTTCCAAAGCCTCTTGTATTTATAGGTGAGGAGTGTCTTGGTGACCAAGGGTGAAAATAGAGCTGTTAGACACGTTTTTTACAGCTGTCTACAGCTTCATTTGATTTCACACTTCTTCTTCAATTCGGCCAGAATGTTCTCAGAACGTTCTGGTTGATTCAGCTTGCTTTTGTTGCTTCAACGTGTGAAGTATACAGCTGTAATGAGCTGTTGCTTGCTGTAGTGAGATGTTGCTTGCTGTAAAAACTTGCAAGTCACTTATGTTTATGTCACCATAATGTCATATGATGATGTCATTCCATTTCACATGTGACTTAATACATTTCATGAGATATTTATCTTTTGATGGGCTTTTCTCCAAATGGATCGAAACTTTCAACACCCTAAGATAACTTCTCATGTTTTAATGCCATGCATTCCTTTTTTCTTTCTTGCCTTTTGATGTAAATGTTTCATTGTATCCAGAAGGTTCATGGAACAGTGACCAGAACGTTCTCGTAATGTTCTCATGAAACAATTCTCACAAAATGGATTAGTAGATAACAAGATGAAATAAATTTAATATGTTTGTAATCTTTAAAACATCAAATAAGGATGTTCTCTTCACTTTGTATGACCAGAATGTTCTTTGTAAGAACATGAGAAACCTTTCTCAAAGTCAAAATTCCTTTGATTGATTTCTATTCCCCCAAATCATATCTTGAATAATGATGGAAGATTCTTGGATCATCCTAATTCTTTTATGATAGAATCTTCGTGCATATTATCATGAATTTTCTTTCTTGATAATTCTCCAATTAATGAATGGCTTAATGAATAGTTCATTCATGGATTGGTTTCTCTTCGGAGTTGATTCTAATCATTTCGATGAAGTAATGAGAATAATTTCGAGTGTAATAATCATCTTCATTATGAGAACATTTTTTCATCAAAGTTGATAATGTTCTCTTCTTTATGAGAAGACAATATCTTCTTGGTCAATTAACCTTGAATTATTTTGTTGATGATGCAATTCTTCTCATAATTCTTCTAAGTGATTCCACACAATGTTTCTTGTCCATTGAGTATCTTTGAGATGTTTTAGTTTAAGCATGCATGTAGTCATGAAGGTAAAATCAATCATTCTCTTGAATGAAACTTTTATGCCTTTTCCTTAAACTCTTTTAGAAACTATTTGAAGATCATTCTTGAATCTTCGTATCTTGTAGATACTCAAGGTATGTAACAAAAACTCAATCTGTGTTTTGTCACATGACTTTTAAGAGTGATCTTGTGTACCATTCAAATATTAACCCTTTATTCCTCGAATTTTTAAGGCTTTATTGAAAACCATGTGGTGACGAGGATGAGTCAATTGATAGTAAAATTCATCTTCTTGTTGAATCTCCGATCAACACTCTTTTGATTCAAACAATATTCTTTTTATATCTTCTTTGAGCTTGTGATGCTATTGTTTTGGTAATCTTCCACTGAGTATATATATGCACTTGTAAGAGACTTCTTTCTTGTCTACTTCTGTGAAAAGACTTAAGTGCAAACATCAGTAGATCACCATTCATAAAACTTTAGCCTTTATTCCATAAGGTTTGTTATCATTAAAACATTCATCAAAAAGATTTTTGTTTCAACAAATAGAAGAGATAAATGTAAAAGATTTATATGTGGAGGAAAATATTTTTATAAGTATTATCAAATTGAAGAAGAAAAGTGTTACCAATTTAGAAGTAATTGGAAATTTGTTTGGAACCGTGACCTGAAATGTTAGATCTCGAGCAATGCAAGTAGTCAACCTATGGAAACGTGGATATTCATTTGTTGGTGTAGAAACATTGTAAATTTGGATTTGGAATACACTATTTCCAAAATATGTGAAAGAAATAAGGGGATATTATGTGATATTATAAAAATCTCTGAATTGGTGCCAACCTTCGGTAAGTACTAGTATAATGAGAATTTTGTTAAATTGAACTTGATGAAAATTCCCACAACCATCTTGCAACGTCCATTGTTGTTCGAGTTCATCGTAATATTCTGCAACAAAAAGTGGATCTAATTCGCAAATGATCTGACATATAAATAAAACATTGTTAGTGGATTATATATGGAATTGAAAATTTTAAAGAATTAGTTTGAAAAATAAAAAGTAATATTAGCAATACTTCTGTGCAGACGGCCATGAAATAAGGTCTACTGGATTCCATTGTTGGGTGATTTGATGGTACGTAGTTGAGTAATAGATGAAGACATATTTTTGTAACTGAATTTGAGTTGAGAATATGATAATGAGAAATTTGAGTTGATCTGTGAGGGAAGGTGTATTTATAGGAAAAGATTTTTTTGAGTATGATATTTTATTGAATTTAATAGTGCATAGTTTTGTTTGTATGTTGTTGGTCATTACTGTTGTGTTGTAGTAAAAAGAATATATTCCTTTTTGTTTTTTATAGGATTTTTGGGAAGTGAAATTGTATTATTGTATAGAGCATATGTGAAACAAAGGTAGAAGCGTGCATTGGAATAGTGGTGTGTTTGAACAACTTGTTTGAATGCAATAAAATGTAACCTATAATAGTGATGAATATATTTACAAAAAGAAAAATCATTGGAAATTAATAATTTGAAAATTAATAGTGGTAAATTAGGTGAAATAGGAAATGACATAACTGATTTAAGAAGAGTTAATCTTAAAGACATAACACTTCTCAAAAGGATTGTTGTGAGGAAGTTTAAATTTAATAATATCTTCAACTTTGAAGTGATTAGTCCAGCAAAAATATTTCCAGTTAACACCAATTTTGATTTGAACTTGATTATTAACAGTACATATTGTAATTTCAAATAGGTGTCTAATTCCGTCATAACTCCAATCTTCAGACTCTGAACATCAGACTCCAGTCTTTAGAGTCTGAACTTCAGATTCAGACTCCAGCCTTCAAACTGTGTACTTCAGACACTGAAGTTCAGACTCCAGTCTTCAGACTCTAATCTTCGGACTCCAATCTTCAGACTCCAGTCTTCAGACTCTGAACGTCAGACTCCAGTCATCAGACTCTGATATTCAGACTCCAATCTTCAGACTCCAGTCATCAGATTCAGACTTCAGAGTTAATCTTCAGACTCTAAACTTCAGACGTTCAGACTCTAGTCTTTAGACTGTGAGCTTCAGACGCTGTTCTTCAGACACTGTCCTTCAAACGCTAAAATAATCATGAATATATTTACAAAAAGAAAAACCATTGGAAAGTCTGAATACAATTAAAACAGAATTATATATTAATTTTAATTAATACCGATAATATCTGAATACAATTAAAACATTGGAAGCCATTACAAATATTCAGACTCCAATCTTCAGACTCCAGTCTTCAGACTCTGAACTTCAGAATCCAATCTTCGGACTTCAGTCTTCAGAGTCTGAACTTCAGACTCCAATATTCAGACTCCAGTTTTCAGATTCAGACTTCAGACTCCAGTCTTGAGACTCTAAACTTCAGACGCTGCTCTTCAGAGTAGTTGATTCCCTGAATTTTTTTAATTATGTAGTAGAAGAGTATTCATTCATAGGTTAGTGTATTATAGCTCAATCAATGTATAGAAAAATTTCTTTATGGATGAATAATTTAGGTTAAGTTAGATGAATAGTAGAACAAAATATAAAATTAAAGTGTAAAGACATGGAAAAGAATTCACACAATACATATATCATTTGATTATTAAAGACAATACATATAGCTTAATTCTTACAATAGTTGGACTTGAATACAAAGATAATAGATATAGCTTAATTGTGACAATAGTTCCAGCAAACACATTTAACGTTCAACTGTTGACATTAAACATTTAAAATTGAAATTCAAGCTTAGTTAAGTTTAAATACATGACACTTAACAAAAAGATCGTTAAGGCGAAATTTGAACCGGATTTGATCTCCGTCTGTGAGTCTATGATTCCAACAGTAAATTTGTCAGTGCCTTCCAATTGCAGTCTCAACATAATTGTCTTTCTTTGTTGATAATATGGAAAAGTTGCTTTTGACAATTGTCTCCGCATAGAGTAATTAAGTTATCAGAAATATTTTCCCTAACATAATCACTCAAAGCATTTGGTAAAATCTGGTGAAAATATAATATATTGTTAGATATTGGAAGAATATGTTAATCAATTTTGGTAAACTATTTTTAAATTAATCAACTTACGAATTCATCTTCTCTGGTTGAGTTTAGAGGCAGTGTGAGATCAAAAAACATAGTTGTGAATAAATCTGTACTTCTGCTATGGAAAGATGGAATAGGAGTTGATGAAGTTAATGGTGTGAAAGTTTTTAGTCCGAATAAATCATTGCCAAAATATGACAGCACCACTTTCACATTGTCGGGGATGTTATAGAATTCTTTAAGCTCGGTAAAACCTGTAGTTATAAGTGGATTGATTAAATCTTGGTTGAATTTTAGTACATGAAACGACCTTCATCGTTCCATACACCCAACTTTTCTCCTAACTCATGATGATAAGTAGCTACAAAAATTGTAAAATCATAAGAGAAACAATGGTCATTGAATGATTGAGTTATGATAAAAAACAAAATCTAATTAGTTATGAAAATACCTTAAAGGAAAGTTGGACAGCTTCAAGTTATGCTAGTGGTTTAGATTCAAGGACTTTCCTGATTGCTTCCATAATATCGTTTGTATTAACATTTAAGTTTTTGATACCTGTTGATGTTATTTATAGCAAGAGGGAAGTTGGACTATAGTAAATGGTGTTACTATGATGTATATTTTGAATTGAATAAATCTGACAAAAGGAATATATTCTATTTTGTTTTATATTTGAAGTGTGGAGTTGAACAGTGTTGGTGCAGGTGTGTGTTTTTTATATAAAAGTCAGGAGAAGCTTTTCACTATGACAGTGTTAAAATAACTGAGAATCTTTGAATTTGCAGGAATATGCACTGTTTCCTATAGCCTTAGAGTTGGGAAACATAAATTGAATGGCAAGGGAAAAGGCATGGTATAATGGCAGTGAATTTAGAGTAGTAACCATAGTTAACAATTTAATTGAACAGTTTTAAAATAGTTAGGCAGAGAATACACAGAGTTAAATATAAGTCTTAATTGTTACAATGCATAAACAGATTACATAGTTGAATTAAAGACATTTGATTTTAACACAAAACAGATTAATTAGTAAAGATGAAATGTGGCTCTGCACATAATTAGTAGGTGGTGCATGTGAGCATCAATGTGACTTTTTGGGAGATAGTATATTGTTCGTAGAATATTAAATGACAACAATTACAGATAGATTTATTATTATAATACTCTATTTATTAGTAGGTCCTGGAAAAGTTTGAAGAGACTAATGCATGCAGACAAAGAATAATAACAATATTCAATTCATTTGGACTTTTACAAATGGTGTAGGAATCAAAGTTCAAATATGTTGCAAGTGTGCATTAGAACAGTGGTGGTGCATGTGAGCATCAGTGATATTATTAATATATTGAATTTATTGAGAATTTATAAAAAAAAAATTGGTTTCCTTGAATTTGACAATTCATTGGTCATTATTAATGTACATTGGGTAAGAGATTACTTACACTAAGTTCACAGTTCTCTGAAAATCAAATTAAATAAGTATTTAAATATGTTATATTTTTTTCTTATTTAAAGACACTTCAATGAAGAGGAGGTTTCATTGTTACTTACCAATATATATTTAGTAAAGACCTTCATTTGAAATGAATGTTGAAATGAATCCAATTTTGTGGACCGCTAGGTTAACCAAGACTCATGTCAATGGGAAAGGCGTTTTGGTAAGTATTTTTGACATACATACACATGCAGAAATTCTATAAGTAGCTATGGTAAGGTAATTGGACAATCTACTAATCTTATGTTTAATATTTTTTGCAGCATTTTCCAAAACATGTTGGTGAACAACTGAACATGGATGATCAAAATAGCTTAACTCTTATAGACGAACAAACAGGTAAGGAATATGAATGTGAGATTTACATAGATCCGCGAAATGAAAGTATGAAGTATGTTGGAAAAGGTTGGTTTGAGTATATTGCCTCCAAGCAATTTTCAGCTGTAACTGTTCTCATGTTGAACTTTGAAATTCCAACACGCAGGTTGTATGTTACTCCTCTTCAGTGGTTATGAAGATAAGTATTAAATTGATTAAGATGTTTTAGATATAAGTATAAGTCTTGACATATGTAGTATTATTAACCTTTTTGCAGATGATGTATCTTAATCTATTCTCTGATGTTCCTCAATGAAATATTTGGATTTTCTGCAAAATTGATCAATGAAATATTGGGATTTACTCAATGAAATATTTAACAGAAAATTTAACAGAACTTAAGTCAAAAGGAGCAATACCTGTGTAAAATGGATGATCTTTTCACGTGTTATGGTGTAGAAAGTAGTTGGATATACAAATTTAGTCATATTTGTACAAATATAGCACTATGTACAACAGACTTAAAATAAAAACACATAATGACTTGAATAGGAAATAATATTAACAGGAATATATTTTAAACAGAATTATATATTAATTTTAATTAATACCGATAATATTTGAATACAATTAAAACATTGGAAGCCATTACAAATCTTCAGAGTCTGAAGTTTAGATACCAATCTTCAGACTTTGAACTTCAGACTCTGAACTTCAGACTCCAATCTTCAGACTTTCAGACTCTATTCTTCAGACGCTGTTCTTCAGAGACTGTCCTTCAGACTCTAGCCTTAGACTTAGGAAACATAAATTGAATGGGAAGGGAAAAGGCATGGTATAATGGCAGTTAATTTAGAGTAGTAACCGTACTTTACAATTTAATTGAACAGTTTTAAAATAGTTAGACAGAGAATACATAGAGTTAAATATAAGTCGTAATTGTTACAATGCATAAACCATTACATAGTTGAATTAAAGACATTTGATTTGAACACAAAACAGATTAAACAAAAACATTAGAAGAAGATGTTCCTTGATTGACTGGATAGACATGACACTTGCAATGTTCAGAACTGTCGAATTTGAATCGGATTTTTTGCCCAATTTTGAAATTGTTTGATTTGCAAAATTGATCCCATTTAAGGCTAAGTTGTGTTGTGAATTTATGATCATTCAGCAAGTAAACTTCAAAAGTTTCTTCTTGCCCATTATCGCCACAAAGTGTTAAATCTTGGATTCCATTCTGTTTCAGATAGATGCCAAAATCATCTGCAACTGCCTTTTGAAGTAATGTTTTGATTGTCTCCATTTAATGTTACTGGTTTGGTTTGTGTTTGAAATGTTGTATTTATTTGATGACTGATGCAATATTTATAATGTCATCATAATTGAAATTTATTTAAAATAGTAATTAATTAGCATATGTAGAAGAGTAGTGTGATTTTTTGAGTTATATTGCAGGAATCTTGAAATAAGTTACTGCACATTGAATTGGATACTTTTGTTGTGTTCTATGAAAGTCAACAGTATACAATTTGAGATTAATATTGGTTTTAAGCAAATTAGTGATTGAGGACATGTGTTATAAGTGCTGAGTTATGTTGCAGAGACAATGTAAGAGTTATTTAAGAAAACAGGAAAACATTTAAAATTGAGTTGGCATTAAAAAAAAAATTAAAGTTGTGTTAATTTTGATTTTGAGTTAAAGTTAAATAGTTTGAAAGAGCATTAACTTACAATGATAATTAGTAGAGATGAAATGTGGCTCTGCACATAATATGTGGTTGTTGACACTTTCAAACAAAAGCATAGTTGTTTGCATTGAATATAGGTTCATAAGGCTTGAAAATTTTTCAGTACTATTTGTCACTTTATAGGATTGTTTATTGTATTTGAGTATGACATTTTCTTTCAATTGATTTGTCATCTAAAGCATTGATAAGTGAAGCATCGGTGTTGAATATAACTCAGCAGGTTATTGGAATCTGATTGACATAAAAACATGTGAATAAGACAAAGTTGATGGACATTTCAATGGTTAGTCATCGAAATCAAATACCTGCTTTTTCCAATGTATAGCTATTCATATCATAAAAGGAAAATAGGATAAGGGTAGGAATGATAAAATATATTATCTCATGTACTTAATAGATTACATTGGAACACTATCCAACTGATGTGCAATTCTAACTTGTAGTTACATGCAACCAAACTTGGTCTTTGTTCCAATTAATATTCAAAAAAGAGATGAAGGATAACTGACCTACATTAAAGGAGAAGAATTAATAAATAATTACCTATTTAATATGTTAGCATGACAAAATTATAAACATAGTGTAAGAATAGTTGACCAATAACTTACTTAGAATAGATTCTCAAAAACCTCCATGTAGACAACATTCATGGTGCTTGTGAGAGTCTTGTTATCAGAATCATGTATTAAAATCCTTAAACCTTCCTTAGATTTGACCCTTGAAAATGCAACATATAATTGACCATGACTAAACACTTGTTTTGGTAAATAGAGACCAACATTGTCTAGAGATTGTCCTTGGGATTTATTAATAGTCATCGCATACGATACAATTATTGAAAACTGCCTTCTAATTAGCTTAAAAGGCCATGGTGATTGTGATGGCGACATAGTCATTCTTGGAATGTAAGTTAGATTACCAATGTTTTTCCCAGATATGATCTTGGCCTCGAGAACATGATCAGTCATTCTAGTTACAATGAGCCTAGTTCCATTACGTAATCCTTCAGCTTGATCTAGATTTCTGATAAGCATAATTGGAACCAACTTTTAGTTTGATTTTATGGTTAGGTAGGCCAGATGTTCTAAGGGTACTTAAAAATTCAGGAGTGAGTATTTCAAAGGATTGACAATCATCGTTAACTTCTGATCTGTCTATTGAATCAGCACTTAAATACTCTTTTTCTTCTCCTATAGGAAATATAGTAGAATTTAGTTAAACTACTATCCTTAAAGTATGCATTTTACTGAGACAATAATAATTCAGAATGAAAAAAAGATATACCTGGAATCATGGTTAGTACATAATCATTTATAGAATCAACAACATCAATAGTCGAGGCCAATATCGCTCTCTGCTTCAAATAATCAGGACTGTTGTAGTTTTCTATGAAATCAGGATACGTGCTATTCACAATAGCATATATCGGGTAATCAAAGTCCTTGATCAAAAACTCATCAGGAATTTCAAACTCAGCAAATCCATCATTTGGCTCACAGATCTTTCCTTCACCAACCTTCAGTATCCACTCAGAAAACTTTTTAAGTTGAACTGGATCAGATGATTGAGTATTTTGATTCAACCGCATGTTTTGGTCAGCGTAAGAACCTGACAGAAATCCCAAATATAAGAATAATTAATGGAGGCATGTACAATATCTGAGCGGCTCCCTCGTGATATAACAGGGAGAATTTGACGAAAGTCACCACCGAATATGTAATATCCCGCTTATGACCCAAGTATTTATCAGTATTGAGACGATGAATCAAAGATATTTTGGGAAGGGCAATTTGGTAATTGCCGTGTTTAGATTTTTTATAAAAAGGGAAAAAAGATAATTTTCCCTCATTTTCTCATTCTCTTTCTCTCTCAAAAAACTCACAAACTTCCTCTCCTTCTCTCTCTATTCCCACGCCACTCCCTCTCCTCACCAATCATCTACCTCTAACCTCTAATCTTGCCCAATTTAGCAATGAAAGCATACTCTTGTGAAGCTTGGGTCAATTTGGAAGAAAGGAGCAAGAAATCAAGAAAAGGAAAAGGGGAAAAGCTAGGGTTTTGGTGAAGAAGATTAGCAAAGAAGAAGCTATCAAGCTAAGGGCTTTGGAATGAAGATTTAACAAGTTTTGATCAAGATTAAGGTGAGCTCCTAGAGGGTTTAGATCCTCACCTTGCTTATGCTTGAGTTTTTAGCATTAAGAGCTAGATTTGCAAATTTATGCCATAGATCCAATTGTTTACTAATTCCATGTTGAATTATGTTATTACTTATCAATATGTCTTAAGAGTTTATGCCATAAGCTGTTATGAAGATTGGGAGTGTTTGGATTAGCCTAAGAAGCAGAAATTTGGATCCTGCAAAGGAAGAAATCGGCCACCGATTTCATGGATTCGGCCACCGATTTTATGGCTCATTTTCTATGTAACATACGGCAAAAATCGGGGCCCGATTTATGCAAATCGGCCACCGATTTCACATTCCCTCAACTCATCTTTTTATTGATGATAGGCATGGTTTAAAGGTGGTATGGGTAAAGGGTAATACATTGGAAGATGAATACTCGAATTCTAAGTTATATAGAGGAGTGAAGGAGCTAGTAATGGGATTATCCCTTACTAAGCAACTCCATGTACACACTAAGTAAGTCTAAACCAAGAATGAAACAATGATTAAGCTTAGAACCTTTTTATAGGATGAACACTTATGAATAAAGTTATAGAGGTATCCCTTTGGAATATATAGGCATGGGAATGTTTAAGCAATTATAGTTACAGATATGTTTATAGTGTTGGTGCTCCAACAATTATAGGTGGCTTATGAGAACGATAAGCCAAGACTATATGTTACAGGTTATAGATTACAGAATGGTTATAGAATTAAAGTGACTGATTATATGTTCATACGTTAAAGTTAAAGAATTAAAGATTAAAGATATTGGCGTGTTTACACGTTTTATAGTGGCGTGCTTGCACGTTTTACAGTGGCGTGTTCATCAGACTCCGGGATTCGCCGGATGGGACTTCTCCGAGAGGGTTGTCCACACGTTTTATAGGGAGTCCGGTGTTAGCCTGATATGATAGGAATTTCACCGGTTATAGGGAGACGTGTCTCGGGGTTGCTCCACCCGGGATGCCCTCCGTAAAATGAACTCAGATAATTGTTTGTTCAACGCTAACAGCTAACATAAAACTGCTATCGAACTGTTTATATGTTTTATGTTTTACAGTTATAGTCAAAGTTACAGTTACAGTTATAGTCACAGGAAATATACAGTTATAGTTATAGACAGTTATCAGAAAGTGATCCTAGGTATTCCCCTCGATCACTAAGTCATAGATACAGACATGATCACAGTTATGGATTTAGGCTATTAAAGTTATAGACATAGGCCGTTAAGGCAATGGTTATAGACAGTTACAACAAAGGTTTTAGGCAGCTTAAATTATAGCTACAGGAGGACTTATAGTCATAGGCAGTTAAAGACTTGGCGATCCTAGGAAATCCCCAAGATTGCCAAGGTAGGCATGGCGACCCTAGGTTCCCTGTGGTTGCCAACAGTAGGTTGGGTAGAGCTCACTGAGACATTATGTCTCATCCCATTCCTTCTGGTGCAGGTTTACAGGTTAGTCAGAGGTTCGTGACGAAGATCTTCATGGAGGTACTGGATGGAGTGCAATTACTCGTTGTGTACCAGCTCAGAAGCTTAGTGGACATTTGTATAAGCATTGTATAAATATTGGATTATTTGTACAACGAGTAATATGTATTTCTTTCATTTGTGATGTATGAGTTTTATTATTGAAATTTTTAAATGTATCCAGTATCAGTTTAACGCACATGCTAATATACTAGTTAAAGTTAGTATGGGTGTTACAAATTGGTATCAGAGCAGGTTGATTCAGACCGTGCCATGGGTCATTTAAGATTCAATAAAAGTAGTGGAATCATTGGGTTCCAGATGTTGTTCTAAATGTCATGTCTAGTTGAGCCTGATCAACTCAGTCTAGTATATGACAGTTAGGACAAATGTCCGAGAGCTGAATGTGACCAAGGAGGAAAGAAGTGTACGAAGGGCGAAGGTTTAAGACGTCAGATTCTAAGACGAATTTGGCAAAGTGTTTTGTGTCAAAGGATGGTTCTCTAACAGTGAAGTAACTGAGCCAGTTAACGGCAAAAGTTTCAGGAATATAAGAGGTATTAAAGAGTAAGGTCAGGTACCGTAACTAGTTGGATGCATTATTAAACGATGCCTTCTCTGAGGAGACATGAATAGTATAGAACCATGGAAATACTTTAAGGAATGTTTTGGCATTTCAACGGGAACAGTAATTTGGAAAGTTAAAGGGAATGGTAGTATAGAGTTTTAATTCAGGGAATTGAGGTAAAGAATTACGGTACCAAACCCAGCGACTTGGAATAAGGAATGATCAGATGATTATTGAAAGCTCTGGACTTCCAATGAGGATAAAGTGTGTAAGGATGGATGAAATAGATTACCTTTCCTTTGTTGTGGGTCATCAAGATACTTGGTATGAGGAACGCGAGTTTATCAAACAAGTGAAGGAAACCCTGTAAGGGTATGAAGTAAAGGTTGAATTTTATGTTGTCGGATTATAGCAGACCGCTTTCGAGGATTAAACAGGAATTAGCTAAGAACTATTTTGAGGCTCTGACAACAGGAAGAACGTCACTTATATATAAGTTACAGTTAAAGTATGGTTGAAGTTAAGGAGTTCTATATTCTCTTTCGATGGGCTCCTTGCACACGTATTCGGGTAAGCCGACAAAGGTTACCTTATGATAGTAGATGTTAAAGATGGTAGGAAATACATACCTTGGATTGTTCGAAACCGTGAAGAGGGCAACGGTCGAGAAGACATATGGACTATTGTTCAGATAACAAGATTAGAATGGAATTGTGGATACAGTAATAAGTTATAGGAAGGATCCAATGGAAAATGTTGAGTATTGAAGCTTACAGATTTATTAATCGGGTATTCGAAGAGGTGTATCATGTATTTGAATTTACAGGAGAGCCGGAGAAAGTTGAGTTATATCCAGACGGATTATTTTCGGAGGAACCCGAGGAGTAACCAAGAGTTATGTTAGAGTTTTGTGGACCTAAGTGTCTTGGAAAAAGGTTGTGGATGTGAGATCCTTACGGATAAGTAAAGGATGAGACTCGAATCATTAATCGATTAAGTATATGAAAGACGAGAATTCCGGAAGTCATAGAATGTTTCTAGAAGTTACCACAAGTAAATAATGTATGAACTTAAGTTGTTTTAACAGGAGCATCGTTGGGCTCGTATTTATTGTTAAAGACTGTTCACAGGTTTCGGCGTGTTTCGTGAAAGTAAGAATTTCGTTTATGTTCGAAAAGAAAGCAAAGTCAAGCGTCGAGCAATTAGTAAGTTTAACAGGTGGTTAGAACCATAAGAGATTTTATATGGTAATGGTGGTGTGTTACTCCCATCCCAAGGTTAATTGTTTAAATCAGAGTTGCGCAGCGGAGAAGTAATCTAATTATGAGTTAATAAACAAATCAAAGCTGAAGTTTAGAGAAAAGGATGTTTGTGAAGTCCTTGTCAGAGGAACTACAGGAAAGGTATTCAGAGATTAAATCTCAAGTTACAGAATATGTGTAAGTAGAGATGACTTGAACTTATCATCAGTTCTAACAGGAAATTTTAAGAGATAAGCCGAGGAATGTTTCAGACCTTGAAATTCATGAGAAATGAGAATTGAAGCAGTTTAGAAATTCAAAGGATGTGTTCTAGTACAATAAGTACATGACGAAGGAAGCCACATTTAAAACGGTAATTTAGCTGTTTCAGCTCAGTAACTTAAAGTTAATTTGAATAGTAAGTTTAACCAAAGAGGAATTATGCCGTGGCATACAGTTATTCAGCATCGTATCCACGTTATGCTAGCATGTCGCATGTAACAGGTATGTAACAGGTTATGATTAGTATTATGTATACTGCTCAGGCAGAGTTTATGCTACTTAGATAGTAGTGTAACATATTTTATAGTCGTGTGACATGTATCGGTAACCGTGGTACGCAATCGGAAATGTTATAGCAGGAAAGTCTCAATTGAGAAGTTCAGAAATTCTTGAACTTAATGTTAACAGTTAAAGGAAGGAAGTGTTTTACACCGATCAGAAGAGTACTCATAGTTTATAGTAAAAGGCTACGTGAATTCAAGTCATGAATTAAATGATTCAGAGTTTAAGAGTGCTATTTTGAATAACGAACAGAATAGAGTTTTCTTTTAGAAAACGGAGAATGTTCTTGAACAAAATAAGTTATAACGTCTATGGGACGTAATCATAGTTACATACGGGATTGTAGTTACTCAAAGAGTGCACACAAGAGTTAAGAGCAAGAAGAGTGACCTTAGTTGGCGTGGCTTTGTCTCAAGTATATTTTGACTAAGTATGATGTCCCGTTAGTTGGACAATGATGATGCGACGTACGGTGTACCTGATAGGAGTGTACACGTACTCGATCATGTATAGAGGCTATGTGCTATGGACAATGATGATATGTGAGACGGCTTATGCCACACGTCACTTATACTGGATTTTCATAAGTTTGAAAGTATTGGTAAAGAAGAAGGTTCCTAAGACCTTTGGCTACATGTTATTGTTGATTATTAATCGGAGCATAACCGACTTGTGTGATTTTTCTCGAGCTTTAAGGATTCCCGCAGTGGGAATGTGAGTAATGCTTATGGTTGTGATAATAGCTACACCAGGACAACAGAAAGAAAGGAACGTAAACCATAAGTTCAGCCGCCACCTTATATTTGAATTGTGAAGATAGTTGTAATAGATTTTACTTTCGTTTGAGATTACTCAATATTAGATGCCTTTCAGTGTAAGAATAATTTATATGAAGAATGTTACAAGTGTAACAGTAAAAGGTCGCTTTGCGAGGCGAAAGTTATAGACAAAAGTTCTTTGAACTAAAAGTAATGTAATAGATTCCTCGGAAAGTTGGAATATTTTGGGGAAAACAGAATGACTTAACGTCTTCAGGTTAATATGGAATTGTCAATTAAAGAAGAACTGATAGATTCAGTAAAGGAAATCCGAGACTTAACAATTTTTAAATTGGATTAGTAAGGAAAATGTCGAACAGAGATCATAGTCAGATAATATGGATATGTTGGTTCGGATAACCTCATATCCTACTACGTAAGAGTTATGTAATGTACCACAAACATCATAGTTAAAGAAAAGATTGTCGAGCATACTCGACTTATAGAGTTGGAAAATCCAAGGGATTCCGATAAGCAAGATGAATTGAAATTTTGTATAGTAGAGGAGGTGGTATAATAGGTTCATTCACAGACGATAATGAGTGGATTCTAAATTTCGAGGACGAAATTTCTTTAAGGGGGGTAGAGTGTAATATCCCGCTTATGACCCAAGTATTTATCAGTATTGAGACGATGAATCAAAGATATTTTGGGAAGGGCAATTTGGTAATTGCCGTGTTTAGATTTTTTATAAAAAGGGAAAAAAGATAATTTTCCCTCATTTTCTCATTCTCTTTCTCTCTCAAAAAACTCACAAACTTCCTCTCCTTCTCTCTCTATTCCCACGCCACTCCCTCTCCTCACCAATCATCTACCTCTAACCTCTAATCTTGCCCAATTTAGCAATGAAAGCATACTCTTGTGAAGCTTGGGTCAATTTGGAAGAAAGGAGCAAGAAATCAAGAAAAGGAAAAGGGGAAAAGCTAGGGTTTTGGTGAAGAAGATTAGCAAAGAAGAAGCTATCAAGCTAAGGGCTTTGGAATGAAGATTTAACAAGTTTTGATCAAGATTAAGGTGAGCTCCTAGAGGGTTTAGATCCTCACCTTGCTTATGCTTGAGTTTTTAGCATTAAGAGCTAGATTTGCAAATTTATGCCATAGATCCAATTGTTTACTAATTCCATGTTGAATTATGTTATTACTTATCAATATGTCTTAAGAGTTTATGCCATAAGCTGTTATGAAGATTGGGAGTGTTTGGATTAGCCTAAGAAGCAGAAATTTGGATCCTGCAAAGGAAGAAATCGGCCACCGATTTCATGGATTCGGCCACCGATTTTATGGCTCATTTTCTATGTAACATACGGCAAAAATCGGGGCCCGATTTATGCAAATCGGCCACCGATTTCACATTCCCTCAACTCATCTTTTTATTGATGATAGGCATGGTTTAAAGGTGGTATGGGTAAAGGGTAATACATTGGAAGATGAATACTCGAATTCTAAGTTATATAGAGGAGTGAAGGAGCTAGTAATGGGATTATCCCTTACTAAGCAACTCCATGTACACACTAAGTAAGTCTAAACCAAGAATGAAACAATGATTAAGCTTAGAACCTTTTTATAGGATGAACACTTATGAATAAAGTTATAGAGGTATCCCTTTGGAATATATAGGCATGGGAATGTTTAAGCAATTATAGTTACAGATATGTTTATAGTGTTGGTGCTCCAACAATTATAGGTGGCTTATGAGAACGATAAGCCAAGACTATATGTTACAGGTTATAGATTACAGAATGGTTATAGAATTAAAGTGACTGATTATATGTTCATACGTTAAAGTTAAAGAATTAAAGATTAAAGATATTGGCGTGTTTACACGTTTTATAGTGGCGTGCTTGCACGTTTTACAGTGGCGTGTTCATCAGACTCCGGGATTCGCCGGATGGGACTTCTCCGAGAGGGTTGTCCACACGTTTTATAGGGAGTCCGGTGTTAGCCTGATATGATAGGAATTTCACCGGTTATAGGGAGACGTGTCTCGGGGTTGCTCCACCCGGGATGCCCTCCGTAAAATGAACTCAGATAATTGTTTGTTCAACGCTAACAGCTAACATAAAACTGCTATCGAACTGTTTATATGTTTTATGTTTTACAGTTATAGTCAAAGTTACAGTTACAGTTATAGTCACAGGAAATATACAGTTATAGTTATAGACAGTTATCAGAAAGTGATCCTAGGTATTCCCCTCGATCACTAAGTCATAGATACAGACATGATCACAGTTATGGATTTAGGCTATTAAAGTTATAGACATAGGCCGTTAAGGCAATGGTTATAGATAGTTACAACAAAGGTTTTAGGCAGCTTAAATTATAGCTACAGGAGGACTTATAGTCATAGGCAGTTAAAGACTTGGCGATCCTAGGAAATCCCCAAGATTGCCAAGGTAGGCATGGCGACCCTAGGTTCCCTGTGGTTGCCAACAGTAGGTTGGGTAGAGCTCACTGAGACATTATGTCTCATCCCATTCCTTCTGGTGCAGGTTTACAGGTTAGTCAGAGGTTCGTGACGAAGATCTTCATGGAGGTACTGGATGGAGTGCAATTACTCGTTGTGTACCAGCTCAGAAGCTTAGTGGACATTTGTATAAGCATTGTATAAATATTGGATTATTTGTACAACGAGTAATATGTATTTCTTTCATTTGTGATGTATGAGTTTTATTATTGAAATTTTTAAATGTATCCAGTATCAGTTTAACGCACATGCTAATATACTAGTTAAAGTTAGTATGGGTGTTACAGAATACTACCACCTTTCCACCAAAAAATTTCTTAGAATTAGAAGTAAAAGACATTATATCTTTCAGAGTTTTGTCCAAAGCTTCAAAACAAAACCTATGTGCCATAGGTGCCTCATCCCAGATAATTAAGTCGGTTACTTTTAGAAGTTGTGCTAGTTCACTAACTCCTTTAATATTACAGGTTGAGTTATGAAGTGTAGGCACAGGAATCTTGAACTTCGAATGAGCAGTTCGACCACCAGGCAACAACAGAGAAGCAATCCCACTACTTGCAACAGTCAAAACAATTTTACTCTTACTGCGCAATGATGCAGCCAATGTTGTCCACATAAAGGTATTTCCGGTTCCACCATATCCGTGTAAGAAAAAGATTCCGCCTTTGTTCTTGTTAACCGCTGATACTATCTTATGATAAATATATCTTTGTTCTCCTAATAATGCATAAACATTTATCAAAGGAATATATTAAAGCATAAATTGAAAGTATTATGTTTTGTAAAACAGTTTACCTGTAAGGCTAGGGAATAGTCATTGAAAATCAGCTTCTAAAGAATGAACATCATAATTGAGTTCATCGTAAATGAGCCTATTTCCAAGTTCTTCCATGACGTAATCTGTTGGGTAAGGGAAACCTTTAAATTCCTTCAATGATCTCCTATTTTTCTCCATGTGTTTTTCAATCAAACTAAGAGTTAAATTTTTTATCTGATCTTCTGTAACAGTCAATTATGATGTAATAGAGAAGCATGTTAGTGGTTTAAACTTATGGCTAAGATATAATGAAAATATAAATAAGTGTGATTATCATACCTTGATTGTTTGCTAACCGTCTTTGTTCGTATAGTACACCATCACTTAGCCATTGCCAAGTATTATTCCATACATGGATTGGTCTATCCATAGAACTTGACAGTAGTAGAGTGACAAATAATATTCGCAAAAAGAAACATGTTGCCCACACACTTGCTTCTTTAATTGCAGCAATGTATTCTTTATCATTTCCCAAGAAACCCATGGGAAAACATGCTTCTCTAAAAGTTTTGTAGAGCACATTGTTGACAGTTTTAATATCATCATACGACGTTGGTCCTTGAACAACTGTCAACATCATTCTCAAAAAGTACACTTCACCGGTGCTTGGAGGTACCCACATCAATCTTCCAATAGTGAAACCTTTTTTCCTTGGCTTTCATGTTCTCTTTCCTTTGACATAAACAAATTTTGAAACAAAATTAGCATAAGTAAGAGATTTTGCCTCGGGATATTTACTGTTGCACTGCATCCAAGAGGTAAACATCGATTCAGTCACTGATGGCTTTAGAAGTACATTATCCATTTGGTCATAATCATTGAAGTATATTGATTATTCACCATCTAAATGAAAAAACAATCGCTCGACAGCTGGCTTTCTACCATGAATTGGATATGCAAATATCCGCCAACATGCTTCGCTTGGTGATACATATCGGAAATCCAAATATTGTTTGATCTCATCAGCAGAGTCATTTGGATGTGTTTGATTCGAATTATTTGAAACAACGGCAGCAATTATCCGATCAAATCCTTTGTTAATATACTTGAATAAATATTTAATTGAACTTGATTGATTGCACCATTCCATGTTTATATGAGCTTGATACTTCACTAAGAGATAAGGATTGTGCGGAACCACATGTCGATTGTCCAATCTAATTCCATTTTTAACAATTTGCCTCCCATTATCTCTTCTTCTATACACAGGATAACCATCACTGTCAACAACAGTTTCAGCTTGGAACTTCTTTGGGTAGTACTTTGAACAACGACCTTTCTTCATGCACGGTGATTTCTGATTTGTCAAACCACATGGTCCATGCATCATATGAGTACCAACCAATTTGTACAATTCTTTCTGGTTATTTGGACATGGTATTTCAGCAGAAATAATTTTGTTGATGTCATTTGGAGTAGGATACTTGCTCGATGGATTTAGAAAAATGAGAATATGAGCATGTGGCAATCCCATTTTTTGGAACTCTATAGTGTACATATCTGCGTTAAATAAATAAAATTCATTACTATGATAAAAAGAATTAAGACTGATTATTAGTGAATATAGTTGAAGAAATAATCTTACATGCAACAACTTTTCCCATGATATGATTCTTAGTAAGATCCTTGAGTAGTTCATCAAATTTGATTTTGAACACTCTTGCTATGATGTCTGGACGGTCATGTGATTTTAGATGGTTAGGTCCGACAACCCTCTGAATTTCAGGCCAATTTGGATTGCAAGTAAATGTTATAAATAAATCTGGAAATCCAACCGAACTTGAAATAGCCATCCCATCAAAATAAAGTTGATCCATGTACCTTTGACTGCCAACATAACTTGAAGGCAAAATAACTCTCTTGCCTTGCTTTGAAGACTGTCCTTCGCCACTTGACTGTCTCTCACTCAAGGATTTATATTTACCTACTCTCAACTTGGATTGATTTTTTCTTAACCATGCTAGTCTATCAGCCTCCATCGTTGTAAAACAATCAACCAAAAACTGTTGAAATAGCCTCATGGATGCCAAAATTGTCAAGGGTTCTGTTAATCTTGTTTGCAGCCTAAATGCCAACCATTCTCTGATGGTAAGTTTCTTTCTTTTTGCAGAAGTTGCAGAACTGATATTTCGGTGAAGTACATCGTCCCTATAGCCATCTTCACCATAAGGGAACATGAGTGGGTATTGATATGCAAGATATGCTGGGTGGAACTCATCAATTCTTTCTAATTGACCACTTTGCCTTTCCATAATGATGTCTCTTTTTGATGCAAAATCAACATCACCAACAATGAATGCCGCAACTTCTGAAACCGTAGGTTGATTATAAATTCTTCCATCTGTTCTGCGATCAACAATTAGCTTTAGTTTGAAATCTTGCACATTTCTAGATTTCAACCTATCACGTGCCTTTCAGAAACACTTTGCATGACAGTTTTTTCATCTACCATTCCTTGTATTTTGGCAACAGTTTGCATGTTAACCGAATTAGTATTCCTACAGGTTAATGAACATATTAGGACAAAATATTTTATACTAACATTTAATATAAAATGGAACAGACTTATATAATTATAAAATCTTGCAATTACCCCCCTGAAATTTGAAAAAAGGCAAACACCCCCCTCAAATTGTAAACCGTCAGGCAAGTTAGTCCTTCCATCCATTCCTCCGTTAAAACTGATGACGTGTCTATTAACTATCCATGTGGCACTGACATGTGTCTATTTCAGAGTCTGAGGTTTCAGCGTCTGAAGTCTCAGAGTATGAAGTTTCAGAGTCTGAATTTTCAGAGTCTGAGGTTTCAGAGTCTGAAGTTTGATGTTAGTCAAAAGTAAGTATATTTTTATATCGTTTCCTCAGGGATTAATGCGATATCATAAACCGTTCAACATCGATTATCATTTTAAGTTAAGGGTTTAATCATTTGTTTGCTATCAACTGTTCAACTTTAAAAACGGTAATAAAAACGGAGAGTAATAGGGCGTAAAAAGCGTTAGGATCAAAGTTCATCAATCAAACATTGATTATATTCTAATGATCATATATATGGATTCTAGCTTTTCTTATATACGATATTATCACGTATCACACGACAACATCATTCGTGTCCAAATGACGTTGTGAGATCGATCGTATCGTATAATCGATGATGTCTCAATCTATTAAACGATTCGAAAGCTTTACGTTCAGACATTTTGTGTGATTATCAAAACCAAATTCCATGTCTAGATTTTCTTATTTTGATAGAATATTATTCTAAACCTAGATTCAAAAGTATTTTTCAATATCATTTAAATCAAACATAATAATGGAAAACAAGAATAAACTCAATGATATATAAAAGGTTAGAATCATATATTTGAAAGATCAAAAGATTACATCTAAGATTGATTGATTACCTCTAATCCCAACAAAGGGGATTTGGTTGTTCATTTTCATGACAACAATACAAAAGTGGAAAGAAAGATGGAGATCCAAAGCTAAGACTTGATTTCTCAAAGATTCTTAGTTAATCTACACTTAGATCACTTTTTCTCTATGAAGAATGCCTCTTTTTAGCCATATTCTCTTTCTGGAAGTATATGTTAATGTTAAGAAAATGAGCTAAAAGGCTTAAATACTATCTGGTTTTTATAAGACTCGCTACAGTGATGAGTTGGTCGCTGTAGCGATGGAAGATTTCTTGGCCTTTGGGTTTGCTCCACGTCAGCAAACGGGGTTCAAACCGCCCTTGGTCGCTATAGCGACCAGATCCATCGCTGTAGCGATGGAACCTTAGTTTCTCCCTGCCTGGGCGCGCTATAACGACCAATCCTCCGCTGTAGTGATGAAGCCTTATCAATTCTTCATGTTTCTTTGCTCAATTTCAGGTCCTAGCATGGTATTTCCTGCACAAATGGATGAGGTAAGACATATGATCAATAATTTGGCATTCGATCAATAATTCTGAGCTTATCCTATGATAACTTGCAAAACAAGTAACATAAGTGCCTAAAAATATATCAAAAGATAACTTCTTTCTGGCACTTATCAAAGTTTCAAAGTCTGAGGTTTCAGAGTCTGAGGTGTCAGTGCCACATGGATAGTTAATAGACACGTCATCAGTTTTAATGGAGGAATGGACGGAAGGACTAACTTGCCTGACGGTTTACAATTTGAGGGGGGTGTTTGCCTTTTTCCAAATTTCGGGGGGGTAATTGCAAGATTTTACAATTTCAAGGGGGTCTTTGCCTATTTACGCAAACATTTAATATAAAGTGGAACATACTTATATAATTAAACATACCTGAGACCAATAACTCTATTTTGCAATTCATTATTAGTATCATAAATATACAGTTGCGCAAACTTTGGAGGTTTTCCAGGTAAAGGAATCATACTACCGATTCTATGACATGACTGGCCCTGAACTCTTATAGTAGGTGGACCTCTACCTGGAATAACTCCTTTGTCAACTTTAAATCCAAGGGAGCTGAATGCAAACATAGTATTATACAATCTTATGTTTGCATTGAAATTTTTGGTTTCTGGTGAAGAGTGGTTAAACATTAAGTCATGCAATATTTTTGGTTGTTCTGGAAGAAATGGTATTTGAACATTTCCATCTCCACAACACATTTGAGAATTTAGGATTGGAGCCATTTCTGGATTTGCTTTTACGTTCTTGGTACCACATACATGCTCCACACCTGTGACATTGAATATTCGGATCACCAATATCCGAATACTGAAATAAATGACAAACTTTTTTTTTAAGATACAGTGGAATAAATTTATCTTATATTCATACATTATCATAGATAGCTAGATACATACCTTGAATTGGGTTTAATGACTTAAAATCAGGAATAAACTGATTGGCATGGGTGGATTGAAGATCACCATCATCTGTGCTGTCACTTGATTCACTTTGTCGAGCTGGTATATATGCTTCAAATTCTTCACTGTCTACAGAACTGGCAACATCATCAGTTTATGTTGGATTGTTAGAGACATTAAGTTGAATTTCTGAGGTTGATGAAGATGCAATTTCTGATTGAACTTCATGAAATCTGTTCATCAAGTTTACTCCTATTTCATTTGATTTAGGTTTGGTTCTTCTTGTGAGTTGATATTGATATGTTGAGCTTGGGTTAGTGAAGTTTGTCTTATTATTTTCAGATGAGTTATTTGGTGTGAGTGTTGGGATTGTAACATTATATGGTTGAGAATTTCGAAAGGTTGGAAGATTAATGGGGAAAGGGAACTTTGGAGTATAAACATGATTTGTATGAGAGTTGGGATTAGAAGATGGTACACTGTCTTTGCCAGAAGTTTGAAATCTTTGTGATTGAAGTGTTGTGTTTGTGATATCAGCTAAAGGAGTGGACTGCATTGAAGTTGAAGTTCTGGGCTTCTTTGCTAATTTTGATTGAAGAATATTCCTCCTTCTCAACCTTGCATTATATGCTTTGACGTTAATGTGTGTATCATTCTCCATGTAAGATTGAAAATTTGTTCAAACTGGGCTATAGATTTGATGAGGAATCAGGAAAACATCAAAAAGCATGGAAAGGCATAGTATAGTTAGCAAAACACTTTGAAAAATGGAAAAACTATTTAACTTTTCCCTCCCTAATTTTCGTTTGAATCTAAGAAAATAATAGATTTTTAAAATGAAAGAGAGGTAGGATTTTTGTGCATTACAATATTATAATATTAATTGTTATTATAATAAAACATGAAATAAGGAAATTGAGTATTGTATAGTGTGTCACATAATACTCAAGTGTCTATACCAGCTAATGGCTATTTCCATCAAATCAAGCAAGACTAATTTTACAGGTGCAGTCAAATCGGGTGGCTGTATGTACAGTACACACCATCTTGCAATTATATTTGTTTATTATTAACATGTGCCATTGATATTACATGATATGTTTGTGGTTTGTTTGATATGATGAAAAAATTATGTTCCTCATTATATAAGATAATTAAAGTAAAATGTATATACATTGGTGAAATGGAAGAAGATTAAGAAAATTTGATGATTTTGAATGAGATGTTACAAAAGTGGTATAAATTTAATCTTCTTGTGCTGACATATTGATTAACAGGATGAATATACATATTTAATAAATCTTTAACAGATTCATATAAATAAAAATGATTATTATGTGTATTATATTATTGGAAGTGAACTATATTGTCAATATGTGGTGATATTGAACTTAGTAAAGCTGTAAGTGAAGTAATGTATATGAAAATAAAGATAGAGTGTTATGCTTATTATTGTAAAGTGATAAGGAATAACATATTTTGATAACGAAAAACATTGGATAACAGAGTTAACATATAATTGGGAAGAATATTAAGCATACACTGAAGATATAATAGGATTTGAGAATATGACATAAATGGATACCGTGAATCAAACATTAATTAGTAGAAGATGTTTTACGTCATTAACTAATACAGTTATGGTGGTTGGTAGTTAGAATACACAGTCATGAGTCACCAAAAAAAGGCCGACCTCGAATACTTGTAAGGACTGAATCAAGAGTTAACCATGGGACAACTCTGATTAACAAAATAGTCGGCGATAGTCAAAATAAGTTAAGCTTTGTACATTGATGGATAATAAGTTTGTGGTTCAAAAGATGCTGTTGTACAAACTACATTTTTTCTAGCTTTGGAGCCTTGGTCATTTTGTGATTCTTAACGCCCTTTGTTGACGAACGTTGGACATCTTCAGCAGCAGGTTGAGCAACATAATCAATGTCATCAAGAGGGAGTCTTTTGACTGGGGGTGTAGACAAAGTCAGAGCTGGATCATGTTCACCACAAAGAGATAGCTATAAAGAATTATAAGTAGTAGTGAGAAAGTTGGGTCATGATAAGCAAATGAAAGATGTTTAGTAAGAATTATAACGATTGTATACATACAGCTTGACTGATAGATGTTTCCTTATCATCTGAAACAGACTGGGTAACAACATGTTCTATAGCCAAAGGCTGTTCACTCACCTGAAGGTAATAAAATGAAAAGTGAGAGCTAATCATCAATGGTGTGAATAGCAGATAGGTTTTAATAAAAGCATTGTTATCACCTCTTCCAATTTGAACTGCTTTTCAAGATTTTTCAACAATTGATCACTATCACTGATCTGGATGACTGAACATGGATTACGGCCAGGCATCGCTTTGATTTTAAAAACGTTCTTCTTAGAAAGAAGTTGATCTAGCAGTTTAGGATATGTTCTTGGATTGGTATGACCAGCCTATATAATGATATGGGATTGGTTATGTTAAACTTTGAATTGTTACAAATAAGTGTAATTGTTAAATGCAGTATTAACAGCTGCATACCTTAATCATCTGAACTCTCAAGTCTGCAGCAAATACTTTCAAAATGGAAGCACAGTGAGTGTCCCACATGAGAAATCTGGCCTTATCAGATTTGTGCACAGCCTGCACTTCAACTTTGTATCTAACAAAAACATTGATTATGTTAATAGGTTAGAGAGAGTGTGGAGAGTAGTCTAAAAATATTATATGTTGTTGAGTAACAACATATAATATCCGAACATTACTAGTAATATTGATATAACAATGTAATACCTTGGCACGGGTTTGTCATTTACATGGTTATCCGAACATTTCAATTTTCCATTATCCATCTTGACAACTTTAGTGCAGTGCTCACATCCATCATACATCCATCCATATCTAGTGGCATTGAGCTTTTTAATCTCTGCAATAGTTACACAAATTGTCTCCTAGAATAACCAACAAAATCAAGACCCAAAAGTTAGTTATTCAACATATACAAATGAAAACTGATTAATCAGATATAATTGTGAAGACAGACAGTTTGAATCTGATTAACTTCTGCAAGACTTAAAAAGTTAGCCCTCGACATGATATCAACATTGTTTGAAAATTGGGATCCCTGACTAAACTGGGAGAGACTCTGGCTGAGACCACTTTGGCTTATACCATCATTTTCAATTGGAAGAGCCTGAAATCTTTATATATAAAAAAAATAAATAACGTTGGCATGGATGGAAACTATATTTATGAATGAGCTAAATAAATGATGATTATAAATCTTACTTAGATTTGAAGTCAGCAACCTCGGGTATATCAGGATTGAATAGAATTTGGGTGCCATCCCAAGTATTAGTAAAACAAAGCGGATAATTTCCTAAAAGACATAATTCAACTATTAAGATCAAATATATATATATATATATATATATATATATATATATAAATGCTTAAATATGTGTTTAGTCCCTGCAAATATGGCTCGTTTGAATTTTCGTCCCTGTACTAACTGAAGATCAGACTCTGAAACTTCTGACGCTGAAACCTCAGACTCTGAAACTTCAGACTCTGAAATCTCAGAGCTTTAAGAAGACGAAGAAGAAACTTATGTCAAGTTAAGAGCTTTGCAGGATACTCTATGAGTTTGTTGTAATTAGAATTGTTGAGTAGCAAAGGACTTGATTAATTTAGATCTTTGTGGTTTAAATCTGGGTACAATTTGCGGGACAAGAGATATTGTGATCATAGGTGGATTATTGTGGATTAAGTCCTTCTTGAGGAGAATGCAAAATCACCTGTTAGGGATGGACTAAACTAGCTATTGGCGGATAGTGAACCAATATAAACATACCATGTCATTTTCTTTCCCTTACCCTCTTTACTTAATTTTGCATAAGTTCTTTATGGGTTAAGTCACCTTTTATCTAAACGTCTTAACCTCAATTAAATGATTTGACGAAGAACTTCCTTTTGAGTTACAATGAACTTAAGGGAAATTCATCCTTGTACTTAAAATTATCAACATAATTCAACCCCTTATTTCTCTTGTTTTATAGCACATTCAAGTTATGATAGCCACATTGATCCACTCAATCCACAAAGCACTCATAGTTGACCTTTTGATGCACACAAGATTTGATGTTTGACTTGATATTATGTAGACTTTTTTTTTGTCATGGATGTTTATACTTTTATGTATTTGTTATAGATTTTTCGAGAATAATTCTTTTATTTAGCTGTGAACTTTGATTATGTATGAATTTTTTTTTACTTACTAAATAATTCCTTAGCTTCTCACCGATTTGATCTTCGATCTAATTATTAAAATATTGGAATCAAATATTTTGCATCCATTAAACTAAAGGAAAGGTTGTACCAAAAAAAATATAGAAAGTAAAAAGTATTCCTTTTATTTTTTATACTTAATAAATTTCTCATTAAAAAAAAGAAAGGGGTATCATATGAAGAGTTCAAAGTATATAAAATTAAATACTAGTGTTACAAATTGCAAAAAGAAGAGAGTTTTGGTGGTGGTGGAAGTGACGAGAATGGACGAAAGAAGGCGTGGAGTTTGGTCTTGTCGGCGCATAGTAGCAACCAAAGGTGAATCCTCAAACAATGGTTCCAAACCAAACATCAAGATCAACAACAAAAACATCATCAAGAAGCTTCAATCTCGCGAGATTTCTCCTAAACCTCATCGTTCCTTTGTTGCTGCTACTTCACCACATAGATTCCAGAACATGCGTTTGACTCATCAATTTGACACTCATGACCCTAAACATCATTCTTCTCCTTCACCCTTTTTGCCTTTTTTGATGAAAAGAACTAAGGTTGTTGAGATCGTTGCTGCTAAGAATATTGTCTTTGCTCTTGCTCATTCTGGTCTTTGTGCTGCTTTTAGTAGAGGTTTGTTACTTACTTACCCTAAATACTGTTATGTTTTTTTTTTGTGTTGCATAAATTGCAAATCATAGGTTATTTTTATGCATGAATTGTCACTACCCATGTGTGAATTAGTGTTAGTAGTTGTTATATTTGTATAAAAACCTTGCCTTTTTTACTTCTGTGTGTGTGTATGAATCGTTATTGATTAATCCCACCGGTCCTATATATGAGAAAGTTGGTTCAAGATAAGTTGATGTATGTGGTCCAAAATTTGGACCAAATACATCAACTTTTGTTGACGTTAGAACAATATATATCAACTTTTGTTGACCCATCTTTCTCTAATATATATAGGACACGGGGAGTATTACTTTTGTGTTGGTAATCTTCATATGTGTACAAAAACTAGGACTTTTGATTTGTTTTGTAAGTATGATTTGCCATAACTTATTACCATGTATTAGACTTGTTAAGAGTCCCACTAAGGCCTGAACATGAGTTTATAAGTAGAGGCCGTTCTTACCGTGTTGGTAATCTTCATATTTGTACAAAAACTAGGACTTTTGATTTGTTTTATAAGTATGATTTGCCATAACTTATTACCATGTATTAGACTTGTTAAGAGTCCCACTAAGGCTTGAACATGAGTTTATAAGTAGAGGCCGTTCTCACCGTACAAGTCAGTTTTGTAAGGTTGAGTTAGGCTGAACCTAGAATTCAAGTACGGTATTAGAGCCTATCCAAGATCCATTGGGCCACCTGCTATCAGGCCACTCGGGTCACGCTCCAGGGGTTCAGTTTTGGCCTGACCGTGAGGAGTGTGTTAAGAGTTCCACGTTGAATGAGATAAGGACTGAACATAGGTTTATAAGTAGAGGTAGTGCTCACCTTACAATCCGGTTTTGTAAGGTTGAGTTAGGTCCAACTCAAAATTCTAACAAAACTCTTAGTCATTGATATATTTGTTATAAGTCATGAATTTTGATTTAATTTTTTAGGTATAATAATTTTTCGTTGTCAGATATGGATATATGCAGTTTTGTAGTGTGGATCTTGATTGTTAGATGAAGGTCAAACAGTTCGTATTCTTATATGTATTTTAAAGTCGATTTGGTGAAGTCAAAATACTACCAAGCCGATTTGGTGAAGTCCGAATACGAGCCGTTTGATCTTCATGAGATTCCTTGAGTCTATGTTTTTCTTGTAGGGAATCTGCATCTGTCGTTGTCCATTGTCCATATATTAGTCATTGTCATTTGTTTTTAGACTAATTTTTTATTTGTGTATGGATTGCCATTGATCATTACCCCTATGAGTTATTTTCATTTGTATATAAACCACAAATTTTGATTTTTTTGTATATGAATTCCTTGTCCCCATTCCCCATATGTTAATCATTGTCTTTGTTGTGTATAAAAGCCATGACTTTGATTTTTTATGAATGAATTGCCATTGCTTATTACTTCTTTACACTGTCAAATCAAATTTGTATGCAAAATCTTACCATTTTTCTGTTCTTTTGTGTATGAATTATCATTTATCATTGCCTATTCGATGTACATTTGGTTCACCACAAAAGGGTGAAATCTCGCATTCCAAACAAGCACTTAATCATTGGTATATTTTATAGAAGTCACGACTTTCGGGTTTTTAATGTGCGAATTCCATGCAGAAACAAATGAGAGGATTTGCTTTTTGAATATCTGCCCCGACGAAGTCATCCGCAGCCTCTTCTACAACAAGAACAATGACTCACTTATTACGGTTTCTGTTTATGCTTCTGAGAATTTCAGTTCTTTGAAGTGCAGATCTACAAGGATTGAGTGCGTGCATTCTGTGGTTGTGCATTCAAATTTTTCCTTTCATGTCTACAATGTATGTTACTTACACATTCATTTATTTCTGTTCGTAGATACATAAAGAGAGCCAAGCCGGATGCCGGTTTTCCTCTTTTCCAGTCCGAGTCTTTAAAATGGCCTGGATTTGTGGAATTTGATGATGTTAATGCAAAGGTCCTAACATACTCTGCACAAGATAGGTACTTTCCTTCACTATTCCTCTTGTCATTGCACTTCTATCGCGTGTCTTTTCTGCCAATTATTTTATCTTACCCCCTTCTATCCAATGGTAACAGTATATACAAGGTCTTCGATCTTAAAAACTACACTTTGCTATACTCGATTTCAGATAGGAATGTTCAAGAGATCAAAATCAGGTACTTCTCTTTTTCAGATTCACTTTCTGCTTGGCAGTTTTGGTATCTGCAGAAACTCCATTTTGATAAATAAATTTTGTCAAGTCATGAGCATAATCATTACCATAATCTGCATCCCCCTCACACACATCACTTCGAAAAAGAAATCCTTCAAAGAAATTGAGCTGATGGCTTAGTAGGTCATGGATGAATTGCTCACTAGTGAATATGACAATGTTTTTTTATGTTAAATGATTTTGAGCAGGTTTTGTTGAAAAAGTTGGAGACAAAAGACTTGGGTGAAATAGGCTAAGGGTGGGGATGGCTATATTTGGCGGACTATAACTTTAGAAAAGGCTTCTTTCCTTGAAAGAGAGACCTTTTGAAGAAGAGGAATTACTGATGGTTATTTGGGGTTGGGACTACGTATATAGATAAGGAGTTAAGGTCAAAAAAGTCTCAGGCTTAATTAGAATTTGAGAAACCTTATAATATTGTCGGTTAGGGTTTGGTGATTAGGTTTTAGAAGAAAGGGTTTACTTTTAGATGGAGAAGTTGAATTCCAGGATTTATCGCGTGACACCATTTCATAATTATCAATGGAGAACCAAAACCTTGATTTCATAATTGCAGGGGAAAAGAGATCCTTTATCTCAGGTTTTGGGGGTAGATGTCCTTATTTGTTTTATTTCTAGAGCAGTACAAGTTAGCAAGCAGGTCCGTTAGAGAAGCCATGATGGACTCATAAGGGCTGTTAGTCTCTCATTTGCAGTTTGATGATGGCACCAAAATGATGTGGATAATGCTGTATTTGAAGTTGGCATGGAAACAGAATCCGTATCTGCGAGTGTCAATCCGAACTCGAACGATTTTGACGAGAAAATCCACCGGGTTTATATTTAAATATGTTCAAAAGTAGTTGTACTTGTATTACTTAATGAGTTGGTAGGTCTATAGTTGCTTTAAGAAGGATTGAGTTTGGATGTTGACTGTATTGGTCTATAAGAACATTGCTATTAGTTTTGACATTTTTCGTTGGAGTCTCATTTCCTTTAGCATTAGGTTATCTGGAGTAAAAAACTGTTGACCTAAATGGGAGGGATGCTATTACAACAACCAAGCTTCTCATTTAGACGATGGAAAGTTTATCTCACAGGTTATACTGCTGTGAAGTCATTGCTTTCCTAGAAATCGGCAGTGGACCTCATGTTATCTTTTGGAGGGCCATTGGAGGATTTTCCTCTTCGATCTTGGCTTTTGCTCACCTTTATTTTTGCTAACCCACCGTAATTAGGGTCTTTGACCCCTAGTAGGCGCCTCAAAGTATTCCTACAGCTTAGGCCCTTTGGGCTTGCTATGAGACTAATCCTCGAGTTGGCAGAGAGACATTTGTTGTCTCTTTTTTTAACGGGGTTGGGCTACCTCCCAAATGGAAGAAGACTCCAGGAATTGAAGCTGGGTTCTTTTCCTGGGGGGGGTGGACCATGTTACCAACTCTCAATACCATGTTTGTGGCTTTTGCTCAACTTTATCGTCTATCTTATACAATTCTCCTATCCTCAATTTATAGTGTGCAAGATTCATCTTTTTTAAGTAAAAGCAAAAGACTCATCATCTTTCTAGGTTTTCTATTTCTGACTTAAATGATAGTAAATCTTCTGAATTGGTGACAGGGTTGGTCTCTTGATCCTTCTAGGCTGTCTTCATACCAATCTTATCTTTTAAGTATCAACTCATTAGTGAGTTTATTATCATCTAAATAAATATATTTCTTAGTCCAAAGCCTTGAATGATAATTCTTGTGTTTAGACATCATTGCTCAGTAGAATTGATATTAATGAACTGCTACATGTTTGTGGGCGTTGGGAAACACAACACTCCTGATTTGTGTTATGTTGGTGATAACACAGGATCTTTCTATAGTTATTTCTTTATGGATTTTTTTTTATCAGTTTTGGAGAATCTCAAGTGTAGGTCCTTGGACCAGTTTTTTGTTAACTACCTTTACTGGTTTAATAGAACCAAGAGGCTATGTTTTTGTGGCAATTTGTAATCCATGCTACACTAGCATAGTGCTCTCATCTTTAAGAAGGTTTGGTTTCTATTTAGTGTAAAGCATATGGTCTTTATAAAGAGATTTCTTCTTCTCTCTTTGTTGTTTATTTTACGAGTAGAATCTCTTATCAATTCTGTTTGGAATATTCGTCTAGCTGTTTTAATTACTTTCTTCTTTTGTTACTTGAGCTCTTCCCAAGCACATGTTTATTTATCTATTCATTACTTCGTTTTTTGTTACAGTCCTGGCATCATGTTATTAATATTCAATAGAGCAAGTGGTCATATTCCACTGAAGATTATATCCATTGAGGATGGCACAGTTCTCAAAGCATTCAATCATCTACTTCATCGGAATAAGAAGGTGGACTTCATAGAGCAATTCAATGAAAAGCTTCTAGTCAAGCAGGAAAATGAGAACCTTCAAATTCTTGATGTGAGACTTCATTTTACCTTTTCTTTCAAAATTAGTTTTATATCTGTGTAATTTTGGGTCTTTCTTTTAGACAAGTGCTAATCACTTCTCTAAGGGCATTGGTTAAGGAAATCTAAAATGGAATGTCGTTGTTGAAAAGTGCAGTGTTAAGTTACCAATATATTAAATATTGTACATTTCAAACAATATTTTCATTTCTTGACTAACCGGTACGTTAGGCTATGTTTTGGATTGGTGGAATGAGATAGAATGTAAGAGAATGGAATGGGGGTAGGGTTTCATTGTTTGGATTATTAAAAAGAGATTGAAAGATATGCCCTGTCACTATAAGCTTGTTTTACACTAACATCCAAAACAAATATGCCTTCACTTGTTTGTTTATCACATATGGTTGAATGATTCCTTCTCTGAACAACCACCCTTTCAGCCTTCATTTTATTAATTCTTCCTTCTTTATACTTTCATTCTTAAACCCTTCTCTCCCTAAAACAATGTATACTTTCATACCCTTCTCCCCCTGTCCATCCTTCTTTATACTTTCATTCTTCCTTCTTTGTTATATTTTTTTATATAATTATTAAATTACTAATTTATTCCGTTTGTTTATTCAACATCTCTTCAAAATGTTTTTTCAAATCTGTTTATGCGATATTTCACAGGTTCGAAGTTCTGAGCTGATGGAGGTAAGCAGAACTGAGTTCATGACTCCTTCAGCATTTATCTTTCTGTACGAAAATCAGTTATTCCTTACTTTCAGAAATCGAACAGTTTCTGTGTGGAACTTTCGTGGCGAACTTGTTACATCATTTGAGGATCACCTGTTATGGCATCCAGACTGCAACACAAACAACATATACATAACAAGTGATCAGGACCTGATTATCTCGTACTGCAAGGCTGAGTCTGAAGATCAATGGATGGAAGCCAATGGTGATTATCTCTAAGATTAGCTATTCTTTGATTTCTGAATGCAGTGATCATAAGCTGATTTTTTTTTAAGAAATCATACAGATTTTAATTTATGAAATTGATTTAACATAATTTTCTTGTTGCTGCAGCCGGTTCCATCAATGTGAGCAACATCTTGACGGGGAAATGTGTGGCGAAAATTAATGCTGCAAATTGCATCGCCAAGGTGGACGATTGCAGCAGTACTTGCAGCTGCAAACACACCGATTCATCTCAAATAAGGAGCTCAGTTGCAGAGGCTTTGGAGGACATAACTGCCCTCTTTTATGATGAAGACCGGAACGAGATCTATACTGGTAATAGACATGGTTTTGTTCATGTATGGTCCAACTAATAGAGAAAAAAAATGGCTTTGTGTTTCTTCACTGGTTCATGGACCAAGGAAAAGAATCCTCATCGTGGGTTTGTACTTTTGCTGATGTGTAATTACTGCAGTGGATGATTCTACTGCCGAAACTGCCTCAGGACCGGGTCTGGATCCTCTCCTTCCACCCTCTATGTCTCTCTCTCATTGATTTTTCTTGAAAGAGTGGATATTGACTCGGGACTGTAGGCATTATTTGACATGTGATTATATAACTGCATTTGTTTAGCCAGTTATAGAGTGAATTTGTTCAGGTAAAACTGTTATGCATGTGTTTCTTTCACTCTTGGGTCTTAGAGCATTTGACTTTGTAGATAGTTTGTGTACAGTGAAGTCACTGCCATGTATTTTGTGTCAGACGAGAGACATCTTCTATTATTACTTACTTTCATCCTGGAATTCTTAGGGGACTTTGTGGGATATGATGACAAGAGGGGAAACTACATGGGTTTATATCCTTCATTTGTATCATTCATATAACTCTCACTATGAATGTGTTGTTCATTTTGGTTAGTTGTAGAGATGTTCTTGTGGTGTTGGTAAGTATTCATTTTTTGGGTAGTCATACTATTGATGTAAAATCTGTACTTTACTTTGTCGATGATTAATCTTTGTCGAAGAATTTGGCTCACTACCTTTAGTGGAGTTTCATGTTCCACCCATGTTTTTATTTTTCTTCATGCATTAGGCTCAAACCCAAGGTATTGCTTAAAAGAGTTGGGTGCTTAAAAGATTTGAGTTCAGTTTCATAAACCGTAGTATACGATTTTAATTGTTATGCTTTAACTTCTTTTTAAAAAATATTTATTTATGGTAACTGAAAACTGATGCCATTTACATAATAGATGTGCTGGAGTTTGTTACCTTGTACTAATAACGAATATTTGACTTCAAACCTTTCCTACTTCTCGTGTTCTAATGTTCCGTTGCCATGTTTTGGTAATTTTTCATATAGTAGGTAGCAGTTTTTTGAGTTCATGATATACAAAACGAATAGAAAATGAGATTAATTTTTATGCATTGATGGTGTAATTTATTTTACACATGCATCCAATCAAATGACAACAAAGTGCCACTTTTATAGGTTAGTTCCTATTTTACACATGCATTGATGGTGAATAATACTTTCCTTGTTCTTGAAAATTATATTGTTTCTTTCATTCCATATTACCCACAGGCAACAAAGTCAAACAAGCTGCAAAAAAGACCGACGAACTCGCGAACCACTTGAAGATCAAACAAACATAATAAAATGTACTGTAAATGAACTCTCAATAGATGCAAAATTGAGAGAAAAAATATAAGTTATAAGCTCATACTAAATATGAAGAGTACAAAACTAAGTCCATTGTGTATTATTCTTGTGGAGTTCGAATTTGCTCAATTTACATATTCATTTATTGTCCAACTATGAGAGAGATCGACAAAAAGTAATAAATTAGTGGGAGTCATTTTAATAAGTGGATCTCATTAATGGGTCCCACTAATTTTATATAGTGTCGATCTTTCTCATAAATAGACAATCAATGAATTGTAGGTAAATGGAGTAAACCTGGACTCTTATGACTCTCTTTAGATCTATCATATGTTATCTTAGAGCAAAGTGGTAATTTGCACTCAAAGAAAAGATAAGAAAAATTTGAACTATGAGGTGAAAGGGGAGAAGAGAAATTGAAAAGCTTTATTCAAAATGATGGGATTATAACTTATTTACACATACACAGTGTTATAATTTATAGTTACAACAAAGCTAAGATATATACTTGCTACACAAGTTAATTAACTAACAAAGTTGGTTACTTATCTAACTAACTACTAACCAAACCCTAAATAACATGGTTGGATTATACTTCAATATGCTGCCTTAATTCAACCATTTCAATCTACTCATTGAATTGAATTAGTCCCAATTCATTCCTAAAAATAAAAAACCTCTTAGTTTTTAATCTTTAGGGCAAACCATCTGCAAGCTCTGATTTAGTTGGATAGTGAACCACCTCGATCCTTCCATTGTTCACTTGCTCCCTTAGAAAATGGAACCTTGCCTTTATGTGTTTGCTCCTACCATGTAGCACAGGGTTTTTGGCTAAATTTATTGCAAACTTGTTGTCAATTTGCAATTTAATAGGCTTTTTAACTTCAGTCTTCAACTCGTGAAAGGATTTCTCGACATAGCATCGTTCATTGATGGTGCAAATTTGTCTCTCAATTCATGCTACGCTGATTCAGTAGTTATTCTGCGGTAAATCTCAAGCTAAACTCGTTAGTTAGAAATTTGCTACGAATTAGCTACGAAAACGGTCGTAGCAAATCACATATTTTCTTGTTGCGAAACATTGGCTTCTCGTAGTCCCATGCTCTCACAATACTTGTCAACAGATTGTCACACAACCCTCCAGCATTCTACAACAAAACATCATCTCTCAAAATAGGTCAAATATTGAAGATCAAAATGGCAATTGTTAATGTATTTGAAATATTTTCAGTCTAATGAAATTGACTAAAATTGCTTTTGAATTCTACCAAATTTTTATTCGTCTTTAGCGTATTAAAAACGTACTGAAACCCTTCAATTCATCAATGCACCATAGAAGCGTCCAAAATTGTATATAGTTACCTTGGCAGCAATATGTGCTGATAAGGGAGCAATGACAATGATATCATGCCTAGGGGTGTGCAAAATATTCAGTTAATTGAACCAAACTACTAACTGAACTGCACTGAACCATATTTTAACTGAACCACTTCATACAGTTTTAAACTGAACCACTTTTTACAAACCAATTTAAATTCAGTTTAAAACCAGTTCAAAACCGGTTTATATATATGAATTGATTTTTTCACAAATCTCAATCATCTTCACCCAATTTACGATCCATTCATCTCTTCCCCATTTACGATCCGTTTCATTCTTCTGCAACCTTTCATTCATCTCTTTCATATCTGTTTCAATTCGAAACAAAAATCGAAAAATCATTCATGTGAATCAGTTTATCAAATCCGTTTCAATTTGAATCATAAAGGTTCCAACAAAAACAAAGTTCGTTAAATCAGCTTATCAGATTTTTGTGAATGAATACGAGGAAGAAGATGAACAGTCGCGATTAAGAAGAATATGAATACGTGAAACCACATATGTTGGATCTTGTGAATGAATTATTTTTGTTCAACAATTTTTTCATGGATTTGGTGAATGATTTTTGTTCCACAACGTTTTCATGGATTTGGTGATGAAGATGGCTTCTTTATTTTTTTTTCCAGCAACTGCATAGTGCATAATGTTTCAGCAAATTGATCGTAAATGGATCGTAAATTGAAACTTCATTTAGTTTAGGTTTTATTATTATTACCATATTAATTTATCAACGACAGTTCTTTTGTTTCTGCATCTAGTTTTTTAATTTTTTTTGACAAATTTGTATCTTAGTTTGATCTCAAAACTGTGTCCGTAAAAAAAAAAAAACAAGTCTGCAAAAAACCGGTTTAAAAGTGGTTCAAGTCTGCAGAAATCCGGTTCAGTACGAAAACCGGTTCAAAACCGGTTAAAAATAAGTAAACCGGTTTAAAACTATAAACCGGTTCTAAACCGGTTCTAAGCTGGATTGAAACTGTTTTTAAGAATTAACCGTTTTTATTGAAATGAATTTTATGAACTGAACCAAACCATTTATATGGTTCAGTTCAGTGCAGTTCATGAACCATGAACACCCCTAATCATGCCGACTTAGCAAGCTCAATGTGAAGCACAGAATCACCTATCTTTTTCCAATTTTTCCAGCTATGATCGTCACAAAATATTAGTGCACCCTCTGGGATTAATAATCTTGCTTCACCACTAGCAAAGAAATTGTAAAGCTGTTTTTGTGACAACTCCTTTTACTTCAGCCCATTCTAATAAAGCGCGCATAACATAACAAGTGTCCAAATTTCATAGCAGCTACACTTCCAGAAGCACCAAGTACAATCTGACGCTTCCTCTTAGCATCAAATTCATAATCATATGCAACAAACTTTCCAATTTCACTTGTAGAATCTGAGTTAGCCATCATCACCAATATATTTTTTTAACAATGTCTTCAATCTTAATTCTTATATCACATATAGCTCAAAATTTCATATTCCTAAAACATAAAACAATCATGTGATTTTGATAAGCAATATCATCATAGATCACCTCTAGATGGAGGTATTAGCCAATAAAGATTCATTCTTTTTACAGAACTATAATATGCAAATTCATGAATAATTAATTTGCTAGGAATCAAGCAAACATATCGGGTCATTTCTGATGAGTTTTGGACGAAATTATCATATGAAATAACACTACAAATGCCAGAAAAGGTATAGCATGACATATACTACTTTTCTATAGTTTCTACATTTTTTACAAGAAAACAAAATGAAGTAACACAAGCATATCCTCAATCACATAAAGAAAACAAGGGAAGATTTAATTGCTTGTCAAAATCACATTCACAATAACTATCAAGAAATTTGATAAATGAAGCAAATAGAAATAACAAGTTAAAAATGGCTTGTTAACAAAAAAAGTTAAAAATGGAGCAAGAAGAAAGAGAGCTAAATTTTGATCCACAAGAAATTATTTTCTTAGAAAGAATAACAACAAAAACAGAAGAAGAGTGAGGGTGAAAAATAAGTTCCTTAACGTTGGTTTTTTTAAAAAAAACCAATCATTTCTTGTTTGGGATTTATATATGCCTTGTGAATTGGGTTGTGGGGGTTTTTATTTGAACTTTATAAAATGAAGCTTACTTGCTACTCAAGCTAGTCATCATACGGTATGTTATTCCTTAAAAAAAAAAATCATACGGTATGTTACTTTATGAAAAGAAAAAAAAAAATGCTAGTCAACTTATATATATACTTTATGAAAGAAAAAAATCTGGATTTTCAGTTTTTGAGAAATACGAACTATAGTCGTGTTCCGAATATTTTTTGACAATTTTAGATGTTTCTTGAAATGAAATATTCAAAAAATTTAAAAGTGAAAAACTTCTAAAATTAACTTGATTCAAACCCATGCACTTGATATTAGCATCCTTGGTTTTTTCTAATACACTCCCTTACATGAATTTTATTCTATTTTTTTTATTTTTAAATTCATTATCCGGTCAATGACCGATTAATCCATGGTGTTCAATCCCACCATTCAGTTGTGGTGGCCCATTTAAAGCCAAATCATAACTCTCTATAGACCTAGCCCGTCGAAATTGGCACATAATCATATCTAAGATCTTGATATGAGTACACTTCAACGTCACAAACCAACACCACTAGGCCAACCAAATGGGTTCTCTACATTCTATTCTTACTTTATCCTTTACAAAATATGTGATTTGAATGTTAATTCTGAACACCGTCTTCTTTTTCTCTTTGTTAAGAGAGGTGGCAAAAAGAGATCAACAACTTCTACCTCTTATCTGATGAGATGTCTATAACTTGGACGATATATCTAACTTGTTGTACTTATCATTCACTTGTCGTCTTAACTTATGTTTGCTTTTGAGGTGGAATCACATTAAACACAAATTGAGGTTGTAGTGACAATTTATGGTTTTATATCGCATTAAAAAATTAATTTGGTCCCTTATCTATGATGTCGTTAGTCGTATTGGTCCTCTTCGTTAGTTTTTAACCATAAATATCTAAGGGGGGTCAACATTGTAAGTGGTTCACCATAGACCTTATTAATTTTTTTAATTTCAATCATTTGATCAATTTTTTAAAAGATGACTGTTGGATCATGCAAATCTATTATATCTTACGGTGAGCCACCACTGACTAATTTTTTCCTTTTCTTCATCATCATATCATACACCTCCATCAAACAAACCTAGAAAATTCAACGAACGAAATTTAAAAATTGTCTGTAATATATCTGATAACAACTACTCCAATGTCATTAAATTAGTTAAATTGAGTTTTTTTTTTATATTTCTAGATAATAATAAGAGTAATTACAATATGAAACTTTTTTTTGAGGGAAATTACAATATGATACTTATAAATTAATATAAAAATCATGCATGAGATACATATTTATTATTTATAATTTATATAAAACAAATTAGCAATCATACATAAAAAAATGACAAATTAATGTAATTTTTTCGTAACTACAATATTTTGATATATTTTTAGTGTAATACTTTATAATATTTAGTAGCAACTATTCCAATGTTAGTAATTACTAGTTAAATTGAGTTTTTTTATATATTATTATCAAAGTAAATATAATATAGTAATTATAATTTAATATAAAAAATCACGCACATATATGATACATATTTATTGTTTTTAAATTTATATAAAAAAATGGAAATATTTTTTAATGATATCTAAAAAACATGGAACACATTAACATAATTTTTATCAATAATGATACACACAGAAAAACTTCATCGTTAACGAGATCTTTACTTTTTTATTTTTTTGGTATGAGATCTTTACTTTTTTTTTTTGAGAAATAAATAAAAAAGGTAGATTAAAGTATACTACACATTTATTGAGTCAAATTATCATCAATAAAGAACATGAACTATATACTAACTGAAAAAACGGTTGATTATGATTAAAATATTTCTAATAATAAACATCATTTACTAATTTATTTTTGGCTATAAATAAGGTCATGTAAAAATACTTTTCTATTGTAAAACTTGAAATACAAAAATCTTCGCAAATTTAATAAAGATCGGGAAAATATAAATATTGAGGAGAGTTATGGCAGTGAACCAGATGAAGAAATGTATCACCATAATGATGACGATGTTAATGATTATGTTTGTTGTGACTAGGGTATGTTACGCAACTCGATATATAGATACTAATCCTAAAGATTATTGTACTCATTGTATTAACAATTGCTTAAGCCAATGTTTTGGTGGTTACGGTGTCACATGCACCGATGAATGTGAAGCTAAGAACTGCCCTTGTTGCGTTAAGAATCCCCCTGATTGTGCAAAATGATTAAAGCTGTTGAGACTTGCAACAAATTATTTTTATGTTTTGTGAGAATTTGCACAAGAAAATAAACTTAATAATTAATAAATAAATTTTAACCTATAATGTTCATTCATCATTTTGTTTTTCAATCTTTTTTTATATTATATTATATTTCTTATATGTTTTTAGAGTAAGTTACACTTCCCTCTTTTTTTCGAGAGAACTTTGAATCATATAAAGAAAATTATACTCATCTCTTATAAGAGATGCTTGAATTACAATCTACTTTTTGAAATTTTTTTTTAAATTTTTTAAATCAAAAGGGTGGTAGCTAAGATACTAACCAACCCAAAATATAAAGATACAAAGTGAAGGGGACCAAGGCAAAACTCCATCAAGAAGGAATAAATCTAAAAGTAGACAACCCTAGTTTATTTTTCTCATAATAATATTATAAAGGGAGTTAAGGTCTGCCTGCAAACCCTAGCCAAACCCTAAGTTTGCCCTAATTTTTTTACTAAAATGCCCCTACTAGATGCCAAAATAACAACACTGCCCTTCAGCTTATAAAGGTGATCACGTGAAGCGTGTATTAGTTCACTTCCAAGATTCACTTTTACATGCCTCTTACACGTTTCCTGCAGTAGCTTCTTCTTTTCTTCCCTTCTCTCTCTACAAAAACCAAAACCGAACAGGGAGAAACCCATCAACATAAATCCAAACCCAGATATCTCTCTCCCATCCTTCTCCTTCTCCTTCCTTCCAATACAGTACCTTTATTCCCACCTTTGTCGCAGCCTAATCCCCTTCCATTCCCACCTTCTCCGCCTCCCTCTACTGTCTCCCACGGGAACAATGAGAAAATGGTGTTGCTTACTATGTGCGAAATGGTTTACGTGACGAAGGGGATGGGTACTGTTGGATATTTGAAGGTTGACTGCATGTTTGGTAAAATCAAAATGTGCAAGCAATGCGTCTTCAGAAGTTAATTTATGCTTCAGTAGCTGAAAATATCATTTTGTGCACTTCAGAAGCTGCATTTCAGAAGCTTGTTTTCTGCATTTAATCTTTGCGCCTTGGATTTGATTTGTTGAAGATTTATTCAAGCTTTGTTTCTAGAAGACTGTTGCGCAAGATTTGTTCAAGATTTGTTTTCACACAAGATTTGTTCTGAAGATTTGTTTCAGTTATTCGTGAATATATTTTCAAAGAAATCTTTGGAAAATATATTTCTGAATAAATAAGAGCTTCTATTTGCTTCTAAAGAATTATGGGATTATATCTTTGAAGATTTGGTTCAAGAATTATGTGCTGCTGAATTTTATAAATAGAAGACGTTGCTATTGAAGAGCTTGCTCATCTCAAGAATTAAAAGTGTCTTAGTGTTTTGAGTCTGTGAGTTGTTGCTCTGTTGTTTCTGTGCACCATTCAATTGTTAGAGTTGATTGTTTTTCAGTTGTAATCACTTAAAGCTTTTAAGCACAAGTGACTGTTTTTCTGTTTTGAAGAGTGTCTTCATAATTGTTTAGAGTTTACAATCACTGGGACTGTGATTGCTTGATTAGGAAGTAAGTGGGTTCTTATATCTAGGAGTTCCTAGGTAGAAGTCTATACGGGTAGTGATTAAGTGATAAGGCTGGGAAGAGGGGCTGTGTCTTGAGTCTTTGAATTGATACTACTTAGTGGATTTCCTTCCTGGATTGGTATCCTCCAGACGTAGGTGAAGTTTGCACCGAACTAGGTTAACAAATAATTGTGTCCTTTACTTTCTGTTCATTATTTTTCTGGTTCTGAACTTTTGCTTTCATACTCTGTTTTACGGGTTAAGAACCAGTACCTGCCAGAATTTCAATTGGCATCAGAGCAGGCACCCTGCCTGTATTTGGGTGAGCTCCAGGGAAGATATTTTCTGGCATAATGGACTCAGAAGGAGAACTGTCTTGCAAAAAGTTACATGTTAAATTTGAAGAGGTTTGCAAGTTATTAGTAAATCGGAAGGAGACTATCATTCAATTGCATGCTGAAAGAAGTGAACATCTAGCACAACTCTCTGATCTCAAAGATGAGGTAACCCATTTGAACTCTTAACTTGAACAATTGAAGAAGCAGGTCAGAATGTTGAACACTGGTACTGCTATGTTAGATGAAATATTGGAGAGTCAGAACCAAGGGAAACCAAATGGTATTGGATTTGATGATAGGACCTTGAACAACAAAAAGCAACATCCAGCTAAAAGGTTCACTGCAGCTGTCATGTGATCCAATAATAAATAAACCTAAGTTGGAACACCAGAACCAACCTCAGGGATCTAAAGACAAGAAGGCATCTCATCCTTGGGTATGTCATCATTGTGGTAAAAAGGGGCACATAAAACCATTCTGTTACAAGCTGCATGGATATCCCAAGCATTTTCAACAAAGAAAAGTGGAATCCATTGTAAACAAAGTCAATGTGAAGAAGGAATGGAGACCTAAACTCAAGATTGTTGAAGGCATCAAAGGTCCAAATATTAGAATCCAAAAGGATCATCCTAAGGACTTGATCATAGGGAATCTGAATGAAGAAATTACCAACAGATTACATGTGGGTGTTGATGATGCAACTGTGTCTCACTCTAAGGTTGTTGTTGATAACCCTGAATCTACCTCATCTAAGTCTGATGGAGGTTCTGAAGTAGGTTCTGATATGAAGTCTGATGATGAACCTATTAGGCTTGAACAAAGTGTAGCAATGAGACTAAAGTCTAGGAAAGGAAAGGTTGTTGCTGCTAACAGCAGGCCCACTCCCATTGCTAAGAAGAAGGCACCAAAAGGAAAGGATGTGGATCCTAGTGAATCTGAGGATGATGCTGACATCAAGCTCTCTGTTCAGAAGAGGATTGCTGAAACTCAGAAGAGGATTGCTAGGAAGAAGAGTATGAATGTGCCTGAAGCACACATCAACTGAGCAACATCTGAGGTTATGTCTAATGAAGACTAAGCAACTTCTGATGCTGAGTTTGAAGACTGTCAAGTTTGTGAGTGTTGTCTTGGATTTCTGTTTGTGTTTCTGGTCTGTAATTGTGTTGTACTCTGCAGTATTGTTTTGTTCTTCTGTGTGTGGATGTTGTGTGGTTTTGATCCTGTTGCTTGTGTTGTGCTGAGTTTTGTGCTGTTAGTTTTGATGCTGATTCTGGTATGTTGTCTGTGTTATGATGGTCTGTGACTGAGTGCATCCTGTTTTTCTGCTCCTGAGGAATGTTGTTTGTATTGTCAACATTGTTTGGCTAAAAAGGGGGAGAAATATGTGTCTCTTTCAGAAGCTGGTCAACAATTCAGGGGGAGTTGGAGCTTCTGATTGTCTGTTTCAGGGGGAGTTCCTGAATATGTGTTTCAGGGGGAGAAGCTGTACTTCAGAAACTGCTGCTGTATGTTGCAGGGGGAGTTTTTATGTGTTAACATAGCATTTTATCCGCTGCTGACTCTGCTATATCTGTATAGTTCTTCATGGTTGATTAATTTTGTTGAGTAACGAACTTATCTTTGTGGACAATTTGATTTTAGCCAAAAAATTGCCAAAGGGGGAGATTGTTGGATATTTGAAGGTTGACTGCATGTTTGGTAAAATCAAAATGTGCAAGCAATGCGTCTTCAGAAGTTAATTTATGCTTCAGTAGCTGAAAATATCATTTTGCGCACTTAAGAAGCTGCATTTCAGAAGCTTGTTTTCTGAATTTAATCTTTGCGCCTTGGATTTGATTTGTTGAAGATTTATTCAAGCTTTGTTTCTAGAAGACTGTTGCGCAAGATTTGTTCAAGATTTGTTTTCACACAAGATTTGTTCTGAAGATTTGTTTCAGTTATTCGTGAATATATTTTCAAAGAAATCTTTGGAAAATATATTTCTGAATAAATAAGAGCTTATATTTGCTTCTAAAGAATTCTGGGATTATATCTTTGAAGATTTGGTTCAAGAATTATGTGCTGCTGAATTTTATAAATAGAAGACGTTGCTATTGAAGAGCTTGCTCATCTCAAGAATTAAAAGTGTCTTAGTGTTTTGAGTCTGTGAGCTGTTGCTCTGTTGTTTCTGTGCACCACTCAATTGTTAGAGTTGATTGTTTTTCAGTTGTAATCACTTAAAGCTTTTAAGCACAAGTGACTGTTTTTCTGTTTTGAAGAGTGTCTTCATAATTGTTTAGAGTTTACAATCACTGGAACTGTGATTGCTTGATTAGGAAGTAAGTGGGTTCTTATATCTAGGAGTTCCTAGGTAGAAGTCTATACGGGTAGTGATTAAGTGATAAGGCTGGGAACAGGGGCTGTGTCTTGAGTCTTTGAATTGATACTACTTAGTGGATTTCCTTCCTGGATTGGTATCCTCCAGACGTAGGTGAAGTTTGCACCGAACTGGGTTAACAAATAACTGTGTCCTTTACTTTCTGTTCATTATTTTTCTGGTTCTGAACTTTTGCTTTCATACTCTGTTTTACCGGTTAAGAACCAGTACCTGCCAGAATTTCAGGTATGATAGAAACTTATTTGGAACCTTTTATGCACCTTTAAAAATTCCATTCTCCTTAACATTTCTTATTTGATTTTTTTGAAGGAATTTCTTATTTGATTTTCTAGGTTTGAGAGTGTTTTATGTGGGAATTGTTTGTCTTTTACTGCTGTTTCAATTGTGTATCTGGTAAACAAGTGAATGATTTTGTTTCCATATTTTTCTTTCTCAACAAATCTATATAACATGTGTTCCATTTTTTTTGTTTTGTTTCAGCCTTGGCAATTACTCACGAGAACAAGCAATAACAACTAGATGTTGAAGACATAAGCTACTAAAGGTAAATATAAATTCCTCTTTATGAATCGGTTTTTCTTCTTACTTTTGCCCACCAGCTGTTTGATATTTGTTTCAGCCTTAGCAAATTCAGTTTTAAAGTGTTGAGTTTTGATGTTGAATTTTGGCTAAAATATTTTTCTCTTTTAACTTTTTTTTTGGTTTAGTTTGATTATATCCATGATTGTTTCGACTTCTTTCAAGTATAATAACAAAGTTGCTTTTGGTGTTTTACACATTTGGTTAACCTTTTTATTCTATTTTGGTTTAGTTTATTTGATTGATATTTCTACATAACGTTAATTGTTTGAACTGCAATGTTTAGAGATGACATTGAATGTTTCTTTTGCTTTTGGCTGCTACTAAAATATTTTGAACTCTTGACATGTTCTTCAAGTCAGACTTGATTACATTCTATAAGCAATGCTTTATAGAAGTCAAAGTTTATATATTGCTAAACAAATGTAGTTGTTGTCATGTCATGCCCAATCTATTGCTTCTGATTTTGTGACATTGTTACGTTACAATTGAAATGATTCTCTGCTCATGTTATTGTTGTTGATGATCTTAGCTTTGACTTAGAAGGGAAATAAATTGGAAGCTGCTCTGATGATGGATCAGTTGTTATAAACAATCTTTTAACTGGTGAGAAGTGTGAAATGCATTTTCTAATTCAATGCATGAAAATTTGTTATTGATATTCTAAATTAAGGGTATGACAATTAGGGTGTAAGGTTTTGGCTACCATGTCTTCAAAATAGTTTATAGATGTTTTAACCAATTAATAGATTCCATGCTTAGAAGTTATAACAGATCGATCAACTTTACTCTAACATACCCAAATCATATATATATATATATATATATATATATATATATATATATATATATATATATATATATATATATATCATTTGTGTTTTTTTTCTATATACGATGTCTGTTTGTAAAATGTCCTGTTTTTAATTCATTATGGCAATAACATAGGTGCTGGGTTGCGATGGAGGTGTTTGGCTGCAGGTAGATGATTTCAATGATCTATTCTTCAAATCTGCACCAGCACTATCCCATACTCTAACATACCCAAATCATATATAGATATCATTTTATGTTTTATTTTGTTTGTGTATTTTTTATGTTTTGATGATGATGGATTGAATGCTGAGTGTGGTGGTTGGAGGGGACTGGCGAGAGAGATGAAGAGAAATTTGTTCTCTTTAATTGTTTTGGTTCATTCCCTCTCTACATCTTTCACAGGCCTCCTTCTAAGATTTTCGGTTCTCCCCTGGTTTGTGGTTCTCCTTTTCTTCTCATTTTGACTCTCAATTTATAGGCTTTAAAAATACATCTATGTTACCATGAGATAACATTTAAAACTGGTTTTTTCTATTGTTTTCCAGTAACCAAGGAATGAGGAGATGAAGGTTGAAAGATGAAGTGCAAGTTTGATGAACTTAAAGCTGTTTTGGACAAAAAGAAAACAGAAACTGAAAAGAGGGGGGATGGATATGCCTCTGTAAGAGGAGAGGGGGTCGCCTTGGTGCACGTCGGCCGTGACAGGAACCGTCGACATTGATTACGAAAGGTAGTTGCTGCAAAACGATTTCTTTCATCATTTTTGTTTTTCCCTTTTGATTTATGAATTTTGTAAAAAAGAAAATCTTATTTTATGGATGGTTGTTTGGTTGAGTTTGAGTTCATATGTTGAAGATGATGGAGAGTGATACTTTGATGAGAAGGTGATGCTTTGACAGGGTTCTCTCCCCTTCAGGTACTTTAATTTCTACTCTTTCCTTTTTGTTGTTCTGATCTCGCTTTTTTATAGATTTTTCTCTCATTTTGTTGTGTCTTTTTTTGTTAGGTATTTCATTTACAGAATTTGAGAGCAAGTTAGCATCAAATCATGTGCAAAATGAGAAGGAGAAATTTAAGAATCTGATTTTGTTTGAGCTTGAATCTAATGGAGAAAGGTTCTTATAGGTAAAGTTTCTCTCCAGATTTATTTTTATTGAAATAGATCACATTAACTATAGCTACATACTCATGACTTGCTACTTTGAAAGTAAATAAATTTTAATTTTCAAGCATTTTATTTGTATCTGTGTGTATGATTGCATATATAGTTGTAAAATCATCTCTTGGTTTTCCTCTCTTTATTTATTTTTTACTTTGTATGTGTTATTTGAGTTATTGATCTCACTTTTATGTGCTCTATCTTGAATCGTTTCAGTGCATTGGAAGTTTACAAACATTCAATTTCAGAAGGGCTTTGTAAGATTTTGAATTGTTTGTGAGGGACTTTTGTTTCATGGCTGTCGCCGGTCGGTGTGTGTTCTTCTGCACTAGGTGTTTTGTTTCTGTAATTTTTTTCCTGCGCTGCTACTTCAATTTTGAGCCTGCCGTTTGCTGTTTCTTTTTAGCCATTTTGTGTGATATACTCTGTTCGTTCAATTTTACTCTTTGCCCAACTGTTGTTTCATGTTTGAGTCCATCAACCTCTTCTTTAGGACTTCTCATCTATAAACAAGGACAATTTATTTTATTTTGTTGTGAATTTTTAGATAATATTTTGACTTTCACATAGGCTTTACATGTGTCTAAATGCGTTTCAGAACATTCATCGTAATCATCTTCAGGTACGTATTCTACTTTACTCTAATCTACTTTTTTTTTGTTCATGTAGCTATTATCATTTTAAAGATTGAAGTTTTATGCTGAAAACTAATTGAAATCAAAGTCTTCAAATTTATGAGCAGTAACTAACATATTTTGAATTCACAATTTAATAAAGCTTTGAGGCCATTGCCATTTTTCTTTCATCTTTCATTCATAATGATTCGAGTCTATAGAAGTGTCTCCTATTTTTACTGATTTGAATTCATTGTAGATAAAGGTTGGATATTCTTCTACAATTTTCTTTGGCCTCTACTGTGGTTTTGTATCAGATTCTGCAGTTGAAGGTTACGCTTCGTAAAGTTTGCTCTTATGTATCAAAAACTATGTTTTGTTTGACTCGATTTTTTAACTCTTCTCTCATTTCATTTCTTTTGTTCTTCTTTTACTCTGATTGTTTTAGGTATTCCAATTTTATGTTGATGATATAGTATGTGAGGTAAGTTTCATTTCTTTTTCTTTATTATTTGATTAATTTTTATCCATCGAATATCTCTTTTGGAGATTAGTGTTACTTTTTCATGTTAGAAAAGCAATTTGATTGAGAAAGACCATAAATAATGTCCTTTTCTTGATCTACAATGGTATGACTTACATCATTCTCAATATTATTTCAATTCTTTTAGTTTTTTTTTTCTTTAACAGGTGCAAGATAAGTGAAAGGTAGAGTTTTTAAGTTAAATTTGAATTTTAACAGACTTAACTATGACTCCTTTTCTTTTTTTATACGTACTAAGCTATTTGAATATGGCTCTTGCTAAATTGTGGTTCATAACCAAATCAACAAATGGAAGATGGTTAAGGGAGGATCTTGATAAAAATGTAAGTATTAATGTATTATAAAGCCTTTCTAATTGTCTGTTATGATGAAATTCATATATTTGTTATTTATTTAGTTTTAATTTCATTTGTGTATTCTTTAAATTTATTTACTGAGGAAAAATAAATTGTGCAGGATGTAATAAGTTTGAAATTTCTCTATTCGGTATTACTTATATTATATTTTTTTGAATGTTGAAAACTTGAAATAGATCAAATGGAATCATTACCTGAATAACTGCCTGATGTTTTCGACAAAAAGCTATAAAAGACAATCAAGGTAACTTATAATTGGCTTTGATTTATCATGATCTCTCTCTCTTTTTGAAGGCGTTATAACTGAGGCTGACATATTTTCAATTTTTTCCTAACTTCTATGTGATGACTCTTTTGAAAACAAAGAGAATGGACGAGGAAGTGAGTTTTGCAGTCACACCCACACTTCTAAAAAAAAAATCAATCTCTCCCACTTTGGCTGAAGCTATGGCTCCGTGGTGGTTCCTTCAATTGGGTTTTAGGTACTTACTTGGACTCACAAATATAAAAACTGACTTTGAATCTGTTGTTAAATTCCTTGATACAAAATGTTTAAGTGAAGTAAAATATCTACTTTTCCTAAAACATAAAATCAGAGTCCTATATATAATTTTTATAGATCTAAGGGAAACTATGTAGGTAGATACGAGTTTATTGCTAACTGCAAATTATACAGATATTTTGAGCAGATTTTCATCTTTGAAGTCATATTTCCATTTTCTCTAAGTTAGTTTGTTACTTATGTTGTTGGATTCTACTGTCAATTAAATTCTTCACATAGATGACATGATGTTTTGGAAACCATGAGATTAATATCAGTTGAGGTTTTATATTCTAAAATGATATATAAATGGTTCAAATGTAAGCTAGATATATTTTTGTTTGTACCTTCATTTTGATTGAAAAAGTAAATTGAAATTGAGACATATAATTTATGACATGGAAATTGATACTTATGTGAAAAAATCATGCTTTCTACTATAGCTAAACATGGCTCACTTAGAAAACTTTACCATGTATGCCAAAGACCTTGCGGTTGCTGCTCTAAAAGGTATGGTTAGCACTTGAATTCGTTTCTGCTATAATGTTTGTGCTGCAACTGCTTTGAATAAACTCAGTGTTGAATATTTCACCTAAATTTTATTCCTGCAAATTTTCTGTTATAAATGTTCTAAATAGTCATCTTATATGTGCACTTTTCATCACCTATTAACAGTTCAGGATTCTGGTCTAGAGATTGACAAAGCTTTTAGAAGGGACTTGATTAACTTGAGAACGTTTCACATGGAGTATAACATATGCTCTGTGACTGGTTATACCATTAATCTTTTTTTCCCTTTATTATGTGACAATGTTTGTTATATGAATCATGTTTGTGTTTTCTGATACATCATGGATAATGTTTGTGTTTTCTTATAGCCATGTATTATTACCTATTAAGTCCTTTCTAGGAAACCTACAAAGGTGTGCAAAGATTAATGACCAATGTAGTGTACTTGATTTTTGGAAAATGACCAATGTAGTGTACTGAGTGATAAGATTGAAAGTCGGAGTTCCAATCATGTTGTTGAGAAATTTATTTACAAAAAGAATTTGATCAAATGATAGAGTTAACACATGAAGAATATGCCTAAGCCATTGTTTGTACATACATTCTTACGAAAAATATTCATGCACAACACTTGGAATGACATGTGCAATAAAGATTAAAAGTGGATCTTATTTAACAAAAGTGTGATAAGGTAAATAGAATTTTATATTTGTGATGATGTTTTTTTTTGTTTATATATGAAAGGGTCTATTTGTTTGACAATGTTGTCTAAAATAGAAAAAAAAAATGTATTTGGGTAATCTACGTATTGGTTTCATAGGAGATCTTCAAACAGTCCTCTTTCTCTTCCTCTTCCTCTATTTAATTTTTTCTGATGCTTATTTTTTTGTATGCTTCCTAGCTCTGCATATATGGTTTTTTATGTCTTAATCTTCCAACATATATTGCCTTTATAATTTCATGTGTTGCACAATTCTTAATTGATTTCATTCTATTTGCACGAGCTAGCTACACCAGTGATATATGATCTCACTTTAAACATGTTCGTTCTATATTAAAGTCTAGAGGATGCAATAAGCCAATTAATTTGGTGGCTATATGACTGACTGGAAAGATACTATGGTGTCCCTATAATTTTCTGTTATTTTGAGCAGTTTTGGATGCATCATTGAGGTAAGATAAAAGGTATTGAACGTTGCTGATTTTGTTTTCACAGGGCCACTTAAAAGAGAAAAATGAAGTATGCTTGGATGTACATAAGATAGTCTTTCTTGGTTTTTAATACTAAGATATTGAAAAGTCGATTGAATGGAAAGTTAAGATTCGAAACAATTTGACACAACCTATCATCGATGTGGACTCTGTTGATACAATTCGTGGTGATGGAACTCTTCTACAGACCATCCATTTAATAGATGACAATTCCCATTCTTGGAGTGAAATCGGATCCTACACATATCTGATTGTAGTATTGGTTTTAATATTGATGTCTTGACTATACAATGTATGTGATCTTTTAAATTATGTCAGTTTTAGTTTCGCTTTCCTCTTAACGATGTAAAGTTTCACCATATGTTGTAATATAATTTTTCTAATTTTCTGCAAAAAAAAAAAAAAAACTATTGTTACGTGATTGTTTTAAAGTAATATCACACAAGGTGCACATGAAAAGTACTACGCACCTTTTTGAAAGGTTTTTATATATTAATAACAACCTTAATTTATCTATGCAAAAATTCAGAATAACATATATCCTTCATCTCCTAAAATTAATATTATACGACTTATAGTTTACCCGTGTGTCGCGCGTAGTTTCATGTGATATTAAAGTCCTAAATTACTAATATATTTAGCGAAGATATCCTATATAGACAAACACGAGCTTTACTGTTTGAAGGTGTTTGAGAATAAAGTGTAAGTCTTAATTTTTGTTTTATTCATGTATGCGTTATGGATAACACTCTCTTCTTTTAAAAATGCAGATTTGATTTTAACTGATGATCAAGTGAAGTCATACGCCTTAGCTGAAATTGAGATTTGCTTGCAGGGACATGGGATGAGTTTAGAGGAGTACCCGAAAATGTCTGAACCAGATAGGGCATTGGCTCCTCAGATGCATAACAGATCGATTCATGAACAATCATTAAGCATGTAGCATCTAATGTAGTTTATAAAGAGGTGTTTCAAAATATCCGTTGATTAGAGCTTTAAAATGTTAATGAAGCCCACGTGTATTTCATGTCATTTTTTATTGAATATCTTTAATTTAAAACAATGTATGTGTCTTGCCTCTACATGTATCTCATCATTGACCCGTGCGAAGCGCGGGACGGCGATCTAGTAATTCCAGAAAGTTACTGAGTTCAAAATGAGACCCTGATTAGCAAGAGTGTTGGCAACCTAATTTCCTTTTTTATAAAGAATCGTTTTCATATATCAGACAAAATTAATATTGATGTAACAGAAAACGTATAGAAACTATAAAGAATCGTTTTCATCCCAACCTAACTAAACAAACAACTGAATCCATATATCCTCCATACCAAGAAGCCACGACATACTTCCTCCTAGTGCATAAAAAGGCAAGAGACAACAAAAGATAAAAGATTCTAGGCTTTTGCAATTTGATACTTTTTAAAAAGGAACAGTTAATTTAAAAAAAGACATTCTCATCTGATCCACCTTGAAAAATTTCTGGCATAATTCCTGAGATTGACACAATGCTAACTATAGTTAAAGTTTTTTATTCTTTGTATAATCATTGAGGATGAAACATCATTTTTTAGATATACAAGTTTTCTAGATAGTTTTTGGTTAGACACAAATACGAGAATATGGAAAAATATTCAAACTTCAACTTGAATACTGTTAGGGGCATAAGTGGTTTAGACAACACCGAAAATCCAAACTGGATCAAACATAAAAAGTATTCGACCTAATATGGTTTGGTTCAAAAACCAAACCGATCTAACTTGGTTTGGTTCTCGGCTTTTGATTTTGAGATTCAAATAACCAATGGATCGAACCGATGTTAACTCACTTCCCATTTTACTAATATCATACCTTCACACGCACACTTAAAGTTAAACCCAACATTAAAATCCAACCTAAAATAATCATTTGTCCATTCACTTTCTATTGTGTTTTTTTTATAAAATTTTTATTATATATTTCAAAAGTTTTTTTTGCATGCTTTTGACCACATGCTATTTCATTAATTAATTTTTCTCAACTAATTCTTTGAACCATGCTACTTGTTTAATGAGTCAAAGAAGGCATGTATATATAAAGTTCAGCTTTGTGAGATAAAGTTATTATGGTTGCCCTATTCTTATGCAAGTTTTCCGTGTTTACACATCAAACTTTCATCCCTTAAATTTTGTTGAATTTGTTTTACAAGTAACAGGTTTTGTTTTGCTTATAAAAGAAGCTATTTGACGCGCGCAAGATAGAGTTAAGCTCATTTTTACTTTACTATACAATTTAACTAAGGGTCTTCTTGTAAAAAAAAAAAACCCACTAAAGGTCTGTTTGGTAAGGCCAAAAAACAAGCTTATAGCTTATAAGCTGGTATGACTAAAAAAGTCTATTTTGGTAATCGTCGTTTCATCATGAGCTTATGACTTATTTCACAAACTTATAGTTTATAGCTTATCTTCTTTTTATTCCACATTTACCTTTATTAATTTATCTAAACTTCTTCGGAGGAAGGGGTGAAGTGTAATCTAATCTAAAAACAAAGAAGAAATATAATATGAAAAGAAATTGATAAGCAAAATGGTGAATGTACATTTTGAGTTGAAATTCATTTATTTGTTATTAATTTATTTTCTTATGCAAAGTCTAACATAACATACAAGTAATAATTTATTATTGTTGCAAGCCTCCAAAGCTTTAATCATTTTGCACAAGAAGGGGGATTATGGCCGCAACAAGGGCAAATCTTAGACTCACAATCATCAATGCATCCTATACTGAAACCACCGAGACATCTACTGAAGCACTCGTTGAAACAACGAGCACAATAGTCTATAGTACTTATATCTATAGATTGAGTTGCATCACATACTTGAGTCACAACGAACATAATTATTAACACCATCATCATCATGGTAATCCATTTCTTCATCTTCTTCATTGCCATAAGAGAATGTGTATGAGTAAGAAAAGAAAGAATGGTTGGGTGGATTTAAGGATGAATGAGATGAGTGTTAGGTACTTATAATAATTTTTTTAAGAAGTGAGAGTAAATTTCTCATAAGCACTCTTTCTGCCTTATTGTCACACCTCTTGTACACGCTAAGATATTGGGAGGTTTTTTTTTTTCATCTATTGTGTCATTATTATTTTATGGTTAGTATTATTTTTGTGTGTTGCATTGATGTATGCTTTTGGTAGAAAATGTAGGGGAAGAAAAGCTTGTGTGACGATGGTTGTGGTTGGATTTACCCACCATAGATGAAGTCTATAGCCAACTAGAATGTATCAATGATAGTTTGTAATTTATCAAAACTCAAAAGAGGTAAAAAAAATACTTTTTTTTAAGGGAAAATGGGTAAAAATACTTAGGTGACTGAACTAAAAACTTGAGGATACAGGTGGATTGCAGATAATTTATTTATTACATTTTACTTGTATAAATAATAACTAATAAGTATGTCATATTCGTATGAATGACATTGAGTTAACCTAAATTTGGTTAGTTGGGTTGTTTCTGGAGGTATCTTCTAAAGAAAAATATAAAATATATTAGAAAATGATTTTTAATCAAGGGAATGAGATAAGTGTGATAAAAGTGTAAGAGTAAACATTTGTTTTAATGTTGAAGTTTCTAATCCTCATATCGTAATATTTTAGTTTCTCACCTTTTGTGCAATTTAACATTAAAAAAAACGAACTAGATTGAACCATTTAGTGAGTCAAATCAAAGTATATACATTTATACATACAACAAATATCAATATTTGACTCAATAAATGAGTTATATTTTGATTTGATCCTGCCCCACTAGAGAAAAGAGTTCTTACACGTTGTACATAGAAAAGAGATTAGAAATGGGATGAAAACAAATATATAGGTGTACATATTCCTTAACAATTCGAAACACAGAGGACAAGTTATTAACATCCAGCCTTCAACAAATTGAAGCACCTCTGCAACAATATACTCCCTTCGATCATTATTATAAGAAGAAAAACAAAAAAATCTAAAACAAATGCAATCATTAATTAGTGTAACTTTTTGAATATTTTTACAAACATACCCTCATAAAAAATTATGAAACATTAAATACACCCACTAATATTAAAAAGACAAACATTAAATAAGGGGTAGAAAGGTCTTTTAAGCAATAATTACACCTAAAAAGTTGTGATATTTTCTTATAAATAGTAGAGTTGTCAAAACGGGCTAGCCCGCATGGGCCGACCCGTTAAGCCCAATTAATTGTAGGGCTTGGGACTTAAATATTGAGCCCGAATTTTTATAGGAATTTTCAGCCCGGCCTTAAAAAACCTAGTACCAGTTTGGGCTAGCCCGTATGGGTAGCCCGTTAGCCCGCATAACAAAAAAAATCCTAAATATTATATATATATATATATATATATATATATATATTAAAGGGTTAAATATGTTTTTGGTCCCTATAAAATTGGGAACTTCTAAGTTTAGTCCTTACTTAATTTTAATATGCTTTTTAGTCCCTATAAAAAAAATTTACTTATAATTTTAATCCCTGCTAAAACAAAGTTTGTTTAATTATCCTTAAACTCTTAAATTTTGGAACGATTTTTTTGAGACAAGTTTGGAACACTATGAAAGGTTCATTTACAAAAATTTAGAATTTTTTGACATGAAACGAATTAAATATGAATTTTTTAAACCGACAAAAGTTAAAGATAAAAGTAACAAAATCTGGACGTAGAAATCAAATTTTGCGATAATTTTTTGCGGAGGAACTTTTAGTAATGTTCTTAACACGTCTGCAAAAAATTGTTCAAAAACTTAAGAGTTTAAGCATGAATTAAACAAATTTGAATTGAGTAGGGACTAATACTGAGTGCCGAAATTTTTTTTAGGGATTAAAAGAACTATTAAAATTAAGTAAAGACTAAACTTAAAAGGTCCCAATTTTATAGGGACCAAAAACATAGTTAACCCTATATTAAATACTCCCGCCGTCCCAAAATATAAGCAAAAATTGGTCAACAAAAGTTAATGTATTTGGTTCAAAATTTGTACCAAATACATCAACTTATGTTGACTCATTTTTGCTTATATTTTGGGACGGAGTAATAATTCTTTACTTAGTTGATTATTAAATTAAAAAATAAAAGTGAAAATTCAATGAATTAACACACAAATATAAAAGTAATAAAAAATTATATTTACTTGTTTTGTTATTTAGAACTTTAAAGATCGAATATATAAATATCCATAACCATCACATACGTAATTTATTTAAAATTGCTTTCCTCGCCGTTTTAGTTTGCGACAATTGTATGAAAATGTTTACAATTTTTTTTTTTTGTTAGGAATTATTTAAACATATTAAAAATATTATTTATAAGAAATTTTACATGAATATTTTATAGTACTTTTTTATTAAAAAATAAGTAATTTTTAACACGGGCCGGCCCGTTTAGCTCGTGGCCAGTGTAGGGCTGGGCTCAGGTAGTATTTTTCAAGCCCGTATTACAACCGGGCTTTTTGGCCCGGCCCGATAAAGCCCCAAAGCCCGTTAGTGCCGGCCCTAAATGGGCGGGGTAGCCCGTTTTGACACCTCTAATAAATAGGGCCAAATTTTTTTTTGAAATTTTTCTTATATATAGCACCGGAGGGAGGACTTGTTAGCATATATATATATATATATAACCTTAAAGTGTGTCCCCTTTGGAGACTAGTTAAGCTATTATATTATGTCATCGTTTCATAATAAGTGACCCTTTTGTAAAAAATATTGTCTCAAAATAATTGGATCTACTTTATTTTTTGATGCAATATTAATTATCTTTTTCTAATTATATATTATAATTAATATTAATTGGGTTTTTCTAACCTATGCAACATTGCATAGGTTAAGGTGCAATAAATGTACCACATTGATCAATACTCCCTCCGTCCCAAATTATAAGCAAAAAAAATCATTTCACACTTATTAAGAAAACTAAAACATAATAATTTGTAGTATAGTTTCTTGTGTTATCCTTGGAATAAGTTTCATAGAAAGATGTAAAAACAATTTTCATTGGTTATTAGTTATATAGAAAATGAAAGGGAGAGCAAAATGAATGTAATTTGCATTTAATTTCTCTTTGAAAAAGATGATTTTTTGAAATAACATAATTAAATATGATAAAAATTAGTCTTTTTTGCTTATAATTTGGGACAAAGAAAATGAGTTTTTTTGCTTATAATTTGAGACGGGGGAGTATAAGTTGTCTCATTGATTAGTTTTTTCTTGAAAAAAACAATTTGTTTCTCTCTCATATTAACCATTCTATTTATTTTTGTAAAATATTCCTTCTCTTCCCTTAAAAAAAATTATACATTATATTATAGTCATACAAATATATGCTTAACTAGATCGTCTACCCGTGCTACCGCACATGTCATATACATTATGAATAGCTATATAATGCAATTGTAGAGTAAGAAAATACGTGTCAATTATGTAACATAGTTTGAATAATGAAACATCATCAACTAAAAAAAAACACCCAATAGTTCGCCTTTCTCCAATAGATTGAAACAGATACGTTATACCTGCTTCGCGGATTTCAGCAAGAGATCTATATCAGTGAGGCAACTTTGATTTATAAAACCATGTATACAGGCATGCCGTAGCTAGATTTGCAAGTGGGGAAGAGAAAAAACATCTTCTAATCACAATGAAGGGAATGGCCGTATAACATGTAATAAATTGTTTCAGCAGTTGGACATTTAATGAATTAGCATCCCTTAGCTGAACAAAACAGATGGCAGCAAAGTCTTACTATACATTGAGCATTGGAAGAATTTATTGCTCCAAGTGTTGATTGATTCCAACAAAAGGCATGTTCCACCGTGTCCATTACTATAGTCATTTAATGAGACCTTTCAATACTACCTTTTTATATTGAGCACCGCGTAGGGGTTAATTTTCCGATACATTGAGCACTGTAAACAAATCGTCATTTACAAAGTTTGCACTTTATTAAGAATTCACTTCAAATGCCATATTTTAAAGGCAACCAAAAAAAATTGTGACTGATACCGCAGCCACTGATGTTTGAATATAACGCCACACATAATAAGAGGTATTTAAATTGACAATCAACCATGTCTGGATTGGAGGTTAACTTTCCGAGACATTGAGCATTGTAAACCTACTCTCTTTACTACGTATTCACTTTATTAAGAAATCACTTTAAAACATACTGATATAGAAAATGGTAATATTTTCAAAATTGCGGCAACTGAAGAACACATAAATCCATTAATAAAAAACATATAACATGCGTAAACACGTAATGATTTTTATAACTTGTGAGACAGCTTATAAACATTTGATAGTAATTACTCTACAATACATGTACTTTCATCAATTATAAGAAGTGCAGTTTCATCTTATATGTAACACCCATAATAAGATTGCCTAGGATCTTATACGAGTATTAAAATTTCGTACTGGATACATTAATTTACAATATAAAAGTTCATTCAAAATATTACATCACATTGTAATATTACAATCCAAAGTTTATACAACATCTCTGATACATATACAACACAAGTATATCCATAAAATACAGTCGAACTATAAACATATAACAACAGCACGATCAGTCCATAGCCTTCTCCTTACCCTTGTTGCGTGCTGATTGCGATCCTGCCTGTGAACCTGCACCAGAAGGAATGGGATGAGACATAATGTCTCAGTGAGCTCTACCCAACCTATTGTTGGCAACCACAGGGAACCTAGGGTCGCCATGCCTACCTTGGCAATTTAGGGGAATTCTAGAATCGCCAAGTCTTATAAACCTGCCTGTAACTAAAAAACTTCCTGTGACTATAACTTTAACTATAACTATGCATCATAAAACAAATAAAGTGTTTTATGTTAGCTGTTAGCGTTGAACAAGCAATTAATCTGAGTTCATTTTACGGAGTGCATCCGGGTAGAGTAACCCCGAAGTACATCTCCCTATGACCCGGTGAAATTCCTATCAATCAGGCTAACACCGGACTCCCTATGAAACGTGTGGACAACCCTCTCGGAGAAGTCCCATCTGGCGAATCCCGGAGTCTGATGAACACGCCCTATGACTGTGCAACGTGCGAGCACGCCATTATCTTTGAATAATTCTTTAACTTTAACATGTGAACATATAATTTGTTACTATAATCGTATAACATTCCTGTAACATATAACCTATAACCTATGATTCTTGGCTTATCGTTATCATAAGCCACCTATGATCGTTGGAGAACCAACACTATAAGCATGTCTATAACTATGATTGCCAAAACATTCCTATTCTCATTGCTCTTAGGCTTGCACATACTTAGTGTGTATATGGAGTTGCTTAGTAAGGGGTAATCCCATTACTAGCTCCTTTACTCCTTTACATAACTTAGAAATTGAGTAATCATCTCCCAATGATGTACCCATTACCCATCTTACCTTAATTCCATACCATTCCTTAAGAACAAGAATTTGGGTGGCTGGGAAATCGGGGTCCGATTTGCTAAAATCGGAGTCCGATTTTTGCCGTAACTTTCATGAAAAACAAGCCACAAAATCGGAGGCCGAAATCAAGAAATCGGGGTCCGATTTCACCATCTGCAGGGTTCAAAACTCTGCTTCCTAGGCTAATCCATACATTCCCAAACTTCATAACAGCATATGGCATAAATTTCCAAGACATATAATCAACTTATAACATAAGAGTTCATGTAATCACAAGCCAAAAGGGATTTAAGGCATAAATTTAGCAATCTAGCTCTTAATACTATAACCTCAAAGCTTAATCAAAGTGGGTTTCTAAAACCCTCTAGGAGCTCACCTTAACCTCTATTGATGCTTGCTAAGATCAGGACTTCAAGGCCCTAGCTTCAACTCAAAGCCTCTCTCAAGAGAACTTCCTATCCTTTACTTTCCTTCTTCTTCTTGCTCCAAAATTTCACCAACAAAAGCTTGCTTGCCACACAAGAGTTTAGGGAGGAGTTTACTACTTTAAGAGGTGATGATTTGATGAGATGATGGTGGGGGTGATGGAGGGCGAAAATGAGAGGGAGAGGGGAAGAAAATCAGCCTTGCCTTTTACTAGAAAAATGAGATAAACAATGGCTATTTTCTCATATATATCCAATAGCCAATTTTCCCCTATTTACAACTTTGCCACTCCTCTAATTACAACCTTGCCATTGCTTGCTCATGAAGTTTCTAACACGTTTAACTGATGCTTCTAAACGGGATATTACACTCTACCCCCCTTAAAGAAATTTCATCCTCGAAATTTAGAAATTACCTGTAAAAAGATGCGGATAGCTCTCCATCATTTCTGATTCCAATTCCCATGTAGCTTCACCGTAGGGAGAACCTTTCCATATAACTTTGACAATTGGAATCTCTTTGTTCCTCAATGCTTTGACATCACGTTCAATAATTCGTTCCGGTTCGGGCCGGAAAGTCAAATCTGATCTTAAGTCGATGGTTTCCAACCCTACTGGTTGGTGAGGATCAGGAATGAACTTCCTTAACTGTGAAACATGGAAAACATCATGTAATCCTGACATCGCCGGTGGCAGAGCCAATTGGTAAGCTGCTGGTCCGACACGTTTGAGTATCTGAAATGGCCCAATAAATCTTGGACTCAATTTCTTCGTCCTGAAATCACCTCGTAATCCCAGCTTAGGAGTAACTTTCAGGAAAACATGATCTCCCACTTCGAACTCTAGAGGTCTTCGCCTCTTGTCCGCATAACTCTTCTGTCGACTTTGAGCAGTTCTGATCTTATCCTGAATGGATTTAATCTTCAAAGTGGTCTCTTGAATAATCTCAGGTCCCAAAATACTTTTATCCCCAACCTCTGACCAACAAAGCGGTGTTCTACACCTTCTGCCATACAGTGCCTCATACGGTGCCATTCCAATACTAGAATGGTAACTATTATTATACGAAAATTCAATCAAAGGCAGATGGTTATTCCAATTTCCTCCATCCTCTAAAATGCATGCACGTAACATATCCTCTAACGTCTGTATAGTTCTCTCAGATTGTCCATCTGTTTGAGGATGATGAGACGTACTCAACTTTAACCTTGTTCCCAAAGCCTTCTGAAAAGCTTTCCAAAAGTGAGAAGTAAAGATAGGATCTCTATCTGACACAATGCTGGTTGGAACACCATGTAGTTTCACAATCTCCGCTATGAACAATTCTGCGTACTGAGCAGCCTTGTAAGTAGTCCTAACCGGTAAAAAGTGAGCAGACTTAGTTAACCGGTCGACAACTACCCAAATTGAATCATGTCCCCGTTGAGTCCGAGGTAACCCTGTTACAAAATCCATAGAGATCTCTTCCCATTTCTACTGAGGGATTTCCAATGGTACAAGCATCCCTGCAGGCCTCTGATGTTCAATCTTCACTTGTTGACACACAATACAATCTTCACCTCAAAGCTTAATCAAAGTGGGTTTCTAAAACCCTCTAGGAGCTCACCTTAACCTCTATTGATGCTTGCTAAGATCAGGACTTCAAGGCCCTAGCTTCAACTCAAAGCCTCTCTCAAGAGAACTTCCTATCCTTTACTTTCCTTCTTCTTCTTGCTCCAAAATTTCACCAACAAAAGCTTGCTTGCCACACAAGAGTTTAGGGAGGAGTTTACTACTTTAAGAGGTGATGATTTGATGAGATGATGGTGGGGGTGATGGAGGGCGAAAATGAGAGGGAGAGGGGAAGAAAATCAGCCTTGCCTTTTACTAGAAAAATGAGATAAACAATGGCTATTTTCTCATATATATCCAATAGCCAATTTTCCCCTATTTACAACTTTGCCACTCCTCTAATTACAACCTTGCCATTGCTTGCTCATGAAGTTTCTAACACGTTTAACTGATGCTTCTAAACGGGATATTACATTATAATTGAAAGAGTAAGATTGATGAATTGCGGCAACTTAAAACATACTCCAATTGATAAACAACATATAACATGGTTTAGCCTTATGTGATTAGTAACTAAAAACTTAAGAAAATACAGAATCTTCTGCAACAGCGTGAAACAAACAGCAGGAAAAACAAACACATGTCATATAATGAGTTAAGAAGTGCAGGTTCGTCTTATAATTGAATGTTTATAAGATTTTCAAAATTGCGGCAACTGAATAAAACATAAATTTATTAATAAAAATGTTACTATATATCCTTATGCACTTTAATTAGTTAAGAAGTGCAGGTTCGTCTTATAATTGAAAGCATATAACATCGTTTGTCGGCAGGAAAAACAAACACAGGTCATATAATGAGTTAAGAAGTGCAGGTTCATCTTACAGTTGAATGGGTAAGATTTTCAAAATTGCGGCAACTGAAGAAAACAGTTGGCCCATTAATAAAAAGCATATAACATGGTTCGTCGAAATCAGATTAGTACATCATGTTGAATTCAACTCATCAATCCAAATTACACCTCAAAAAACAAAAAACTTAACAACAAACAGAAACTTCGGCAATGCCGTTACACAAAAAGCAGAAAAAATACATTCAGTTGCGACAAACAGATTCCCACTAATCCTTTTCAATTTTAATGCATTGGACTTTCACTGGTTTGTTGGTAGATACTTCTCCGACTTCATTTGCGATGTTGATAGATCCCACAGTGTCAGCTAGCCGCTTGCCCACAACTTTGCTACTTGGTGTATTTTCATCATCCTTTGATTTGCCATCAGTTTTGGATGAATCACCGCCCTCAATTAATCGCTTATGCAAAACACGTATACGGATTTGGGTGAAAATCAGCAAAATTAAACCAAATTTCATATACACAAATAAAATTTATGCGTTTGTTACAAACAATCTACCTCGAGTGGCGCTTCATCGGCTAAAATCAACATATCAGTATATGTGATAGCCAAAGCTTCAGTTTCTTCATTGCAAATTTTGTCCACATAGTGATCAAATTTATTAAACATACTATATAAATCATTAGCTCTGACATCTATATGTGACTATCTCTATATAAATATAACTAACTACCTTAATCTTGTGGACTTTTGCGAACTGAGTAATAAGACTAACATCATCAGAGGTTCTTTTGACAACATAGTTGCGCCAATTATGCATTAAGTTCCCATCTGTAATTTCCACCTTAAACAGCATTTGTTTCCCAACAAAAATATCCAGATCAAATGGATAGTCGCAACTATTGTTTCCCTGCGCAAAAACATATCAGTAAGGGACAAATTGCGGCAACGGGAATAAACGGTTTTGTAATCATAAAAAGTAATATGATTTTAGATGATACTGTTACCTGAGTCTGTGCCTCAATCAAGTCTTGAACACTCCTGCCCACATAGTGTTGAACATTATGATCAAACATGATGAAAGTTGTCGAATCAGTTGTATCCATGACCTGCACGTGCACTTTGTACCTATAGACAAATGGAAACCATTAATACCCCAATATAATTCAAATGAATCAAAAACATGATCTATAAATATAAAAATGCATTAAATCGTATGTCATAAAGGTTTAAGAGTCATTCGTGATCACCTTGGCACTGCATTCCTACCCTGATTGCATCTAGGACAGTACATTCTCCCTGCAACAATTTTAACTCTTGCAGCACATTTTGTACTTGCCTCATAATACCATCCATAATCCGATTCAATGCCACAAATGGTTGCAAGCACAATCATATTGCATGGCTGATAATGTAAAAATAAATAATATAATAAATCAAACAATTAAACTAAGTTACGGTTTGTACCAGTCAAAGAGTGGTAGGACAACATTGCTTGAACGTTGAGGTTGGCCATATCACAATGCTAAAGAAAGGTGGGAGACGACCTCATGCACATGTATGTTGTTCCTCTATTGTATTTATACACGTAGATATGTATCAAAGCCATCCATAAAGTCACATAGCATGGGAAAATACACACATATTTATTAGATAGTTGGAAGATAGAAGGACCTATATTATGGCAGCTTGTATTAGAGTTTTGGGGGGAAATTGAAATTTGAATCATGTGTTGTAAAGTGTGCAATTAGTTGGAGATTTAGTATGGTAATTAAAGCGCATTTTGGCGCCCAAACCATTAGGTTTAGGGTTTAGGAGGTGATGTTGCATTGTTAACAAGGATTAGTAAATAAGGATATATAGAATGAAATTATATCATTCAACCATTAATTTGATCCAATATTATTTTTAGAGGAATTTGATCGGATATTTGTTTCAGTATATAAAACCATTGATATGAAATTGTTTTTTTTAGTTGATATATGAGATTGCGTTTAGATTTGATCCTAACATAAATACTAAAAAAAAAAAAACTTAGTTGGATTATTCACTTAGTATTTTTTTTTATTTATTGATTTTTTTAAAGGTTTAATTATTTAGGGTTAAATATGCTTTCAAATTTTGTCCCTATAAAATTTTAATGGCAATTTTAGTCCTCCATAATATTGTAGTTTGTAAAAATAGTCCCTATTTTGAAAATAGTTTCTATAAAATGAATATTTTTAGTACTCCAAAATAGTCTCTATAAAATGCAAATAGGGACAAAAGGTGAATTAAATTTTTTAAGGACTAAACTTGAAATGTTATAATTTTATAGGGACTAAAAAGATAGTTCACCCTATTATTTATGGATATTCGTTATTATATTAATATAATACATTTTATGACATAATCTTATAACATTGACGGTAATTATATTTTATTTTTTGAAAGGACGGTAATTATGTTTAATGTATGAAATTATTTTTCCTGTATAAGCATACCATTTTTTCCCTAAAAAAATGCATACCGACTTTTAGGAAGAGAAAAAAAAAGAATTTGCAAAAAATAAATGTAATTGTCAATAGGAGAGAGAAAAACATCATTTTTAAGAAAAAACTAATTAATGAGACAACTTATATTTAATCAAAGTGGTACATTTATTGCACCTTAACCTATGCAATGTTGCATAGGTTAGAAAAACCCTAATTAATTTTATCACTTCTAATTTAAGATATTCAATTTTACATTTATGATCATAGTAAATACATCAATACATGATAAGGAAGTTTAAAACAATTTACAAATGACTTGTTTATTTTAGGTCAGATGAATAGTTTGTTCTAACCTTCTATCGAAGAATACTATAAAAATCTACTAGAAACCTAAAACAAAGTACACTTAAAAAAATATGACGTGACATTGTTAGGCGAATAGTCAGACACGACCACTGAGACATTTGTAGCTGCAAGAAACTTACACTTAAGAATTTAACATAAGTATACTACATAAATGCATTTGCTTCATAGACACGTATTAATGCAATGGAGACATGTATGGACTTGATAAAGGCATTTGCTTCATAGACACGTATTAATGCAATGGAGACATGTAAAAGAGAAAAGAAAAAAATATGGTGTAGGCAGTCTATGATAAAAATCGTGTATTCCGGATCTAAACAAAAATATAAGAGTGTAAAAGAGAAAGGAAAAAAATTTGGTGTAAACAGTCCACCATAAAAATTGTGTTCCTCAAGCATCTAACCATTGGAAAAGGCTTTCCCATGGTGGGAAAGCTTTCTGCTTTCCCATTGTAAACGCCACCTTCAAGAGAATAGATGGACTTCACATTAGATATGGAATTGAATACAAATAACTTGATCCTGTAGTTCTCTAATTGAATATCATCCTTCCCTGTTAACCATGAACTTCCAAAACCTAGTATTAACCAAGACAATTAACCACATTGAATAACATATACTTCCTTTCATTCTTATTTATAAGAAACAATTGACTTTTTAAATTCTTTGTTTAATTGATGTATCCGGATACATCAATTATTCAATAAATTTAAAAAGTCAATTGTTTCTTGTAAATAAGACCGGAGAAAGTATTAACAAAGACAATTAACCATATTAAATCACATTAAATTAACCACATTGTAGCAGGCGCCTTATGTACTGCACCTAGTCTAATGTGGTTGAAACACTGTGTGTGTGTGAATTGAAAAATTCCTATTAACAAGTGCCTGTTAATGAAACCAAAAGTAGTAAGTTTGCCATGAATTCAACATTTTTTTAACTTTTAAAAAATGAAATTAATCACTTTTCACCATTTTTCAATACAATATTTCTATTTTTGTCTTCTAAACCAATGTCGTAAGGGAACTCTTTAGCATTTTCCTTTATATAATGGAGGTTTGACTCTAAGGGTGTTCCCTCGAAGGTGTACATATTTGTAAACAGATGATGATAGACTCAACATGACTACCACACGTGCGCCGACATCCGTTCGGTCGGGTTTGAGATTTGGGTTGTGTGGTGTATTATATTTAATGACCCGAAACCTTAAAATTTAATTAATTAATTTTTTAAAATTTTTTGTTTCGATACATGTCACCGCCACGTAAGCATTTTGCACGCGTTTAGCACACACCAACATGCTCTCCATAGATTAGTGCAAGTCAAGTTAAGTCATTAATGATGCATTAATTAGTGAGGCAGGATCATGTCGTTGATTCCACAACGATCTCGACCCTCCATTTTGGTTGCCTCATTGGTTCTTGCACTATATATTTAGTGTTCCACCCTCACTAATCCTCACACCAAGATTCTATTTAGTTATCGAGAACTTTTCTCTCTTCTTCCTTTGTTTGCTCGATGCACTTTCGAGTCCACTTCTACCTCTTTCTAATACGAAAAGAAGATGGGCTTATGCCCTCATTGCTATTAAAAAAACATTATTTTTTTATTGATTCTTCAAAAAAAATTATTTATTATTGATATTGTAAAATAACATATAATTTATTTATGACAAACATAATTTAGGACAGCTTAAGTATTAATGAGTATATTTAATAGTTCATAATTTCTGAGAGTATATTTATAAAAAAAAAAGTTATACTTCCTCCGTCCCAAATTATATATCGCTTTGAAAAAAAATTGTCCCAAATTATAAGTCATTTTACAATACCAATGAAACATTAATGTTACTTTTCCTATTATATCCTTAACTATTTATTACTCTCTTATTTCAATTCTTTAATTTATCTTTCTCATACCATTTATTAAGCAAAATTTTGTAAAACAACTCATAATATATTTTTCTCACACAAAATTAATTACATTTATCAATACGTGTGAAATACATAAAATGACATATAATTTGGGACGGAGGGAGTAACAACTAATTTGGTTTCAATGTTTTTTTTTAATTTTTCAATTATAACCGAATGGAGTATTTTTTTGAAATTGATCAGAGGTTTATAACAAGAGAACGGTTAATTCTAAACAAGCTTGTGTGCTCGTCTGAGAAGAGACAAAATGTGTCTTACTCCCTCTGTTCCTTTTTAAGTGTCTCTTTTGAAGAAATTTTTTCTTTTTATTTAATTGTCACTTTCAAAGTTCAATGCAATATTTAATGTTGTTTTACTAATATTACTCTTAGTTATTTATTACGGAGAGAGAAATATATGAAATGAAATATTAAATGAAAAAAGTTATTATAGTAAAAGTATAACTTATTGTATCAAAAGTAGTAACATTTATTGATTGTCTTGGAATTTGTATCCATAGGCAGTACTAACTCAAAATCACGCACACTCACGTATTCTCCATATAATAATTATACTACACACAGCGATGAAACGCTCCAGTTTTCAAAGATAATTGTATCGTCAGTTATTTATTGGAGTAGTATACTTAATCAATCTCAATGTTACTTGTTGAATATAAAACGAGCATTTTTGTTGAACGTGTGTATCAGCGGTTGTTACTGCCAGCTGCACTAATTGACCAAGTCTTTAGGAGAATTTGTTTTAATATTTCAGTTTTTAATTAGCTAATAAAGTAGTGGCTAAAGATTAGGAGTTAGTTACTCAATATTTGTTTTTATTTAAGTTACAACTTTGTATTCGATAGCAGTTTTGCAATTCAATAAAGTTTTAGTTTTTCCTCTTCCTATTTTATTAGTTACTTGTAATCACCAACAGATTGGTATCTAGAGCCTTCTTCTTAGAGGGACTTGTGAGTGAAGTGAGTGAAACCCACCATAAAAGCTTAAACACTATTCTTCAATTCATCAAACAGATAGATTCTGAAACATCCTATAAAGCCCTACCATTACCTGTGTTTGATGGTGAAAACTATCATATATGGGCAGCAAGAATGGAGGCGTATTTAGAGGCAAATGACCTTTGGGAAGTTGTTGAGGAGGACTACGAAGTTCTTCCTTTGTCAGACAATCCAACAAGGGCTCAGATAAAAAATCACAAGGAAAGGAAAACAAGAAAGTCAAAAGCAAGAGCTTCTTTGTCTGCTGCTGTCTCAGAAGAAATCTTCACCAGAATCATGACCATCAAATCAGCATTTGAAATATGGAATTTCCTCAAATATGAAGGAGATGAAAGAATTAGGAGAATGCAAGCGCTTAATTTGATTCGAGAATTTGAGATGCAAAAGATGAAGGAGTCTGAAACAATTAAAGAGTATGCAAATAAACTTAACAAAGTAAGATTGCTTGGTTCTGAATTGTTTGATTCAAGAATAGTTTAGAAAATACTCGTGACTGTCCCTGAAAGATTTGAAGCAACTATCACTTCCTTGGAAAATACCAAGGACATGTCAAAGCTTACCTTAGCGGAGCTTGTAAATGCTATGCAGGTCCAAGAACAAAGAAGAATGATAAGGTCTGAAGGTTCAGTGGAAGGAGCATTACAAGCTAAATTAAAAATCAACAAAGGAGAAAAGAGCATCGGAAATAAGTATAAGAAGAGTTTCAACAAACAAGAAGCAGTTGGAAGCACTAGCTACAAAAATGAAGAAAAAAATAGAGAATTTCCTCCTTGCAAGCATTGTGTAAAATTGGGTCATCCTCCTTTCAAATGTTGTAGAAGACCTGATGTGAAGTGTGACAAGTGCAACAAACTTAGGCATCACGAGAGAATCTGCAGAAGCAATTTTCAACAAAGTAATGAGGCTCAAGCTGAAGATCAACAAGAGGAAGAAGAGGACGAGCAGTTGTTTGTAGCAACATGTTTTACAAGCAATAGCTCAAGTGAATGTTGGCTAGTAGATAGTGGTTGTACCCATCACATGACCCATGATAAAGAAATATTCAGAGTTGGACATATCGCAAGTATCAAAAGTCAGAATCGGTAATGGTAAACTCATTGATGTCGAAGGAAAAGGAACTGTGGCCATTGAAAGCTGTACAGGTACAAAGCTAATTTCTGATGTTTTATATGTACCTAAGATTGATCAAAACTTGCTGAGTGTGGGTCAATTACTTGATAAAGGATTTAAATTCATCTTTGAAAATAAGCAATGTTTGATCAAAGATGCCAATGATAAGGTAATTTTCAGCATTAAAATGAGAAGCAAAAGTTTTTCATTTGATCCAATGAAGGAGGAGCAAATAGCTTATGAAGCTACCATTAATAGTACAGAGATATGGCACAAAAGATTAGGCCATTTTCATCATGCAGCGGTACTGAATTTGCAAAGAAAGGATCTGGCTCAAGGCTTGCATCACTTAGATGCTGAATTACCAAGCTGCAAGGCATGTCAGTATGGTAAGCAAGCAAGATTACCATTCAAGCAAGCAATATGGAGAGCAACAGAGAAGCTGCAACTGATTCAAACAGATCTGGCTGGACCGCAAAGAACTGCTTCGCTTAAAGAGAGCAAATACTACATTGCCTTTATAGATTATTACTCTAGAATGTGCTAGATTTATTTTCTCAATTCCAAGTCAGAGGTTGCAGGGGTATTTTGGAGATTTAAGAATTGGATTGAAAAGCAAAGCGGTTGCGTGATTCAAGTTTTAAGGTCTGATAATGGCACTGAGTACACTTCAAAACAATTCACTATGTTCTGTGAGGAGGCAAGCATTGAGCATCAACTTACAGCTCCTTACACCCCTCAACAAAATGGAGTGAGTGAAAAAAAGAATAGGACAATAATGGAAATGGTCAGATGCATGCTTCATGAGAAAGGGTTGCCTAAGGAATATTGGGCAGAGGCTGCAAACACTGCTGTATTTTTACTTAATAGACTTCCCACCAAAGCAGTAGACGGGAAGACTCCTTTTGAAGCTTGGTATGGTTACAAGCCCCTCTTGAAGAATTTTAAAATATTTGGATGCTTGTGTTTTACTTATGTGCCACAGATTAAAAGAGACAAGCTAGATAAGAAAGCTAAACCCGGTATATTTGTGGGTTATAGCTCAACATCTAAAGCTTATAGAGTTTTCCAACCTAACACAAGGAAAATTTTGATAAGCAGGGATGTGCAATTCATGGAGAATGAGTAGTGGAACTGGAATGATACAGAAAATAAGTCAATAGCTGATCCTTTGCAAAATCAAGACAAGTTAGTTGATGATCCTCCTGTAAGAGGTACTAGATTGCTTTCTGATGTTTATGAAAGATGCAATGTTGCAGTCCTTGAACCTGCAGGATATTGGGATGCAAAAGAAGATCCCAAATGGAGGGCTGCAATGCAGGAGGAGCTTACTATGATTGATAAAAACCAGACTTGGAAACTTGTTAAAAGGCCTGAGCACAAAAGAGTCATAGGGGTGAAGTGGGTGTTTAGAACAAAGCTAAACGCAGATGGATCAATCAACAAGCATAAAGCCAGGTTAGTGGTTAAAGGGTTGCTCCAGTTGCAAGGCAAGATACTATTAGAATGTTGTTAGCTATTGCAACACAAAAGGGATGGAAAATATGTCATCTTGATGTCAAGTCAGCATTTTTAAATGGATTTCTAGAGGAAGGAATATATGTTGAGCAACCTGAAGGTTTTGTTGTAAAAGGGCATGCAGATAAGGTCTATCTATTAAAGAAGGCCTTGTATGGTGTGAAACAAGCTCCAAGAGCTTGGTACAGCAGGATTGATGAGTACTTAGTGCAGTTAGGCTTTGTTAAAAGTCTAAGTGAATCCACTTTATATATCAAAGGTGATGAAGCTAATTTATTGGTGATCTCTTTGTATGTTGATGATCTCCTAGTTACTGGCAGCATTGTTGAACTGATTCAGCAGTTCAAGGATGATATGATGCAAGTGTTTGAGATGTCAGACTTGGGAGAAATGTATTATTTCCTTGGCATGGAAGTTGAGCAGAAAAATGGCGATATATTCATCTGTCAAAGGAAGTATGCAAATGAGATGTTAAAGAAATTCAATATGGAGAACTGTAAAAGCATGAGCACTCCTACGTGTCCAAAGGAGAAGTTATGCAAGGATGTTGAAGAAGAACAAGTGGATGAAATACTCTACCGAAGTTTAATTGGCTGCTTAATGTATCTTACAACTACAAGACCAGATATTTTGTATGCTGTAAATGTTCTTTCAAGATTCATGAATTGTGCTAAAGAATGTCATTTCAAAGGAGCAAAAAGAGTGTTGAGGTATGTCAAGGGAACCTTAAATTATGGCATTAAGTTTTGTCGATCGGAAAATTTCAAGTTGCGAGGTTACTCTGATAGTGATTGGGCAGGATCCTTAGATGACATGAAAAGTACTTCAGGCTACTGTTTTAGTTCAGGAACAAGGATATTCTCTTGGAGTTCAAAAAAAAAACAAGAAATTGTTGCACAATCAACAGCTGAAGCAGAGTTTATTGTAGCCACAGCAGCTGTTAATCAGGCCTTGTGGCTAAGAAAAGTTCTAACTGATTTGCACTTAGAGCAAAGGGAAACTACTGAGGTAATGGTGGACAACTAGGCAGCCATTGCCATCTCCAAAAATCTTGTCTTTCATGGTAAAACAAAGCATTTTAGCATCAAATTATTTTTCCTCTTAGATGTCCAAAAGGATGGAGATGTGTGTTTGAAGTACTGCAAGACTGAAGACCAGCTGTCAGATATCTTTACAAAAGCTCTTCCAAAAGGCAGGTTTGAGTTACTAAGGGAGAAACTTGGAATATCCAACCACTAATACAAGGAGGAGTGTTGAACGTGTGTATCAGCAGTTGTTACTGCCAGCTACACTAACTGACCAAGTCTTTAGGAGAATTTGTTTTAATATTTCAGTTTTTAATTAGCTAATAAAGTAGTGGCTAAAGATTAGGAGTTAGTTACTCAATATTTGTTTTTATTTAAGTTACAACTTTGTATTCGATAGCAGTTTTGCAATTCAATAAAGCTTTAGTTTTTCCTCTTCCTATTTTATGAGTTACTTGTAATCACCAACAGATTTCCTATCAAGAGTTTCTCAGAGTGTGACAAGAAAACCTACAAGGTTAGTTAACGCTTCCATTGTTTACTTGAAAGATGATGCCGAAAAAAAAATGAAGGATATGCTGTGGGAATCGACCTTGGTACAACCTATTCTTGCGTTGCAGTGTGGCAGGAGCAACACAACAGAGTGGATATTATTCACAATGAACAAGGCAACAAAACAACACCTTCTTGTGTTGCTTTCACTGACAAACAAAGGTTGATTGGTGATACTGCTAAGAATCAAGCTGCTTCAAACCCTCTAAACACTATCTTTGGTATATTCTATTATATACTCCTTTAAATATTAACTGATTATTTTATTGTTATTGATATGTTAGCTACACAACGTGACCTATTTGATCTTTAAAAATAAACAATACCAATTTGGCCTTCAAAAATATCATATGTAAGTTAAATTAGTTATTTTTAAGATGATTTGTATGGAAATTTTAGTCTTGTACAAGTACTATTTTCACCTAAAAAAATTACTATTTTGACAACATTTGGAGTTTTTTAGGGCTAAATTATAACTTTTCATTTTAAAAGATCAAGTAAAAAATAAAGTAAGTGTCTATGTTTATTTCCTAATGATGACTAGGTTGGCTTTGCCTCTAAGAAATAGAATATTAATACTCTTTTTTCAGATGCTAAGAGGTTAATTGGAAGGAAGTTCAGTGATGATGTTGTCCAAAAAGATATGAACTTGTGGCCATTCAAAGTTATTGCTGATGTAAACAATAAACCCATGGTATCCGTTGAGCACAAGGGTCAGGAGAAGCATCTATGTGCAGAGGAAATTTCATCAATGGTCCTCACAAAGATGCGAGAGATTGCAGAGACATATTTAGAGTCACCTGTTAAGAATGCAGTAATAACCGTGCCAGCTTATTTCAATGATTCTCAACGAAAAGCCACCATAGATGCTGGTACAATTGCTGGCTTTGATGTTATGCGGATAATGAGCGAGCCCACTGCAGCAGCTGTTGCATATAGCCTTGACAAGAGAACAAATTGTGTCGGAGAACGAAATATTTTTGTGTTTGACCTTGGTGGTGGGACTTTTGATGTGTCTCTTGTTACAATTAAGGGTAAGGTCTTCCCAGTTAAGGCAACTGCTGGAAACACTCACCTTGGTGGAGAGGACTTTGATAACAGAATGGTGAGCTACTTTGTAGAGGAGTTCAAGAGGAAGAAAAAAGTGGACATAAGTGGGAACTCAAGGGCTTTGAGGAGGTTGAGATCTAAGTGCGAGAGGGCTAAAAGGACGCTCTCTTTTTCTGTTGATGCCACTATTGAGGTTAATGCTTTATTTGAGAATGTTGACTTCTTTTCATCGATCACTCGTGCAAAGTTTGAGGAAATCAATATGGACCTTTTTAATGAATGTATGGAGAATGTTAAGAGTTGTCTTACTGACTCTAAACTGGGCAAGAGTAATGTAGATGATGTTGTCCTTGTTGGTGGTTCTTCTAGGATTCCCAAAGTGGAGCAGCTATTGGGGGACTTTTTCGATGGAAAGGATTTGTGCAAGAGCATCAACCCTGATGAGGCTGTTGCTTTTGGTGCAGCTGTGCAGGCTGCTTTGTTGACTGATGGCATTAAGAATGTTCCAAACTTGGTGTTGATCGATGTTACACCACTGTCTTTAGGTTTTGAGCTAAGACATGATTGCATGAGTGTAGTGATTCCTAGGAATACTACTATACCTGCCAAGAAGACTCAGTATGTAGAACACCTGAAGAGAACAGCTTCTCAATCTTGATCATGGTTTATGAGGGTGAGAGAACTAGAGCTAGTGACAACAATTTGCTTGGTTCTTTTTGTCTCTCTGAATTGCCTCCTGCTCCTCGTGGCCATCCTATCAGTGTATGTTTTTCTATAGATGAAAACGGTATTTTGACAGTTTCTGCTGAGGAAGTATCCACCGGCATCATGAATGAGATTATAATAACCAATTATAAAGACAGGCCATCAGCAGAAGAAATTAAAAAATTGATTGAAGAAGCTGAAAATTACAGTGCTGAAGATAAGAAATTCCTACAAATGGCTGAAGTAAAGAATGCATTGGATGACTACATTTACAGAATAGAAACTGCTTTAAAGAAACATGATATTAACTTGATGCTTTCCACAGAAGAGAACAAGAAGATCGATTCTGCAATTACAAGGGCCAAAAATTTGGTTATGGGTGGAGAAATGGAAATGGAAGTAATATTAATGTATATATGGTATGATCCGTAGATTTGAACTCGCCATAATATGAAGCCTACATAACCACCCCTGCACCATCTCTCTCATCTGAAGATCTCTCAACATTTTGACCAACAACACAACACTTGGGACCTTGCATCGCTGAGCTCGCCATAATAGATTGTGGATAAGTCCAAATTAATTATATTAAAATTACAAAAATATTGTTGAATGTGTTTTTTTAGTAATATGCTAAGTTTAGTAGCAAATGACACATTCGAGAACTAAACTAATTAGCAAAAAATGCAGTTGAGAATCAAACTCGCTAAGAAAAGACACATTCAGAGATATTCTCATACTTTTTAATCATTTAAAGGCTATAATGACAATGTCTATCAGATCCAAGGAATACAACGAATGATTACTCTTTAAAAAATACTTTTGTTAAAAAAAAATATTTTTAAATAAACTTTTTCTTAAAATAATTCATGCACGACATCAAATACTATCAATATTCAAGAGATATCAACTCAATGATAAGAGACTAAGAGTAAAGTAAACTCAAGGGACATGGATTCATATATAATACACCATACGTCTCACATTAGGTGTCATCTTTCTTAGTTTTTTTTTGTCTTAAATTATTTGTCTCTTTTATAATATCAATACAACATTTATTATTCTTTTCCACTAATACACGCATGCATTTCAATCATATATAACTAGGGGTGTAAGTGGTTCGAAAAAAAACGACGAAACCGAAAGTTCAAACCGAAAATGCATCTGACCTTGTCTGGTTCGGTTCAAAACCGAATCAAACCAATCTAAACCGACCTTGTTTGGTTCGGTTCTCGATTTTTCATTTTGAGATCCAAGAAATCGATGAACCCGAACCGATGCTAACCCCCACTCCCCATTTTACTAATGTTGACACTTATGATTAGACCTAAAATTAAAGCCCAACATAAAATACTACTTCATCCATTCACCTTCGCTCATCGTCATCTCATCTCATCACTCAGACTCTATTTCATTTCTACTAAAAAAAGAAACCCTAGCCGTCAACCACGCCTATGACCTAACCCAATGTTCACCATCATCGCTGAGATCGTCCATCTATTGGTTAGTCTTATCATGTTTATGCCTTCAAACTTTTGAAAATATATCGTTTTCTATGCCTTTGAAATATTGAGTAAGGTTAGTTATAAAAAGTTGTTTGAAAAATAGAGAACATGAAAAAACAAAATATGAAATACAAAGTTCCATGAAATATTTTAGTATGGTGTATGATTTATGCATGAAATACAAATTTGTGAGAATATGAATTTTTTTAATTGTATTTTCAAATAAACTGATCAACCGAACCGATCCAAACCAAACCAAATCGATTTGTTTGGTACGGTTCCTTTTTTGAAAAAGAGTGAAAACCAAACCAAATCAACCCGATGAAGATTTCATCGGTTCAGACATTTTTTTGACTGATCCAAACCGAATTGTTACACCCCTATCTATAACTACTCCACTAACTATAATTAATAAGAGTGTTTTAGTAAATGATACATGTTTTGTCATTAAATCAACATTATTAATCATTTCCTTAATAACCGTATAAAACTCAAATATAACACTTAATGTTAGACAGAGGGACTAAGGGAGTACTACATTTGTGTCTTTCTCTCTTATATTGATCTCTCTTGTATCTTATTTATCATTAGTTATGATGATTTTACCCTCACAAAAGTATAGATTTGTTTGTAAACACCATCTTCTTGTAGTGAGCACCATCAGAAACTTACAAAGTGTTTTGCCTAGCACTCCTTCCGGTCTTATATATAAGAAAAATTTCAAAAAACTTTTTGGTCCTATTTATAAGAAAATGTCACAACTTTTAAGGTGTAGTTATTGTTTAAAAGACTTTTCTACCCCTAATTTAATGTTTATCTTTTTAATATTTGTGAATGTATTTAATGTTTCCCAATTTTTTATGAGGGTATAGTTGTAAAAATATTTAAAAAGTTATCTTAATTAATGATTGTATTGGTTGCTGTTTTTTGTTTTTCTTCTTATAATAAGGACCGAAGAGAGTAATATCGACATTTGACAATGGAGCTAAGCCTGATATGCAACTTGACATATTAAAATCATTATTAGTGAGTCATAGTTATTAATAATTTATCATTCCCTAATTTAAAAAAAAAAAAAAAAACTACCACTATATATTTTCTAAAAAACGATACTAATTAGCTTCCCTTGGAAAATGTTGAAGCCGGAGGCAATTCAAAATCACGCACGCTCGCGTATTCTCTATGAGAGAGCATAAGAAAGAACACAACAATGAGACGCTTCATTTTTCGAAACCAATTGTATCGTCAGTCATTTACTATATATACATATTATGAATTGAGAAAAGAATGAAGAAAAATGATTCTCATTAATGAAACTAGCTTGTACAATAAGTATATATACAACTAGTTATCCATATGCTAACTAACATAGGCCTATATGCATAGGATTATTGTCTAGTAACTAACTTTCTTAGTTACTTGTTATGCAAGCTATTGCTATTATTCTCTTCTTTGTCTATGTGATGCAATATCCTCCCACAAGTTGGCGGTTGATAGATGTTGATTAACCCCAACTTGGATAGTAAGAGAGTAAATGGCTGAGGCAAGAGAGACTTTGTGAAGAAATCTGCTAACTGCTCTTTTGAGGAAACTGGAAGGAGCTTTAACACCTCAGCTTGCAATCTCTCCCTAACAATGTGACAATATATTTCTAAGTGTTTAGTTCTCTCATGAAAAACAGGATTGACTGCTATGTGTAGTGCGTTGTGGTTGTCACAATAGATAATAGGCAGCTTGTCACAAGTAATCTGTAGATCCTTGATCAAGTATAAAAGCCATTGTAATTCACATGTAGCTGCTGCAAGGGCTCTGTATTCAGCTTCTGAAGAAGACCTAGAAACAGTCAATTGCTTCTTGGTTCTCCATGATATCAAGGACTTTCCTAGAAAGAAACATTGTCTAGAAACAGATCTCCTGGAGTCTATGCATCAGACCAATCAGCATCAGAAAACCCTAAGATTTGAAGTTTAGAATCTCTAGGAAAAAATAGACCACGACCAGGACAACTCTTAAGGTATCTGAGTACTCTTAAAGCAGCAGAGTGATGAGCAGTAGTAGGTTTGGTTAGAAACTGACTGAGTTGTTGAGTGATGAATGTGATAGCTGGTCTGGTTGTATTCAGATATAGCAACCTTCCTACTAATCTTCTATAGGATGCAATGTCCTCAAATGGTGGACTAGTATCTTGATGTAACTTGGAAGAAGGATCAGAAGGAGTAGAAGCAGGTTTGGAATCCAGTAGACCAGAATCAGAGAGTAAGTCCAAACAATACTTCCTTTGACAGACAGAAATACCAGAGTCTGAATGAGCTATCTCAAGTCCAAGAAAGTATTTTAGCTGGCCCAAATCTTTAATCTGAAATGAATCATGAAGGATTTTCTTGATTGATTGAAATTCAGTTAAAGAACTACCAGCTAGAATCACATCATCAACATAAACCAAAAGGGCTGTGAAGTCAGAAGCAAAGTGTTTAGTGAACAAAGAATGATATGAAGAAGCATGTGTATAACCATGGTGAAGGAGAAGGGAAGTCAGTTTTTCATACCATTGTCTGCTAGCTTGTTTAAGCCCATAGAGAGATTTAACAAGCTTGCAAACCTGATTGGGCTTATCAGAAGTGATGCCAGGAGGTAACATCATATAAACATCCTCCTTTAAATCTCCATGAAGGAAAGCATTATTGACATCTAATTGATGTAAATGCCAATGGTGGATAGAAGTAAGAGCTAAAACTAGTCTAATTGTTGTTAATTTTGCCACAGGAGAATATGTGTCAAAATAATCCAGACCCTCCACTTGATTGTAACCCTTGGCAACTAGTCTAGCTTTGAATCTTTCAATGGAGCCATCAGCATGATATTTGATCTTATAAACCCATCTACATCCAATAGGAGTGACATTTGGTGGTAGATCAACAACCTGCCAAGTTCAAGTTTTCTCAAGAGCAGTCAACACAACCTGCATTGCTTGTTTCCAACAGTCAAATTGGCTAGCCTCAGCATAAGTTTTGGGCTCAATGTGAGTGCAAAGAAACAAAGCAAAACGACAATGAGAAGGAGATAAATTGTTAAAGGACAAATAATTGGAAACAGGGTATAAATTGGAAGAAGAAGACTATAAGAAATTAGTAGTGGAATCACACAGAAAATTTGTTAAGTATGCAGGTGAACGTTTGGTACGCAATGATTTTCGAGGAGGAGGTGCAGGAATTGGTGGAATTGAAGTGGGAGACACAAATGAGGAAAAAGTCTGGCTCTGAACCCAGAGTCTGAGGGTCAGCGTCTGAACCCAGAGTCTGAGGTTCTGCGTCTGAACCCAGAGTCTGAGGTTCTGCTTCTGAACCCAGAGTCTGAGGTTCAGCTTCTGAACCTGAGTCTGAGGATGGGAAATACTTCCAATCTGAACTAATGGACATAGAAGAACTCTTATAAGGTAGAATATGTTCATGAAAGGAAACATTTCTAGAAACAAATATCTCTTTGGAGGTCAAATAAAAAAGAACGTAACCTTTGACACCAGATTTGTATCCCAAGAAAAGAGACTTTCTAGCCTTGGGATCAAGCTTAGTTCTATGTGCTTGAAGAGTAGAAGCATAGCACAAATATCCAAACACTTTGAAAACAGACACATCAGGGATAGCATCATAAAGCAATTGATGAGGAGATTTATGTTGGAGTAAAGGAGTGGTGACTCTATTAACAAGGAAAACAGCATGACTGACAGCATATGACCAAAAAGTTTTAGGTAACTTTGACTGATAAAGAAGAGCTCTACCAACATTCAAAATATGTTGGTGCTTTCTTTCAACTCTATCATTTTGCTCAGGGGTTTCAACACAAGACAGATGATGCAAAATACCTTTGGAAGCATAAAAAGTAGGAAGTGAAAATTCAGGACCATTATCTGTTCTGACAGTTTTGGCTGTAATGTGAAATTGAGTTTCAATCATAGTGATGAAATTTTGAACATGTTGGGAAACTTCTGACTTAGCTTTGAGCAAAATGATCCAAACAAATCTGCTAATATCATCAACAATGGTAAGGAAATATTTATGGCCATGAACAGATGATATAGAGAGGGGACCCCATATGTCAAAGTGAATGAGTTCAAATTTTGAAGATGCATGAGATAAACTAGGATTAAAAGGTAATTTTCTTTGCTTAGTAAAATGACAAATGACACAAACTGATTTATTATCACACAAAATAGAGGGGTACAAATTGGTCATAGAAGATAATCTTTGATTGGACAAATGACCTAGTCTGAAGTGCCACAAGGCTGACATAGGAATGTAAGTATTAGAAACTACATTATTACAAAAACTGGGAACAAGATTCAAAGAAGAAATAAAGTTGATGGCAGGAAAAGCTGGAGAGTGTACTTTCAGTCTGTAAAACCCATTCACCAACTCACCCAAACCAATCGTCTGATGACATTTCATGTCCTGAATAACAAGTAGAATCAGAGAAATGAACATGACAAGAAAGGGATGCACATAATTTGGAAACAGAGATCAAATTGAGTTTGAACAAAAGGGAATACAAGACATGAGAAAGATGCAAAGTGGAAGAAAACATGACATTTCCAGCATATTCAACTGAAACAAATTGACCATTAGGTAAGCTAACTCTAACAGGCTTAATTTTATAGAAAAAACTAAAAAACTGTAAAGAGGAACAAATATGATCATTGGCACCTGAATCAATAATCCAAAAATCAGAAGGAAAAGAAGAAGAAACAAAATATATGCCTGAGATAGTGTTTATGGAGGGAGAAGGATCTGAGGTAGGCTGAAGGGAATTGGAAACAGATGGGGAAGATGCAGAAGAGAGCAAATTTGACTGTTGAAGCAAGGAAACAAGTTGATGTAACTGATCTTGATTCAAACCAGAAGAAGGCACCACTGCATTATCACCGTTAGCAACCTCAGAATCTCACCAATAGAAGCATTAACAGATGAACTTTGCTTATTAAAGCTGGGATGACCATGCTTTTGATAACAGAACTCAACAGTGTGATTAGTTCTGTTACAAAAGGTACAAAAACGTGATGAATGCTTAGTGGCATATGAATTCTTGCCATGTCCAAACGGCTTGCGTGACTCAGACGCATTGATGAGAACATTAGATGCATCTGAAACCAGAGGAAGAACTACACCATTGTGACTTTCTTCTTGAACAACCAAAGAATAAACCTTGTTCAAGAAGGGAAGAGGATCCAGAAGGGAAGGGGTGTAATCAAATTGATGGAGACAATATATGGCCATAAAATTCTAGTTTTGCTAATGTGTAATTTCTGCAGTGGATTGATGTTTCTATTATCTAAACCGCTTCAGCACTGTAGGAATTATTTGTCATGAGATTGTTATGTAGTCTCCTGCAGTTGTGTGTGTGGCCAGTTATAGAGTGAACTTGTTAAAGGGAAAATTTGTATGCATGTTTTTCTTTCACTCTTAGGTCTTAGAGGTTTATCTTTGTATGTGTAGTTGAGTTGAGATGAGACATCTTACTTGTATTAAATTAAAAATGTTATTTACACAACAATACGGGATATCTACATTTTTTGTCGTATTTATACGACGAACAATGCTTATTTTAATACTCCCTCTGGTCCTTATTATAAGAAGAAGAAGAAGAAGAAGAAGAAGAACTTAAAAAACATCAAAACCAATATAATCATTAATTGAAAAACAATATTCACCTAATAAATATGGTGTTGTCTAAATAGTGTATTCCAATATTGCTGATATTTAAATTGGGTTCTATTAGGGATGATAAAAATTGATTTACCCTACTTCCAGAGTAGAGAAATAACCTAAAATGAAGATAACAAGAAAAAACTAATTTCTCATTTTCTGATCATTCCATATGCTATGTCAATAAGCTAGTTTATAGCTTATTGAATTAGCTTATAAACTTGTATGATCAAATTATATGTGTTTGGTAAACAAGCTTCTCTTGCTAGCATATAGCTATTTTTTATATACTATTTCAAGAAAGTATAAGCTTATACCTTATAAATTTTCCCTTTTTTCCTAGTTTTATTCTCATTAGTATAATTTTATCACTTCTTTAAACTTTTGTAAAATGAAATAACTACCCACTAATTTAAATCAAAATTGCACATTACTAGTACTCCACCCACAACATTCTTATTGCATTGGATAATTAAACTTCTTTAGATTGGTTTATTTAAACTTATCTATTGGTATAAGTTTTGTGAAACTGTTCAGAAGAATGTATAAAAACAGCTTATGACATTGTTCATATTAACAATGGTGAACATGTAGAAAACTGAGATGAGGGGGAAGATGACCAAAGGATAGAGCACCCTTTCTCTTAGGGTTTTAATAGAATAATGAGCAAAACTTATGAAACATTAGTTACAATAAAATATATAAACTAGAGATTGAAAAAGACCAAATTACCCTTACATAAATTATCTAACATCTTTCCTCAAACTCATGATGCATTAACAGGGATCATCAAGAGTTTGTTAATCAATAAACAAAAATGTTTAATAGAATGTGTCTTCTTGAATCAATTTGAATGGCATTATTGTTATCAGGGCCGGCCATGAGGGGGTGCAAACAGCTCTACTGAGCTGGGCCTCCAATATTTGGGGGCCCAAAATATTTTTTTATATATATTCTGCATACAAAAATTGTTTATATACAAATAATGTGTCAATAGTTTCAGTTCCGTAAGTTTGGCCCAGTGGTTGAAGTTAACAAAGGTATGTCTTGGTTCAACACCCATTATTTCCATTTTGCTTCTTTAATTAATTTTTTTTTTTAGTATGAGAGGCCTTCATATAAGCATAATTTACCATGGATTTGAGGTCCATCTATCCTCAAATCTTTCTTATTCCTCCAATTCAGCCCAACTCTCATTAACATATTTGATTATAAATTTACAAATAAAAACACAATATAACTTTTTTTTGTTATTTTTGTTAGAGCACTTCTTCTAGTTTTTTGTCCATATTTGTCGTATAAAATAAAAAGTTCTAATAACCAACATTATAATCATTCACTAGAAATCCTTAAAAAAAAAATCATTCTCTAGAAAAAAAACATCATAAACTTTATTTTTTTGCCTCATTATGAACATTATTCAATTAAAATTGTATGTTAATTTTATCGATTACTATATTGATTGTTCTTTTAAAAAATGTGTTTTTATTTTATTAGGGGCCTATTTTTAATGTTAGAACCGGGTCTTCAATTTTATAGGAACGGCCCTGATTGTTATCACAATATGTAGGAGTTGGTTTAGAAACATGGACACATGCATCATAAATTAACCAACGCAACCAAAATATTTTAAGTAGTGGTGGATGTCATAGCGTGATAATTAGCTTTTGTACAACAATGGGAGACAATGTCATGTTTTTTACTCTTCCAAAAGATACAAAACTATGTCGTTGACTTAAGATAGGTAGGATCACCAGCCAAATCAACATCAGAGTAAGCACGTAACTCCAGGGAAGAAGATGACGGAAAGAAAAGGCTCTGAAACTGAGTTCATCAAAGATAAATAGAATATGAAGCACAAATGGTCAATATACTATAGTAGAAGAAACAACAAACTGACTAACAATGTGCATTGCTCGGGCAATATCGAGCCTATATCGAGCCTGGTAATAGTAAGGTATAGTAAATTTCCAGCCAAAGTACAATACAAAGTGAGAGAGTGTTGTGGGCTACTCTTGCATGCGCACGGGTCGTGCTTCAGGGCGCACTGGTCATGCTTCAGGCACCTTGGTCGTGTGTCAGCCACTAGACCATTTCCTTGTTTTCGCTCCTCTATCGTTGCACTTTTGATCCTTGCTCTTGATTCAACTAGATTCTTCCTTTTTTTCATTATTTGATCCTGAAAAATAAAATTAACATTTTGTAGTAAAATAGCTCCAAAGTAAAACTAAAATTCCATAAATTTTATTTAATTAAAATGCTAAAAACACACTAAATTAGGACTTATCAGTGGCCATTTGATCAAGATGAGTTAGATTTGATTTAAAAACGATGAGTCTATTTGGCAAGGCACAAAAACAAACTTATGTCTTATAGCTTATAGCTTATAAGCTTGTCTGGCAAAAAAAGACCTGTTTGGTAACAGTCTTTTCGTCAGGAACTTATAGCTTATTTCAGGAACTTATAGCTTATTTTTCAGACGCTATTTCAAGTAGCGTTTGAGCTTATAGCTTATAGCTTATTGTTTTTTCTTCCTCTTTTACCCTTACTATTTAATTTAAATACTAGTTTTACCCCTTATGTTTTATTATAATTTAAAATAAAAAATAAATGTATTAAATACATGGAATACCAACGATCATGCAAAGAGAGATAAAAATGGGTTCTACTGCTTCTTCATTCTCTCTGTAACTTCTCCACCATTCCTCCATTGTTTCTTAAATAATAATAATAATAATAATAATAATAATAATAATAATAATAATTATTATTATTATTATTATTATTATTATTATTATTATTATTATTATTGTTAATGTATGTTGTTCTTGTCTTCATAAAAATTTGAATGATATAAAAATGTCCTTTTATGTCATTTTACATCTATCAGTTAGTTGAACCACTAATTTTATCAAACACTTCAATTAGTTTATCAGCCATAAGTCACCAGTCATCAGCTATAAGCTATCAGCTATCAGCCATCAGTCATCAGTTATAAGCCAGCTCTTGAAGTCATTGATGTTAGATTCCTCAAAAGTTATAGTCAAATTTGATCCAAACCATACCCTTTTAATGAAAGGACAACCTCTGAAAACATGGTCCACTGTTTCAACTCAGGAATTACACCTAGGACATAACAAATAGCAGTGTATACCCCTACTGTCCAAGTTGCTTCTGACTGGTAGAGCATCATTAATGATTCTCCAGAGCAACACTTTATGTCTGGGAATGGCTTTGCAATGCCAAATACCTTTCCAAACTTTTTCAAGACTGTTATAATTGGAAGTACCCTGCTCTTCATTCCTTTTCTAGTGTTGGATAGCTTTATATCCACTCTTCACAGAGTATTTCCCATGTTTCTCAAACATCCACATAATCTCATCTGCCATATTAGTGGAAACAATTGGGAGTTGCTCAATCTGAATAACATCAATAGGTAGGAAAATCTGGTTAAGTAACTCTTTGTTCCAACCAAGTGAGTTCCCATCTAAAAGGTCCCTAACCACAAAGGTATTGGAATTCCATATACATTGGGTTAGGAGTTTAAAATCAGTTTGAAAAGGGAGCCACTTATCTTCCCAAATTTTGATGTCTTTACCATTGCCAATCTTCCAGCAACATCCCGTCTTAATGATCCTAATAGCTTTTTTAATGCTCCTCCATGCATAGCTAGGCCTATAACCTGCCTCAACTTTAAGGATGTCAGTTGATGGAAAATAATTAGCCTTATAACATTTGGAAATAAGAGCTTAGGGATTAGTATGCATTCTCCAGACCTGCTTGGCTAACATAGCTAGATTAAAATCCCTGAGAATTCTAAACCCCATACCCCTTTCATTTTTTGGTTTGAAAAGCTTCTCTTTTTTAACCCAATGATTTTATTGTGGGTGCCATTGCTACCCCACCAGAAATTACACACAGCTCTCTCAATTTGATCACAGATACTCTGAGGGATTAAAAAACAGCTCATAATATACACAGGAATAGCCTGAGCTACTGCTCTAATAAGAACCCCCCCTTCCTTCAAAAGATAGGTTTCTTTCCTTCCAACCTTTGAGTTTTTTCCAAACTCTATCCATTATGAACTAAAATCAAAATTTTTTGATCTACCAAATTGAGTTGGAAGCCCCAAATATTTCTTAATGCTAGTGCTAATCTTGATAGGGAGATGTTGTTGAAAATCTTTTTTGGTAGAATCTTCAATGTTGGGGATGAAAATCATCTCACACTTGTCCATATTAATCTTCTGACCAGAAGCCAATTGATACATGTCTAAACACTCCCTTATGCACTTAGCTTCTTTAGCATTTGCTTTACAAAAAAGGATAATGTCATCCGCATATAATAAGTGAGTCAAAATAGGAGCATTAGTAGCAATGGAGATCCCGTGCAGGTCCCCATCTCTTTGTTTTCTAGAAATAATACCAGAAAGATCTTCTGCACAAATTATAAAAATGTAAGGGGATAAGGGATCTCCTTGCCTAATGCCCCTATGGGGGCAGAAAAGACTCAGTAGGATGCCCGTTGATTAAAATTGAAAAAGAGACAGATTTTATGCAATTCATGATATTAATAATATTCACAGGGAAACCTATTGCCTTAAGAGTTCTATCAATGAAATCCCATTCTAAACTGTCATAGGCCTTAGCAACATCTAATTTAATGCCAACATGACCTTTCTTACCTGATCTAGGCTTATTTATGTAATGAAATGCTTCAAAAGCAAGTAAAGAATTATCGGTGATAATTCGACCAAGTAAGAAAGCACTCTGGTAATCAGAAATGATATCAGTTAAAATCTTTTTAATATATTTGCTAAGACTTTTGTAACAATTTTAAGGATGACATTACAAAGACTAAGAGGCCTAAAATCAGAAGGTCTAAGAGGATTAGGATTTTTTGGAATCAGGCAGATATAAGTGTGGTTAATAGACCTAGGACTTTCCCCATGATTGAGGATCTTAAGCACAAAATTCAGAACATCCTCACCAATAGAATCCCAATAAGTATGAAAGAAAAGAGCAGAAATGCCATCAGGCCCAGGGGCAGAATTGCTTCTAAGATTACTCACAGCCTCCAGAACCTCCAAACTAGTGAACTCTTCACTTAAAAAACCTTTCATGTTGTCAGTGACCCTGTTTTGGACCACTTTAAACAAATCTGGATTATCTCTGGGATTCATGCTGTCAAAAATATCAGAGAAGTAATTTCTAAAGACATCTTTAAGTTGCTCATAATCAGAAACGATATTTCCTTGATCGTCCATAATAGAATGGATGAAATTCTTCCTCTTTCTCTGACTAGCTTTGTAATGGAAATATTTAGTATTAAGGTCTCCTGCCTGAAGCCAATTGATTTTAGCTCTCTGAGACCACCACAATTCTTCTTTAATCAACAAATCATCCATCTCTATTTCCTTTGCTTTGATATTAGCCAAAGTGTCCTTGTTAGGGGTTAGATCTTTAAGATGGTTGAGCTTGTTCTGAACATCTGTTATCCTTCTAGAAATGTCCCCAAATTTATTTGTCCCCCACATCTCCAGCTGATCCAATACCCTTTCCATCTTAGAAGGGCTATCTCCTTTTGTAGATTTCCAATACTTCTTAACAATCTGGTTACTTTCTTTGTCTCTGGCCCAGAGCTACTCAAACCTTTTAATCTTGGGCTTCTGGAATTTTGTAAATCATAAAACTCAAGCAAAATAGGATTATGGTCTGAGGTATATCTAAGCAAGTGCTTATTAATGTATCTAGGAAAACTAGCTGTCCAAAGAGAGTTAGCACAAAATCTATCAATCCTTTCCTTAATGTGGTCATTATCAGCGTGATTATTGGCCCATGTGAATTTGGATCCCTGGAACCCAAGATCAGCCAAATCACACTTATTTAAAGTGTCCTAGAACATATCAGTGAGCTTAAAATCCACACCATTGCCACCTTCTTTTTCAGAATTTTTCAACATTAAATTAAATCACCAAAAATTAACCATTTATCGTGATTCTTGCTAGAGAACAAATTTCTAATAGCAGAACAAGTAAGATGTTTTTTGTTATGGTAAGGAGAACCATCAAAACCTGTTGCATACCAATGAGAATTAGAATTGCAAACACTAACATACATATCAATGAGCATTTGATTAGAAGAAATGATGTTAATTTTTACATCATTGTTCCAAACTAAGGCAAGGCCTCCAGACCTATTACCATTAGCTATAGTACAATTAACAAGAAAAAAATTACAAAGAGGACCACAACAAATTTTAGAATTGACATTCTTATCTGAAATAGTGAGCTTCATTTACATAAGAAAAACAACATCAGAGCAGTTGGATTTTAAGAGCTTTTTTAAGGCTCTCACTGCATGAGGTTTCCCCAAACCCCTGCAGTTCCACGATAGGACCTTCATCTCCTTTCGCTGGCCTTGTTCTCAAGGCCTGCCAATGCATTTGCTAAAGTAATTCCTGTATCCAGCTTGTCATGTTCAGTTCCCGCTGCTATAATTTTCCTTTTGTGACTGTTTTCCCTAGAGTTATCTCCATCAACCTGCATACTTTCCTCCTTCCCCATAGTATCAAAACTTTGATTTTTCTTCTGCAAATGACTCAAATTTTTCCCTAGGTTCTGATTTTGTTTGTGTAGTTCATGATTGATATTAACTCCTTCTCCTCCACCTTTTGCAGATTCCTTCTTCAAACTTAGACCAACCATTTTATCCAGTAAACCTTTAGGTATGGGATTGAATTGTCCCCCACTTAGCGAACGCATAGGATTACTGCTAAAGTTTCTATCTCTCTTATCCATGACCCTTCTACCAAAGATTATGGATCTTAATTAGCCAAGCCCCTCTTGGGTTAACAACAGCTTCAGTGTCAGAGTTAGGATACAAGCAAAGCAGAGCATAGGCAAATTCTCGTATCTAAAATCAATCCAATTAACCCATCTTGATCATTCCCAATATACATCCCAGCCCTAATTTGATTATTGACATTGAATAGGATCTTGATTTTTACAACCTTGGCATTTTCAGGAAAATCATAAATAGCAGCATCAAGAACAGTGCCAAGTTTAGATCCTACCTCTTTGCCCATAGCCACAGACTTACAGTGTAGGGGCAACCCCCATATTTGTATCCATAGAGGAATAGAGGTGAAATCCAAATCTTGGACACATATGTTGCGATTCCAGTTATGTAAAACCAGCCAGACATTACGCACAATCCAAGGGTTTCCTTTCATGATCCCTGTGATATCTTCTTCCTTCTCCATGGAAATCTGAATTAGCCCACCTTCTATTTCACTGATTTTGAATCCATATGGCTTGCACCAAATCCCTGAGAGAGTATTATGTAGAGTGGATATAGATATTGGTTTTTCAGAAAGTAGTTTCCCAATAATACTGTTTTTGCACAATTGCACACTGTCTTCCACATGAGTTTCCGGATAATAACAGAAAGGATCATTGTTATATGTATCTGCCTCAGAAAATTATGTTTCTTGATTCTGTTCTGGTGGTTGGAATTCACTGTGATTGTTTTCTTGGTGATGAGCAGGAAATCGATGATCTTGATTCTGGTTGTTGAGAAAGTTGCTAGAGGATCCTTTGAACAGATAAGGTTCTTTATCATTGTAAGGGCCTAACTCTTGTTGCATTAAGGTTTGAAGTTTTTGAATCTTGGAAGGACGTTGAAGATCAAGATTAGAGAATGAAGGACTGTTGGTTATGGTGTCAGAGTTGACACTTTTGCCTTTGTCTTGCTGCATCATGGAAGGGAGATATAGCCAAACGGGGAAGGAGAGAAAAACAAGGAGGAGGAGCTGCAAAGAGAAATTAACGCAGGAGGGTGTAAAGAGAAGCAAGTGAAAAAAATGAATAACAAAGGTGCCAAGAGATAACAGATAACCAATATGATTCAAACAAAGCATCAGCAGATGCAAAACAAAGGTGCAACTATCTGCAATCTAACAAAGATTGGAGAAGGAAACTAGAGAGGACTCTTGTGTTTCGCTATTCAACTCTATTGGAGAAGGAAACTAAAGAGGACAGATTAATGACAAGTGAAGTTTTTTTTTTATTATTATAGATATCATTATGTGAAGATATGTTCAATTCTTTACCATTAAATTCCCTTAATTCCATTATTCTCGCCCCCAAACCAACAAGAAGACATGGTATTTCAAATTAGTCGTTACCAAACTGATTTTCCACCCCCTTCAGACCTTTTTATAATATACATAATCTCATGGGCCTTTTTAATTTATTTTTTTATAATAAATAATTTAACATTTTAAATTTGATACAGGTCAACTGGCACATAAGATTTGACGTCAAAAGAAGCTTGGACATAAGATTTATTTAGAGACAGCCATTTGGTTTATGATGGAGACAACCATTTCTATGGCTGTAAAATTAGTATTTCAAATCAACAGTTTCATTATTTTTGGACTTTTATTTAGAGCTCGAATAATATGTCAATTTTGCAAAGCATAAATCAAGACGTAGTAACAGATAATAACATGTGAAAAGACCTCCTCATACAAATGAAAAGACCTCCTCATACAAATGAAAAGACAACAGACCAAAAAAGGACATTCCAGCGTAACATCATAGTTGCCAAACATAACTGAAGTAAAAGAATATTATTCTTTTTTTGACCAAAAAGTATTCTAAGTTTGTAGTATTTGATTGACAATGCTAATCTGTTTCTTATTCAGCACAACTAAAGTAAAAAGAAAAGAACTGCATTCAAAATTAGTCTATTGTTCTGTCAACCGCAGACTAATACAGCCATTTCATAAGAACAAAAGTCCACAAACAAGTGTGGAGGAATGAAAAGTTCAAAATTATTTAAACACTGCTGAAAATTGTAACTCATCATCTATTTGTTTCTCATTTATCAACAACTTCTATGAGAGTTGTCTCATAGTCACTTGGAGCTTCAAATCCATGTAGATTCATCACAGTTGCAGCTACGTTGGCCAAACCACCGGTGGGAACATCGTTGCGGAACCTGACACCAGGAGCCAATCCAGGACCTCCAATTGCAATTGGCACCTTAAGCATAGAAAAATACAAGATTTTTAGAACTAAATTTGAGCTTCTTGTCTGTAATAATGACTATGCATGTATACTATATGTTAAGAAAGAATCTGAGTATATATATTTGGAAGTAAAACTTACTGGCTCAAGAGTATGAGAAGTAAGAATCTGGACTTTTCCATCCTTTAGCAGAGGTTTTCCAGACTTATCCCTCTTGACCATATCTTCTGCATTCCCATGGTCAGCAGTCACAACATAAATTCCACCCACTTGCTCAATTGCGTCAAGAATCATCTGCAATTACATTTATAAATACACAGTATTATTACAAGGAGTAGCTATTTAGCCTTCACTTAATAGGCAATAACACATAATGTAAGGACTGTGCTATATTTAAACACAGCACTGTTTTTTACTCATAATTTCATAACATAATATAATGACATCGAAAAATTTCAAATTTTCAGCTAGAGCTAAAAAAGCATAACAAAGATACATTTACAGAAATGTTCCAGCAAATTTCAAAAATTAAGTTCGTACCTTCACAGCTTTGTCGGCTGCCTTACAAGCCACAATTGTTGCTTCAATGTCACCTGTATGCCCCACCATGTCACCGTTTGGTAGGTTGACACGTATCTACACAACAGAAAAAAATAAGATAGTAACTAAAAGTTTATCATGAGACAATCAATCTCAAAACCACCCAATACTCCATTTACTTACCTGATCAAATTTACCGCTAAGAATTGCATCCCTTGCCTTCTCACCAATCTCCAAAGCCTTCATCAATGGTTGCTCATTGAATGTTATCCCAGAGTCACTTGGAATCTCAACATATTCCTCCAGTTTCTCATCAAAATATCCAGACCGGTTCCCGTTCCAGAAAAATGTGACATGACCAAACTTAACAGTCTCACTGTTGAAGAAGAAATTCATTAGTGACTATGATAGCTATCATTCAAAAGCAAACATTTTAGATAATGCAGAGCGCCCAACGTAAAAACTACAGTCAAAATAGTAGTTTCATAAAGGATATGCTGACTTTTTGTTGCTGGTTACAAAATTTTCACCATCAAGTATAGAATGGTCATTTAGCAAGATAAGTGATTCGCATGAAACTATTACATATCAAGAGAAAACCAACAGATTAAATAGGTGATAACTCACCTGCAAGCAAAAGTGCGAACACCATTTTTGACTAAATATTCACCAGAAGTCCTGTCGATCTCTGGTGGAGAAACTAGGTAATGGCGTGGAAGCTTCAATTCACCGTCATATTCGAGCATACCAGCATAACGGATTTTAGGGAAACGTACTCTATCAAAGTGGTCAAAATTTTCATATTCAAGAGCCTTAGCAAGCATAGTCATACGATCTGCCCGAAAGTTAAATGTAACAACAGCATCTCCGTCGACTATAGGACCAACAGATTTTCCACTCTCATCAACAATAACAAAAGGAGGCAGATACTGGTCATTGGCCTTTGGTGCTGCCCTCAATGTCTTGACGGCTTCAAGAGCATTTGTGAACTTATAAGGTGCTTCACCAAGAACTTGAGCATCCCATCCACGTTTTACAACACCCCAGTCATTCTGCAAGTTGTTTTGAAATCATTTATATTATTCATATCTAACATATATGTACACAAATCTACAAATATCTAAAGTCAACAAAATTTATTTGGTGTAAAAATAAGAAATATGAATACAAAACAAAACCACAAAGGAAATCTAATAACTCAAATGTTTTCATAACTAAGATAGATAAACGAGATTACACAACAGTTTCACCATAACTTGAATCGTTCGGTTAAAACAGTCATGATTTCTTAGGGAGAAAAATTATTGTTTTTCCTTTTATCAAACTTCCGAGCCAATATGGTAATACAACAAAAAATCACGCATTTTCAATAAACATAATAAAATTGGCCAGTGTATAAAACTAATGGCAACACAATTCACACATTTTCAATAAACAGAATAAAATTGGCCAGTGTATAAGACTAATGGCAACACAAAAATCAGTAAAAGAAAGAAACTAGGCAAGTTTGAATGATGCGAAGTACAAATATTAGAAGATAAAAACTAAGCTTGATGAAGAGCTGAACTTAAGAACCTAATCAGACACCATACAGTAAACTACGTTTAATTTACAAAAAATATTTACAACTGCTGTTAAATATTCTTTCTTTTTTAAAAAGAAATTAAAACTGTCCGGTATACATATAAACAGAAAAGAAAGAGAAAGTGTAAAATTTGTTAACATTTTAAATAAAATGGTGGATAATTGATATACAATACCTCATAACGATCCATTGTGACATTCATGCGACCTCCACCTGATGCAATCTTTGCATCAATACCTTTCTCACGCAATTTTGCAAGATCATTTTCAAGGGTTTCCACAAAACCCACACTTGAGCCATCCAAAACATCACGACCATCAGTAAGAATATGGAGACGGACTCTCTTAACACCTCGCTCGCTAGCTCCTTTAAGCAACAACTGTACAAAAATAGTTAGTTAGAACAAAGAAGGCACAAATTATGCAAACATAAAGACACAGAAGTTTGAAAACATCACTTTCACCTGCACTTGATCAAGTCTGGAGTGAACTCCTCCATCACTCAGCAGTCCAATGAGATGCAATGTGCCAGTTTCAAAACTTTCCTTTATGTAATTGAAACCATCTCCTTCGAAAATCTTTCCAGTTTCTAGAGCAATGTCAACAAGCTTTGCTCTACAATAAACAAACGCAAACCAGTACATCCCAATCATCACATGTGCTAGGAACATTATAGCATAGTCAATATCCATATACAATACGGCAGAATTAGCGAAAAATTTCAGGATGTTAAGTGTGCAAGACCCAATCCTAATGTTTGGGAAGTATCACCCAAACATAAGAATGCGAGACCTAAGGAAAACTGACATATGCATAGTTAGGCAAAGCCACAAACATGTTGACTATTCATTTGAATCCTAAAACTAAACTAGGCATGAGAGAGGTGCAAATTTATATATACTGATCCTTTTTAGAATAATTCAAGAAAAAAGATGGATCACAGAACAAGACATAGCAAAAACCGTAGTGGCGCAATCCATGACATAGAAAAATAGGCACAGCAAATCCAAATGTTTGAAAGAAAAAATTGGTTCACATTTTCCAATATTGTAAATCAAGAAACACCACACCAGTTAAATAATTTATGACGCATCGAAAACCAAGTCCTTACCAAGACATAGTAAATAAATAAATCAAAATACATTTTTTTATAAAAAAATAAAAAATAAAAATAGACAACACAGCTGTTGTTGATAGTGTTGCAACCTAAAACAAAATTAGCCATGAGCAATTAACTTGTCATATAATATAATTTTGGCCTGTTTTGATTGGCTTGTTTGAGCTTAACTACTGACATAAGTTTTGTGAGAAATTATTGAAACAGCTTATGACATTTTTCAAAAACTATTTACGACTTATTTCCATAAGTTCTCTAATATAGTTTAGGCTAAATTACATTTTGGGTCCTTTAAGTTTGCTGTTTGTAACAGATTAGTCCTTTAAGTTATTTTTGTAACAGATTAGTCCTTTAAGTTTGCTGTTTGTAACAGATTAGTCCTTTAAGTTATTTTTGTAACAGATTAGTCCTTTAAGTTTTCTGTTTGTAATAGATTAGTCCTTCTGTTTAACAGCAAACAACAAACTTAAAGGACTAATCTGTTACAAACAGAAAACTTAAAGGACTAATCTGTTACAAAAATAACTTAAAGGACTAATCTGTTACAAACAGCAAACTTAAAGGACTAATCTGTTACAAAAATAACTTAAAGGACTAATCTGTTACAAACAGCAAACTTAAAGGACCCAGAATGTAATTTAGCCTATAGTTTATAAAAACAACTTATAGCATATACAAAAACAGTTTATCATTATTTCATCTTCTGCTATAAAAACCATTATTATGATAAGCGCTTGTGCTATAAGCTACAAATAAATTGTTTATCCAAACAAGACCTTTATATTAGTATATGATTACTACTACTAACTAGTATTGCTAGCAACATACACACGGAACCAAACCAAATAGATCGGAATTATAAGCTATTTAAATTTACCCTTGAGCAAATATGCGACCAGCACCAAGCGCGTTGTGACCAACTTCACTATTACCCATATCATCCTCAGTTGGAAGTCCTACTGCTTTACCATGAGCCCTCACCAATCTCCAATGTTCAGGAGCACCCTACAACATAACAAAACAATTAAATTTTCAATAAAAACCCAAAACAGCAATAGATCTAACCATATTCAATCCAAAAAAGATGGTTATACCTTTTTAAGGGAATCCATGGTGGGTGTTTCAGCGTTGTGAATACAATTGTATTCATTAGGGTTGGCTTCACCCCAACCATCCAAAACAATAACAGCAACTGTCTTGCCCTTTGGTAACTTAGGATGATCCGGTAATTTCCATGAGAAATCAGTGCTACCCATCTTTGTTTATAACAGATTCTGATTCAATCACAAAACCATAAATCAACAACAAATCTCATCATATCATATATGTGATTATGTGATTATGTATGTATGGTGATAATATCTATGCAAACTATTAAATTAAATTAAATTAAACAAGTTAATTTGGATCTTAAATCTGAGATTAGATAAAATAAATAAATAAATCTGAGACAACATCACGGTACAAAGTAGAAGAAACATACCTAACTAACGATTTTTGTGTGAGAGGCGCAACTAACTGTTACACAAATGTCACAGAGGTAACCTAACACGACTAAACCCTTAACCTTTTGAATTGTGTTGTGTTGTGTTTTGGTTTGGTTGGTTCGTTGGATATAAATACCGTTTTTTTGGGTTGTTTATTGGACACGATATTTTATTTTTTTTATTATTTTTTTACGAGATATTTTTTTTTGAAATTTATAAAAGGAATGAAGCTACGAGAATCGTGAGTCACGAGACGGAGAAAAAAAGGGGAAATATGAGTCACAAATTTTTCTTTTTTTAATCTTTTTAATTTTAAAAAGAATTTAAACTATAATTGACTAGCGACGCTCTTTTTGTTGAACTAACGTTTGAAAATTATGAATGGTGTTTTTTTTATGAAATTTTAACTTTGATTAAAAATAAAAATATGAATGTTTTTTGCTTTCATATTATAACAAATCAAACTAAACATGATTATCTATTTCAATGAAACCAACAATATAATAAAAAAATATAATCTAAATTCTTATTTTTTAATGATACCAACAACCATATTTATTATAGAAAAAATTGTTCTTTAAGGGTATAATTGGGATAATCAAAAAAATAAGTATAAATACACCCATCTAGTTGTTACACTTTTTAAATGATAAAGGAAAAAACTGGATATTTGTGTTGTGTTTGTTACAATTTTATTTTAATATTTAAATTTATTCTTATCTATTTGTTACATGTGTTATTTGTATTGAAAATTGAAGATATTTTTAAAAGAAAAAAAATGTCAGCCCAAAAGAGTTGAAAAAAGTTATTTTTTGTATATATAGTATAGAAGTATAGATGTCTCACTCATATATACGTCAGAAAAAGAAAAAAAAAAAAAAAGTCACTCGTATAGTTCGTTGAGATTTGTTTTTTCTTAAATAAATAATTAAAATTTGTAAAAGATATATAGGGACAAAATAAATGAAATTCGAAAAAAACTATGAAAATAAAATGTGAATTAAGATATATTATTATTAACTTAGTGCTTTTTTTTATTAACTTGGTATTAAATTTTCAAAATTCACTCAAAAAACATTGCATGATATATTTGTGTACCAAAAAATTGCAGAATATATTTCTGCCGTTAAAATTAAAATTTGAACAATTCTTCAATATTGTTTCAAATTTATATAAATGTTACACTTTTAGTCAATTTTTTTTCTTTATTTTATTTTTTTTGGTACATATGTTTTTCATTATTTCTGCACTAAGAGTGTATATCAATTAAATTTAGTATTTATTTAACATATTTTATTTTACTTTGCTATAGAATATCTTTTTGTTTTTATGCGGAACACTAAAGAAAAACGATGAAATGAGTTTAAAGAAAATATACGGTTTGCATAAAGTTGGATTTTACTTTCTTTTTTTTTTTTTTGCTCGAGTTTGATTGTGCTACAAGTTTTTTTTTTTATACAGTTTGTGCTGCAAGTTTTTGTTTTTGGAATGTAGATGTAGATATAAATATAAGGTGAATATTCGAATATGCGATTGTTCCCCATGGTGACATGTAAATATTCCTCATTTCTCATACCTCTTTTTTCTTTAAAAAACTAGAAGGATGACAAACGATGCCGCCTTGCACAATACGAAATAAAAATTGCATTCCATATTTACAAAAAATAATTTTGAAGACTTTATTCTACTTATTAATGGATTTAGTTAAATATATTTTGTGCCAGTCTTATTTGCTAACCATCATATTTTAATATATACACAATTTAAGTCAACAGTGAGCTATATGAGTTGATTCATGCTGTTTGACTTTTTCTATTAATAATATCACTTGTAAAACTATTTTCTATTAATAATATCACTTGAAGAAGAAAAAAAACGTGTTCGCTGGTATTCGCAAATAAAATTCATCACGGACACGAGGCGAGTACTCTAATAGATATCAACAGATAAAATAAATAGATATTTCATCTCAATCCGTAATGGATACAGCCAATCCATAATGAATTAAGTAAATTATTTAAATATCATTAGTTAAATATAAAAGTTAACCTTCCAAATTCAGTCAAAAAAACCTATATATTATTTATGTTTTTGTTGAATGTGATGAATTTTGTTTGGTTAGAAATGAAATCTATAGATTTTATGGTTTGATAAAAGGAATGAAAAGAATGTGATGAATTTTTGTTCTTAAGTTGATAATGAAATGAAAGGGATGAATTTTTTTTGCTCAACCCCCTCCCCCTCCTATCATCTTGTGTTTCTTCCATCTTGAACCCCCTTAAATATAGAGTAATGATATTTGTGACAACTTTTGGAACAACTTTTTTTACATGTTGTCCAATAACATGGCATATTGTACACATCTATCGACTCTTTCAATTTTAGTATGACATTAACCTTTTCTATTGACTTCAAAGATTTTTCTTACACCTACCTAGCTTTTTGCCTGCTTAATTAATGTCTTATTAGAGCATCTATAACAGAGACTCTCAATTTGGAGTTCTTAAACGAGTTTCACACGTGCACAACACTCTTTTATAATTTTTTAATAATAGTATCTGATAAGCACTCAGTCACTCTAATGGAGACCATTTAACAAAATGTCTAAATGGGTTCCATCACTAACTCTTCATCATTTACATTCCAACAATAACATATTATTTTAATAAAAAATAGTGTGTGGTCCACTTAAAAGCGAGGTCTTAAGTAAGACTCTAGGTCTTAGAAGACCCTCAATTTTTTTTCTCCAATGAAAGTACCTATTAGATACCGAATCTTAAATGGTGAAGATCTCACTATTGAAGATGGTTTTTGTACTACTTTTGCACGTCCTAAAACATGTGGTGTTCCTATTATTGACTTTTGAGTGATTTAGAGTAAAATTTATATGTTTTTTTTTTAGATTTTTGGATTGCGATGACAGTGTTTAGCATAGAACAAAAATGATAGTTTTTCCTCTTTATGTTTAACTTACATCAATTATAACACAAGTATTTATGACAAATTCTTATTCAAACTATTGTTGCTAAACTTTGTTCAACTTCATCAAATTGTTAAATGCTAAGTATGACTTTGTTATAACCCTAGTAGTTTGTTGTATCCCTCTTTTTTAATCTACTAGATGGCCGACCCGCGCTTCGCTCGGGTTTGAAGGTGAGAAAAACACACACGAAGGGGGGGTTGAATTGTGTGGGTCTTTTTTCTTTCTCAAAAACTTATGTTAAGTTCAGATTCTGATATAGATCAGTTCTGAACCTATTTTCAGAGTTTGTTTGTACAGCAGATAAAAGGTAAATGAGAGAGGGAAAGAGAGACACAAGAGTTTTTATACTAGTTCCTTTCACAAACCGGAAGTAGTCTAGTCCCCCTGTCACTTACAAGGGATTTTAACTATAATCAACTGATTACAATTGCTCAAAGCACACAGCTAAGAGACTTCCAATGCTCAAGCACCTATCAAGAGACTTCTATGCTCAAAACACAAAGTTAAGAGACTTCTATACTCAAAACACAAAGTTAAGAGACTTCCCTACTCAAGACACACAGTCAAGAGACTTCTAGTTGCTCAATACACAAAGTTATGAGACTTCTGGTTGCTCAAGCTCGCAGGCTAGAGACTTTGGGTTCAAACAGATTTTACAACATAAAACAGTTTGAGTTGAACACTTGAATTACAATCAGTGGTGTTCACAAAATACAACTCAGGTTTGAGACTCTACACTTAAGGAATTCTAAGATAAAAAGGTTTGTAAGAATTCCTAAGTTATTTGATGACTGATCACGTAAAACAGAGTATTGCAGTTCTGGTTTTCTGGGACAGAGTCTTGGCTTTCTTCTTCAAATCTTCAATCCTTTATAGAAGAATTAAAGAGCTGTTGTAGAAGAGCCATGTCATCAAATAGAGCCATTGCAAATGAAGCTTTAGCCAGCAAAAATTCCTTCTGTTCTGACAGTGTATGCGCGCATAAAAATAGAACTTGCCATTTTGAATGTTTCCTTAAAACCTGGCTGCGTGTTTCTTCCAAAGAGACAAGGCTTGCAATGAGCTGTTCTAACACAACAGTACTTTGACAGTTGCAAACGTTGACTGCTGAATCTCAGAAGCTTCTCTTCAGAAGCTGGCTTCAGACACTGTTCATCAGAAGCACTCCTTCAGAAGCAGGCTTCAGACGCACTGTTCATCAGACGCTGCCTTCAGACGCACTGTTCAGACGTTGACTTTTGTTGACCTTCAGACGCTGACTTTTGTTGACCTTCAGACGCTGACTTTTGTTGACCTTCAGAAGCTGCCTTCAGACGCACCTTCAGAAGCTGCCTTCAGACACACCTTCAGAAGCTGCCTTCAGACGCACCTTCAGAAGCTGCTTTCAGTAGCTGCTTCAGACACTGATTTGCTTCATACTTGCAACACAAGCTTCTATGCTTTCCTTCTTGCTCTTAGCTTGTTCTTTCATAACCAATGTTAAATACCAAACTTTAAGTACATGGTTCTGCACACTTAGAATTAAGCATTAGCAATTCCAATTTTCTTTTTAACACTTTGTTATCATCAAAACACAAAAGAGAGTTGTTCATACATTTTGTTCCAACAATCTCCCCCTTTTTAATGATGACAAACACAAGTATTAATAGAAAATTGTTGTTAATTTAATTAACAAGTTGACTGCAGGGTATGAGGTTTGCAAGCTCCCCCTGAGTCTGATCCAGGTTAATTAAATTCAGTTTAGATCAAAAAGGTGATTATTTCAGAATTGTTGTTAACTTTAATTAACAAGTTGACTTCAGGATGAGGTTTGCAAGCTCCCCCTAAGTCTGATAATCCACAAGGTGAGGTTTGCAAGCTCCCCTTGATTCTTATCCATGTTAATTAAATTCAACTTAAAACAATAAGGTGAAATTATCACTTATAAATAACATGCTGACTTCAGAGTATGAGGTTTGTAAGCTCCCCCTAAGTCTGATAATCCACAGGATGAGGTTTGTAAGCTCCCTGAGTCTTATCCAAGTTATTTAAATTCATTTTAACTTAATAAAGAGTAATTTACAGTTCTCATAAGTTAATTAACTGACAGAAATTAACTTATATTCTGACTGGCTCAGAGCCTGAAATACTTGTAACTTTCTCCCCCTTTTGTCATCAACAAAAAGAAAATTTAAGAATTTTAAAACAGAGAGAGAGTTCAGAAGTGAGATAATCATGCAATCATATAGGCAATCAAGCAGCAAAGATAAACATCAGAGCAAACTTGATCATACATGAAGTATATGACATTGCATTTGAAAATCAGAGAATGATGTTCAGAACATAAAAGATTGTTCAGAGCATTCTGTTCAGACACAATCTGTTCAGTATTGTTCAGTACCACTTAACTGGTTTTAGAAAACTGAAAATAGATCATTTTGTTCAGTACCACTGAATTCTTTTAGAAAACTGAGAACACAGCCTGATGTTCAGAAGCATATTTTTCAGTACTACTGACTGTATCAGACACAATTGTGCAGAACATATGATTCAGTACTACTGAACTTTTTCAGACAGATTTGAAAGTTTAAAACAGGGTCTGAAAACTGAACATATAAGATGAAAACTGAAAACTGTGTTTTGAGTGTGTTTGTTAAAACTTTTCAGAAATAGAAAAACATTTAAACACACTGCACATTGATGACTTTAAGAGGGTGTAAAGTACAGCTTTCAAGGCTTAATTCATCACAGCCCAACTGTTATTACTTATCAGATTCTGACCAAGTATTGAACAACTGTTCAGATTCACTCTCATTAGTGGGTCATGTGAAAAATGTCCACTTATAATGAGTTAATCAGAAATCAAAAATTCTGATTCTGAAACTCAGACTCTGATGTCTTCAGGAGTTGAACTTTCTGCAGACTCTCAAAGTGAGTGTCTGTTAAGTCTTAGCTTCAGTTAGACTTCAGATTCTCAGTTTCTTATTCAGAGTCAAGCAAATTTTTCCAAGAGATGAAATGCATTGTTCAGATTCTTTTTAATAAATTTAAATATATCTTCTGAACAAAATCTCTTAATAAAATGAAGTTTAAGTTCAAAAATGCTTGGCTCTTGAATGTAGAATTGGAATTTTTAGACATATAGATTACAACAATATTATCACAAAGAAGGTTATGATGTTTTCATGAATCTGATAGTTTCCCAACTGATGTAGAATCTATTAAGAATAACTGAGAACAAAACATACCTCTGTTAGAGCTTCTGATCTACCTCTCCTTGTTCATTCAATTTGTTTCTGAACACCCATTTTTGTTCCAACAATGTTCTTTGATTGGCTTCAGGAGAAGTATCAGCTTCTACAGAGCTCAGCACCAATGATCCAGTCTTTGTGGTTTCCTCCAGATTCCACAGTTCCTCCCTCTTTCATGGTCAGGGTTTGGAACATAGACTTTCTTTCGGTCATGCAATGCCAGCAGCCACTGTCCAGGCATCAGGACTTCACCTTTTCTTTGGCATTTAATCATATCTGCAACAGAAATGATTTCTGACTTGGGTACCCATATGGGTCCTCTAGGGTTAGTCTTGAAAGGTTTAGTCTTTTGCACCTTATGTCTGGAGTTATAGAACTCAGACTTGTTCAGATACCTTGGATATGAATCCTTTAATCTTGAATAAGTCTTAGTATCAGACACTGAGTTCTTCAGAACCTGAGTTTTCAATGGTCTTGACCCAGATTTCTTCAGAACCTAAGACTTGAAGGTCTTTGGTTCTGAGTTGTTTAGAGTCTGAACCATTGAACACTTTGGTTCTGATTTCTTCATAATTTTGGCCTTAAGATTCTTTGATTCTGATTTGTTCAGAATCTTGGATTCAGAAGTAAAAGGTTCTGATTTGTTAAGAACTTCAGTTTTGCTAGCTCCTGACACAAGGCAGACTTTCTGACCTTTCTTAGTACAACCAAAATCAGATGACAGAATGGCTTTCTTTTGTATGCTTTGTCTAACATTCTGGTTTTGAAAAGGTTTTGTATAAACTGGTTTATTAAACACAACCTTTTGAAAATTTGAGTCTGAATTTTCCAGATTCTGAGACTTGCTTGTCTTAGGTTCTGAACTCTTCAGACTTTGAACCTTTTCAGATTGAAAGTCTGTTTTCCTCAAAGTCTTAGACTTAGAACCTTTTGGTTTAGACTTTGGCAAAGTTTTAAATTCTGCCTTCATCTTTCCCTTAGGTTCAGAAGCTTTAGATTCTGAGCAGTTCAGAACTTCAGACTTAGCAGTCTCAGTTTCTGGTAAACTATGTTTCTCAGACATCTCAGAAGCAGGTACAAAACACACTTTAGAGCCTTTCATAATATCTTCAGAACAGGATGGAAGGTTTGTTTCATTTGAAAAATTAAATGAATCATTTTTGAAACCAATTCCTTCTCCTTTGTTTTTGTTGATATTATAAATCATAGAAGCAACTTTACTTCTATTGATTCCAGTTAAGATAAAATCCTGAAGAGCAATTTCATGTTCACTAGGAACTTCATCAGGTTTCTTATGAACCATTTCTCTGGGCTCTTTAACTTCTTCATCAATATCATTGATATGATTCTGAAGTTGAAGATTCTCATCAGCCAGCAAGTTATTTTTCTTTTTCAAAGATTTAAATTGATTTAACTTGCATATGAGGTGGTTCATAAGATCCTTAACTGTATCAATAAGATCAAAACATGCGAGTTCAGAATATACCTCATCTTCAGAGTCTGAGTCTGAACCTGATTCTGTATCAGAAGATACATTTGCAACCAAATCCAAATTGGCTTCTTCTTCATTTTCCTTGTCAGATTCTGATCCAGATTCCTCATCAGATGATACTGTTGCTATCAAACCCAGGTTAGCTTCTTCATCTTCATCTTCATTTTCAGAATCTGAATCTTGGTCAAGATTACTCCAAGTAGCCATAAGACTTTTCCTGAATCTGTCTTTGAAGTTGCCTGACTTTGAGTTGTTCTTTCTGGATTTGTAGCAACCTTTCTGTTCTTCCTTCTTGGAACCAGATCCTTTGAAGTTGCTGCTTCTGTTAGAAGATTTATTTTTTCTCTTCATCAAGTACTGAATTCTTTTAGAAATCATTTCCAGCTCCTCAGCTTCTGAATCTTCTTCAGAATTTCCCTCAGGAGATTCTTCATCAGATTCTGAAGCTTTTAGAGCTTTAAAATGACTTTCCTTTAGATTTCAGTGCTATAGACTCAGACTGTCTAACAGATTTATCTTCATTGAGTCCCAATTCATGCACTTTAAGAGAGCTTATAAGATCTTCAATACTTAAAATATTTAGATCTTCAACTTCCTCAATAGCAGTCACCTTAGGTCTCCATTTAGATGGCAGACTTCTGAGGATCTTGTTCACATGAACAGCAGTAATATAGCTTTTCTTCAGAATCTGAAGTCCAGAAACTAGAGTCTGAAATCTTGAGAACATAGTCTCAATATTTTCATCCTCCTGCATTCTGAACAGCTCATACTGCTGAACCAGAAGGTTTGCCTTTGCTTCTCTAACCTTTTTATTTCCTTCATAGTTAGAGCATAGAGAGGTGAAGATGGCTTTTGCTGTTGATTTGTCACTCAGCTTCAAATACTCATTGTGAGGTAGAGAATCCACAATAATACCTCTAACATTGTGATGCTTCCTGTAGATCTTCCTCTCAGCATCAGACAAACCTCTTCTGTTAATAGCCACTCCTTCTTCATCAACTGGAATAGATATTCCATCTTCTATGATATCCCATAAGGAGTCATCAATTCCAATAATGTGGTTATACATTTTGCTTTTCCACCAGGAGAATTTCTCAGCATCACCAGTAAACATAGCAGGTTTATTGTGTGAGTGAGATTGCTTGTGAACTGTACCATAGCCACCACCACCACTTCTGGATGAGGATTCACTAGAATCACCAGAAGCCATGTTTTTCTCAGGATCAATACTGACTCACTGTTAAGCGATTGAATATCAGAACCAGGGGCTCTGATACCAACTGAAGGTGAGAAAAACACACAAGAAGGGGGGGTTGAATTGTGTGGGTCTTTTTTCTTTCTCAAAAACTTATGTTAAGTTCAGATTTTGATATAGATCAATTCTGAACCTATTTTCAGAGTTTGTTTGTGCAGCGGATAAAAGGTATATGAGAGAGAGAAAGAGAGACACAAGAGTTTTTATACTAGTTCCTTCCACAAACCGGAAGTAGTCTAGTCCCCCTGTCACTTACAAGGGATTTTAACTATAATCAACTGATTACAATTGCTCAAAGCACACAACTAAGAGACTTCCAATGCTCAAGCACCTAGCAAGAGACTTCTATGCTCAAAACACAAAGTTAAGAGACTTCTATGCTCAAAACACAAAGTTAAGAGACTTCCCTACTCAAGACACACAGTCAAGAGACTTCTAGTTGCTCAATACACAAAGTTATGAGACTTCTGGTTGCTCAAGCTCGTAGGCTAGAGACTTTGGGTTCAAACAGATTTTACAACATAAAACAGTTTGAGTTGAACACTTGATATACAATCAGTGGTGTTCACAAAATACAACTCAGGTTTGAGACTCTACACTTAAGGAATTCTAAGATAAAAAGGTTTGTAAGAATTCCTAAGTTATTTGATGACTGATCACGAAAACAAAGTATTGCAGTTTTGGTTTTCTAGGACAGAGTCTTGGCTTTCTTCTTCAAATCTTCAATCCTTTATAGAAGAATTAAAGAGTTGTTGTAGAAGAGCCATGTCATCAAATAGAGCCGTTGCAAATGAAGCTTTAGCCAGCAAAAATTCCTTCTGTTCTGACAGTGTATGCGCGCAGAAAAACAAAGCATGCCATTTTGAATGTTTCCTTAAAACCTGGCTGTGTGTTTCTTCCAAAGAGACAAGGCTTGCAATGAGCTGTTCTAACACAACAGTACTTTGACAGTTGCAAACGTTGACTGCTGAATCTCAGAAGCTTCTCTTCATAACTGGTTTCAGAAGCTGGCATCAGACACTGTTCATCAGAAGCACTCCTTCAGAAGCAGGCTTCAGACGCATTGTTCATCAGACGCTGCCTTCAGACCCACTGTTCGGACGTTGACTTTTGTTGACCTTCAGACGCTGACTTTTGTTGACCTTCAAACGCTGACTTTTGTTGACCTTCAGAAGCTGCCTTCAGACGCAGTCTTCATAAGCTGCCTTCAGACGCACCTTCAGAAACTGCCTTCAGAAGCTGCCTTCAGACACACCTTCAGAAGCTGCCTTCAGACGCACCTTCAGAAGCTGCTTTCAGTAGCTGCTTCAGACACTGATTTGCTTCATACTTGCAACACAAGCTTCTATGCTTTCCTTCTTGCTCTTAGCTTGTTCTTTCATAACCAATGTTAAATACCAAACTTTAAGTACATGGTTCTGCACACTTAGAATCAAGCATTAGCAATTCCAATTTTCTTTTTAACACTTTGTTATCATCAAAACCCAAAAGAGAGTTGTTCATACATTTTGTTCCAACAGGGTTCATGATGAGATACATATAGAGACATTAAATAAAAACGATGTGAAATACAAAAAACCATGAAATGATAACAAAGATATTAGAAGTTGTACAAGAGTTACACAATCTAGCCATACTCAAACACATGAGTACAATGCAGACAAAGTAGTTAGATTACAATATTTGGACCTAAAATTTGACAACCTTGATCACATTTGACGTTGCCTTGTTTATAAAATTCATCCTAAGAGTGTCGTTCTCCACAAATCGATTAATCTGAACGAATTCACTCCAATTCGCTCCAAATTTTGTACCAATGTTAATTCTTCCTAGTGAGTTTGACCAATGTTAATTCTTCCTCTTTTCAGACTCTGAACCTCAGACTCTGAACCTTCAGACTCAGAACCTCAGACTCTGAACCTTCAGACTCAGAACCTCAGACTCTGAACCTTCAGACTCAGAACCTCAGACTCTGAACCTTCAGACTCAGAACCTCAAACTCTGAACCTTCAGACTCAGAACCTCAGACTCTGAACCTTCGGACTCTGAACCTCAGACTCAGAACCTTCAGACTCAGAACCTCAGCCTCAGAACCTCAGACTCTGAACCTTCAGACTCAAAACCTCAGACTCTGAACCTTCAGACTCAGAACCTCAGACTCTTTTTGTTCTCTCTCATCAATCTGATTTTAAGCTTAAAAATGACGATGATCAATTAAAAGTATCTAATTACTTATATGTACCATGCTAGTATATTTCTTTGATTATAAAGCTTATTCGATTGATCTTTAAACCATGGACATAACATGTAAAATTTAGATGAAAACATTGAGATTTGAATGGAGTTGAAATCAAACCTTTTTTGAACCATGAACGATACATGTAAAGTTGATAAGACAATATTCACAAATCCAGGACCAGCAACAAAGCATGATTCTACCATTTCTGATGGATGGATATTTTTTATAATGGCCTGCACAAACAAAAAAACACACACACACACATTTAAATTAAACAAAATCTAATTCCAAAATCAGTAATTAATAAGAAGGAAACAATCTCTGATTATACCTCTCCAAGTGAACGTGGATTTTTGAATTCCGGTTGCTGCCCTTTAATCTTAGCAAAAAAAACTCATTGCATTGTTACTGCACAAAGAATTTTAAAAAAAAAAAGCTTGGTTTGCCAATGTACGGTGCAAAAAAAAAAAGTGGTTGTTTCGACAAACAACTTAATTAAACGCTTATGTATAAGTTATTTTAATATAAACTCAGATTGATGTCATATAAGCTATAAGTTGTTTTCATAAGCTATCATGCAAGTAAATAAATTGAGTTGAAATCCAAACAGAGGGTAAATGAATCAATTTAGAGAAACTTACCATTCATAATCAGCATAACTGCAATAATGATGCATTCAATAACTAAGCAATTGTTGTCGCATCAACCTCAATCCTGTTATATAAGAAAACGAGGGCAATACACAGAGAGGTTCAGATTCTATCATTTATCCGTAAATATCCACCAAAGTTATCTGGATTAGTTTTAGGATTAAAACAATTCAAATTTCAAAAGTCCTGTTAGAATATTAAAGCATGGACAATCAAACCACGTTATTTTTTTTAACAAAACAATCCAAAGACCATAAGAATGCTTAATTATTTTCAATAAATAAATAAAAGTAATAAATAAAAACTTTTTTTTAAAAAAAAAGACTCGGACAAAAATTAGGGTGCAACATTCAGGATCTGAAGATCAGAGTCTGAAGATTAGCGTCTGAAGAACAGCGTCTGAAGATCAGCGTCTGAAGAACAGCGTCTGAAGGGTCAGCGTCTGAAGGTCAGCTTCTGAAGGTCAGCGTCTGAAGATCAACGTCTAAAGAACAGTGTCTGAATATCAGAGTCTGAAGAACAGTGTCCGAAGATCATGATTTTTTTAATGCATGATGATGATGATTTTTTTTAAAGGACTTGGACAAAATTAGGGTACAACAAACGGATCGTCTTCCCAAACCTATTCTTCAGTCTAATATAGATCAGAGTCTGAAGATCAGAGTCTGAAGAATAGCATCTGAAGAACAGTGTCTGATGATCAAAGTCTGAAGATCCAAGTTGAAGAACGCTAGTCTGAACAACGTCTGTTTTTGCATCTTCAAAAGTCTAGTCTGAAGAACGCTAAAACTTATTGATTTAAATTTCAAGTTGATTGAGTGGTTTTTGATGATGTATTCGTTTATCATTGATCATCTATTGTATTAACATGATGTTAGTGTTTATAATATATTTTAAAAAAACATGGATCCTTCTTGTATCATTACATATGACAAAGTTATAAGCCATAAAACTAACTGATTAATTTAAGATCCAAGTGAGCATAATCTAACAATAAAGAACCAAGTATCCATGAATCATTCATTCAAATCAATAGTAATACATGAAGACAAATCCAGTTCAAGACATACACATAGGACCCGGTACACTCCATATAACAAAAGACTACACTACACTATCAATGTTATAAATAAAACAAAATTTCTCCCAACTGTTGGAGCACCAATTTTGATTGCAGTCCCTCGAGACAGCCGTCAGAGTGTGCAGTAGCGTTTCCAATCCCCTCCAATTTCATAGTGCAATTCAGGGCTTTCAACGAATGCATTAATGCATTTCCATACATGTCCCGTGTCATCAGTAGAATAAAAATTCCTTGTGTCCTTTGAAAGAAATACAAAAATACTAACTGGTTAGAATATCATAGATGCACAATAATATTTGTTTGATATAGATGATAATACCTCCTTGAAACGTGCACAGTTGACTTTTTAAATATAATACTCCATAAAAATGTTATCTCAAACCTATGATACCATAAATACTCCTTATTAGATCTGTCTCTTTGAATCGGCCTCAAGCTCAAACATGTGATGCCTCAAGCTCAAATCGGCCAAAACCACGTAAATCAATGACTGAAATAACTCAGATCTAACAAATCATTACAAAAAAATACAACAAATCTCTACCTGATAGAAATCAGCATAGCTAATGATTGAGAATTGTTCCTTAAGAGGCTCCAAAAGCCTAACATCAATATTAAGACCATTGTTAGCACCATGAGCAAGCTCAGCTTGGCGCTTGATGCTTCCGAATGGACCACCAGCCTTTGTCTTTGAATCAAATGTTTCAGCAGAGTGCCATCTACACAACCAATTCATCACACAAATCATAACAAAAAAAATCACACACAAATCATAACAAAAAAAAAATCACACTCAATTCATCATAAAAATACACTCAGTTGATTACAAAAAAAAAATCATACAATTCATCACATAAAAAAAATCACGCAAATTATCAAACAAAACAAAGGATGTATCACAAAAAAAAATCACGCAAATTATAAAAAAAAATCACGCAAATTATCAAACAAAACATAAGAATTGATTCATAATAAAATGGAAAACAAATTGTGATGATTTTGTTTGTGAGTTGAAATTGGAAATTGAAACCGTATGGGAGAGAGAGGGGGAGAGAGAGTTTGGGTTTGTGAAGAGAAAATTTAAAATGGATAGAGAGAAGAGGAAGAAGAAGCAGCCGTATGTGAGAGACAGGGGGAGAGAAAGGAAGAAAAGAAGCAGATACAGAGGAAACGTGAAGAAGCAGATACGATGCAGAGGATATTTTGCGTGTATCATTTGCTTGTCTCTAATTGGCCAATTTTGGTGGCAGTACTTGAACAGTGTAAGGGCAATGCTTTTATTTTGGCACCCAGTAAAGGCATTTTGAACCTCCAAAGACATTTAGGAATAACTTTTAGATTCAAACCTTAGGAGGTAATACAAACAGAGTTACTAACAAAAATGGCACAGAGAATTCCAACAACTAATAAGTTTCTAATAATAAGCTTATAATTTGAGCTGAGAGACAAAAATGGCACTCTGAACCTTCAGACTCAGAACCTCAGACTCAGAACCTTCAAACTCAGAACCTCAGACTCAGAACCTTCAGACTCAGAACCTCAGACTCAGAACCTTCAAACTCAGAACCTCAGACTCAGAACCTTCAGACTCAGAACCTCAGACTCTGAACCTTCAGACTCAGAACCTCAGACTCAGAACCTTCAGACTCAGAACCTCAGACTCTTATTGTTCTCTCTCATCAATCTGATTTTAAGCTTAAAAATGACGATGATCAACTAAAAGTATCTAATTACTTATATGTACCATGCTAATATATTTCTTTGATTATAAAGCTTATTCGATTGATCTTTAAACCATGAACAGAACATGTAAAATTTAGATGAAAACAATGAGATTTGAATGGAGTTGAAATCAAACCTTTTTTGAACCATGAACAGAACATGTAAAATTGATAAGACAATATTCAGAAATCCAGGACCGGCAACAAAGCATGATTCTACCATTTCTGATGGATGGATATTTTTTATAATGGCCTGCACAAACAAAAAACTACACACACACACATTTAAATTAAACAAAATCTAATTCCAAAATCAATAATTAATAAGAAGGAAACAATATCTGATTATACCTCTCCAAGTGAACGTGGATTTTTGAATTCCAGTTGCTACCCTTTAATCTTAGCAAAAAAAACTCATTGCATTGTTACTGCACAAAGAGAGGAGGACGGTGGGCCGGTGGCGGTGGAGGAGAGGGTGGAGGGTTTGAGAGAAGAGAGAGAAGACATAGAAAGAAAGAGTGAAGGAATGAGGATTTGAAAATTGGTCTGAACATTAAAACAGATATGTTGGGGGTGATTGTGAGTTTTTGTAGGGAGATAAAGGAAGAAAGGAAGAAAGGAAGAAAAGAATGAGATATAAGGAAACGTGTGAGAGAGATGTATTTGCTTGGAAGAAGAGTTTTTGCGTGGAGTGATGGGAAAGAAGTATGTGTTTGTCTCTAATTGGTCAATTGTTTGGTGACAGTACTTATAAGCAGTGTGAAGTTGCAGACCTGTACACCATTGCATAACAAATTAGGTTTGGCGCACAGCAAGGGGCACAACAGTAAATTTGTCTACTGCTGGCTTAGGGTTTTTGTTAGGGTTTGCTTGCAGACCTGTTTCTTCCATTTGTATATATTAAGAGATACTGTTAGGTGTCTGTTCAAAATGGGTTGACTTATTCTCTCAATTTTTTTTGGCATTCAGGGGATTGTTTTAGGTACGTTTTTTGTATAATAAATGACTCGTAAGCTTTTGTGTCTAAACAAAACCATGATATGGCATTTAGGGGCCTGTGTTAGGATTTCTAGCATAGTCCAAGACGTTTTATTGTGTTGTTGTTAGCATACTATGGTTGTTCCTTTAATAAGTTGTTTATTTATTAACAGGGGCGGAGCCAGGATTTAAACATCGGGGGGATCAAATTTAAAAAGTATACTTTAGTAAAGACAAAAATAATTTCTCAAATGCAGTACACATTTAAAAAAAAACTACATCCAAAGTTAATATTGTCAAATATATATATATATATATATATATATATATATATATATATATATATATATATATATATATATATATATATTAAAAAAACTAACCATTACATCTGAAGATATACTCTTCATGGTTTCATGAAGTCAAAATCATCAATTATCATATCTGAGGTGAATTTTGCAGCAACCTCATCTTCAATATAAACAATCATGTAATCTTTGAGAAAAACATCTTCCATCTTGTTGTGTAACCTTGTTTTTATAAGTTTCATAGCTGAAAAGGCACGTTCTGTTGTTGTTGTTGACACGGGAAGAGTCAAAACAAGTCGGAGCAATCTCTCAATCAATGGATACGAAATTGATTTTCTTGTTTCAACTAAATAAAGTACTACTAATAGTCTAATAACTACTATAGAATACTCTACCAACAAACAATTTTACAATCCAACAAAATAAAAGCATTAAACTATTATTATTGTGAAAAAGACAAGTTAAAAAGCATGTTAAACTTACCAAGTTACCAGAAGAAGACGAAATGGTGCAGAGGAAGAAGACGAAATGGTGCAGATGAAGAAGACGAAAGGAGTGGTCCAAGCAAGCACATCCGAGGCGGCAAGGCTGAAGGCTTCGATTGGGAACTTGGGAGAAGAGAGAAAACTAGGTTTAACTATTAGTTGATTTATTTTATTCTTTTGTACCTTTTGTACTTACATAGTTAAAGGGCTTTTTTTTAGAAGTTAAAAGATTTTTTTCCATAAAAGACAAAGGCTCAATAGACATATAATATAACATAACACTCATAGATGGGGGACCATATTGCTGACCCTATTAAAATAGCATAAAAAATATTGTATATTACTAATATTTAAAAAAAAATGCAAAACGTGGGGGGGACCACGGCCACCCTTGGCCCCCATGGTCCCTCCGCCACTGTTTATTGATATGTAGAATTTTTTAGGATGTTGATCAACTTTCGTTCTCATTTGTTGTTTAGAACCGTTGCTGTTTTGGAGTCCACATCACGTGTAAAGTTTGTTACGGACTAAATGGGTAAAGATTAAGTTGAAGGTTATTGCAAATGAAGCTGTCATAATTGATACAATTTTGTCTTGAAGAGACAAGCTATTGGAGTGTGAAATTAGAAGAATATGTTGAGAATGTTTTTCAATTCTAATTATTGAATTTTGTCGATTTTTTTTTGCCTCTATTACTTGTAACTTTCGCATATTTATGCCGCGTTGGACTTTGTATAATTGGTGTTAATCCTTTGTATGCATGCAACAAATTTTGATTTTTATTCAAAATTTGCTTTTTTTTTTAAAAAAAATTAATATAAAAGGTCAAAGATCAATAAATTTTGACTTTTTTTTTATAAAAAAAATTGGACTTCATGTGAGTCGAGCAAATGAACTGAACATAATGAGCTGAACTGAATTGTTCGTGAACTTTAAATGAGCTGAACTTGAGTTGAAAAGAGAGTTCGTGTCAAACTCAAGCCGAGTTTTGAGTTGAACAAATTCTTATCGAGTCGAGTTGAGCTCAGACGAGTTCGAAATGACTCGACTCATTTCCACGATATTAGAACAGTCGAAAAAAATAATTACGTACAATTACACATATTAGCAATGTTTTAAATACAACGTAAAAAAATGATAATCTATAAATTATAAGCTCAAACGTTATTTAAAATATCGTCTGAAAAATAAACTATAAACTCGTAAAATAAGTTTTAAGCTCGTTATGAAAAGATCATTACCAAGCAGGGGTCTTTTTTAGTCAGACGAGTTTATAAACTATAAGCTAGTTTCTTGGCCTTACCAAATAAACTTTAAAAGGATTATTTCACAAAGTAGGTTTTACACCGTATAGCAACTAGTGGTGTGTAATTGGCTGAGCTTGGTCAACTTTACCCATGTCATGTTTCTAAAATATCACACGTAATTTTAAATGTATACTTTCGACGGATGTTTATCCATTAAAAAGTTGTTTATTCAGAAGTATACAATTAGAGGACAATCAGTTTTGTCAAAAAAAAAAAAGTAGACAATCTGAGGACATAAAATTTGTACTAGTATTTTTTTAGAGATACTTTTATTTTCTACTGTTTTTTAAAAACTACAACCCTTTGAATTTACTCGTATTCAAATGAGAAAATTCATACAATAGTGGTTTCAATAATCATGTAGTGGAAAAAGAAGCTTCCATTTGTTTACGTAAATGGTTTTTATTGTGACAAAAGTTGGACCCATAAAATATAAGTTGGCCTAATAAATAGAGTCCAAAAGCATTTTTATCCAATACAAAAATTAGCTGGCATGATATGGACAAATTCGTGATAAACGATCGGTCAACCCTAACAATATTTTAATGAGTAGTTTTACTTTGGTTTTCATATAGTATATATAGAGTAAGTGATATTCATATTAGTCTGCTTAATGAAAAAACCAATATGAATAATATACTGATTGTAATTGACTACTTGTTAACTGAGAAAGCAATATCCAATCAAACCAAAAAAGTGAGAAAGAAATAAACAAAATTTTCTTGTTCATATTCTATGAGTAAATATCTGTTTCAATTTATTTTAAAGGTAAAATGTTTCCTTTGTCTGATTGATACTTGATGCTTTCCGTAGGAAAATGGAAAGCCTCTATGGGTTATGCTAATTGGATTGAATGTGTGGTTTTGCTTGGAGTATGAATTCCAACAATTTAATCAATATTCTCTAGTGTTTCGGGGCTATAGACGATTCTCGTTATGCATTTGATCATCATTATGTCAACATAATAGTATCTTAATAGCAACTATGTGGACCATGAATTTATACGTTGCCCATGGTTATCTTAAAGGATAGTTTGGTTTAGCTGTTTTCGTTTCTTTTCTCTTTGTTAGTATGTTTTTGCTGTCCTTTTGTGTACCAAAGGAGCCCAAAGTATTATGTGGATTTAGTTGCCAGTGGTAATCACCATGCTGGATTCAATCAGACTTTACAAGTTCTCAATTTAACTCTTTTTTTTTGAGGAAAAAATTAACTCTCTTAACTATAGTGTAGAGAGATACATTGATTTAATTATAGCTTACAAACGAAAAGACGGGCACTCACGTACTCGTCTTTCTGTTCTTTTTATTGCGTTAATGTTTAAAAATTATGAATAATGTTTTTTATGAAATTTCGATTAAAAGTATAAATATAAATGTTTGCTACTTTCAAATTATAACAAACTAAATTAACCAGGTATATCTATTTCAATTGCATCAACAATATAACAAAAAAATAATAATATAAATTCTTTTTAATGACACCAACAACAATCATTATTATCGGAAAAATTGCTTAAAAATATAATTGGTATAATGAAAAAGTCAGTCTAAAATCTCATATATATATATATATATACTCGATCTAATTTGTTACATTTATTAAAGGATAAAGGACAACAAAAAACTGGACATATACTCATATCGTGTTTGTTACACTTGTTTTAAATTTTGATTTCACTCTCATCCATTATATTTTGAGTAAATTACACTCCCCACCCTTGAAAAATGTTTGAATGACACTTTCCTCCCCTCTTATTTTAAAATATACACTCCCCCTCTTATGCAAAACATATTAGAAAATATTTCACTCCTCAACCCTGAAAGAAGTTTGAATTACATTCCCCACCCCTCTTATGTTAAAATATACAATTTTCTCCCTTAATAAGTTTTTTTTATAATTTCTAGTAATTTATCAAAAAAACAAATCGAACACACTCCGAAGAAAAATAATATTGTGGGTCCACTTTAATATAATCAAAATCAAATTCATATTTTTCTCTATTTTTTTATTCACAATTTCATTAACATCTAGTTTTAAACCCTATTATAAATTATAAAATATATAACAACACAAAATAAAATTAAATGAGTGACAAATTACTAAAGTCGATAAAATGTGATTATTTAAAAATGAATTTTCTATTCTAAGTTATAAAACTAATAACAAAATATTTAAATTTAATCATCATTGACATTTAAATTACAAATAAATGATTTTTTTCTTAAATGGTGTTTTAAAATTAGTAGATATCGTAAAAATATTTATTTATGTTAAAATAGATTAAATTGTAGTGCATATTTAATTATTAAGGAATGATGTTGTAATTCAAGCATCTCATGGGAGAGGGGAGTATAAATTTTATTTTTCAAGGGAAGGGAGTGTATATTTTAATTTAAGAGGGGATGAGAGTGTAATTCAAACTTCTTTTAGGGGAGGAGAGTGTAATTTACTTTTATATTTTTTAAATGACAAAGGAAAAAAACTGATATATTGTGGACATATAAAGAATTAGTTTGTTACACTTTTTTTAATATTTAAATTTACACTTATCTGTTTGTTATATGTATTATTTGTATTGAAAATTGAGGGTAATTTTGGTAGAGAAAAAGTGAGCCTAAAAGGCTTTATATATACTATAGAAGTATAGATTATAAATCTATTATAGTGTGGAAAATGAACTTTCTTAACTATAGTGCAGAACTACATTGATTTTATAGGTTATTATAAAGACTACACTAGTAGTGTCATTTAATGATAAAAAAAAATTAGGACTATTTTTTTTAAAAAGAATCGGACATGTGGGGGGCTAGAAAGCTAGTAGAGAGCTACTTTTATTACCCTCATTTTTTTCTTATAAAATCACATCTCTTAAATGAATATTTTACCCTTCCATCCTTTAAATTGTAACTTGATGTTAGCTCTCCACTTCTCCGGAAACCACTTGTGTGACATTGTGGTATGAATGTTATGTAACATTGTCTAACTACAATATGACATGTGACTTTTTTATCTTAAAATAAAACAAAAAAGTCTTGTGAAAAATAGAGAAGAAACCAAAAAAATTATGTGTCACATTGTGGTTGGACAATGTTATATAACATTGTCACCACAACGTCACACAACCCACTTCTCCAACTCCCTCGCACAACCCTCCAACCTTGCCATTACCCTCTCACCTTCTCTACTCGTCCATCCCGTGAGAACCGTTTTCTGGATGGTTTCTTCTTCCAACCACTTATTTTTAAATTTAAACGATCTCATTTTAAAATTTTGGTTCCTCTTAAATAACTGCAGCATGATTGAAAAGTGGACAGACATATCTGTTACAAGATTTTTTAGAGCAGCATTGGAAAACAATACTATTAATACTAGCCATGCTTGAGTGTCATGGCTCGGTCTAGCCTTTCCTTCGTTCCTCCATTCTCCCCATTCCTCCAACTGCGAGTGACAGCGGCATATCAATAAGGTAAATTATTATCATGCACCAAAGTCCTAAACATGTTCCAAGAGTCAAGTTTTTCTTTCATGATCCCGGTAGCCATAGAAACTAGTAAAACGATGTTGTTGATACTTGCACGTTGATGAAATTTGGAGAATAATTGATCAGTTTGCATTCAAAAGGTGGCACCAAAGACACGCTAAACCTTCACTCATTCTTATGTGATCTACAACAAAAGCACCCTCAAAATCAAGTCAAACTCGAATCTCTTCATTCTTATCTGATTTATGCTTCTAGATGAGATCACGAATTGTAGGAACTACATTCGGGTTGCCCAATCCCCAATTAGACTCATATTTCTAATTAGACCATGCACCTTTTCTTTATCTTTCACATGTGTTAAGGGTTGCACATCTACACGCATCATCACGTGCTCCTCCCCGTGTGAACCTTTCGATCCCTCCTTATTATTGTCCACATTACTCAACTCCCTCTGCTTGTCTTCTGCAATAATTACCACATCATTTGTTTCCTCCATATCATTTGCTCCTTATTATTTTTGAGGAATCAAAGTCGGATTACACGTTAAATACACCCAATAATATTTTTAACTTCCTTTCCTTTTTTCCAAGTCTACCAAATTGGAATCAGATTCCCCTAAACCTGTTGTAATCCTAGCACCACTTCCCCCTGATTTGGACCCTTCACTCTCTGATCATCGTTCCTCAGCCACAGACCATCCATTTTCGCTCTTTGTTTGTTTAAATCAGCACAAACCTTGGCCCCCTCTTATGTACTCCTTCATCCTTCTCAACCTCATACAACATGTCGCAAGATTCATCACCATGACCTAGTATACCACAATAATAACAAAATATTACAAGATGTTCATATTATAGCGGAGTTGCACCTCGTCCTCTGTTGGAACAAAATAGTTTTGAACAATGCCTCTTAAGTTTTGATGATAACAAGGTATTAAAAAACAAATTGGATATGCTAATATTTGTTCAAGTATGCAGGATTATAGACAAAAATTTATACAAGATTTTATCATGTATTGGTTCTGAAAGAACAAATGAAGAGCAAAGAAATACAAAGAGAAGCTAGTGTTGCAAGTCAGGATCTGAAGTCTCAGAAGCTGAAGTCAGGTTCTGATGAATAGTCTTGAGGATCTGAAGACAACCCTAGAAGATGGAAGTTCTGAAGATCATCAGAAGTCAACTGCAGTCACTATCAAGGAAGTACATAGTACTCTGCAACTATTCAAACTCAGAACGTACTCTGCAATTCTTGTCTCTCACTGAACAACGATTCATTCCATATCAAGGAAAGGATTCAAATGTTATTCTTCCTAGTACATGAACCAAATCAAGCAACAAATCAACAATGAAAGATCAAGCTTCTCCAACAGACTCTATTGTTGAGCTGACGCTTTATTCAACGTCTCTATTCTTTACCTCTATATAAAGGATTGAGGACTTGAAGAACAAAACTAAGGACTCTACTATTTTGAAAGTGCAAAAGCTCTGCCAAATTGAATACTGAACAAACACTTAGAATTTCTTATCAACTTTCATAACTTAGAAATTCTCAAGTTTAGAGTCTGAACTGCGTTGTATTTTGTAAACACCTCTGATAGTATATCAAGTATTCATCTCAAACAAATTATGTGTAATCTTTATTTGTTAGAAGTCTCTTACTTTATGTTTGAGCATTAGAAGTCTCTTACTTTGTGTTTGAGCATCAGAAGTCTCTTGCTTTGTGCTTGAGCAATTTGTAATCTTTGTGATTATAGTGGAAAATCTCTTGTAAGTGACAAGGGGACTGAACTACTTCTGAGTTGTGGAAGGAACCAGTATAATTGCTTTGTGTCTTTTTCTCTTTGTCCCTCTCTCTCTCTCTCTCTCTCTCTCTATATATATATATATATATATATATATATATATATATATATATATATATATATATATATATATATATATATATATATATATATATATCTTTATACCACTGCATTTGACTCTGAACATTGTTCAGATTCTGATCATTCATCAGAAGCTGAATTTTGGACCTAGTTTTAGAGAAGAAAAAACTTACACAATTCAACTCCCTTCTTGTATTTTTCTCACCTTCATCCTCCACCACCGACATATCCTTCTTCTTGATACACTTCAAATTCCTCACCGGCCTTCTAATGTCAATAATCACTCTTATATGCATGACCTTCCTTCGTGAAGATTATTTGTTATTTGAATCATATTTTTGGAAATCTTTCATAGTTTCAACAATATGTTTGCCCGTCTTCTCTGACATATACCCAAGTGGTAATTGATGAACTTGCACCCAAAACAAAACTATGTAAAGAGAGACATGTGTCGGTGATTCTTCATGCAAAAGTGATTGTAACACCCATACTAATTTAATCTAGAATATTAGCATGTGCGTTAAACTGATACTGGATACATTTAAAATTTTCAATAATAATATTACATCACATCTGAATGAATACAAGTTTACTCGTTTGTACAAATAATCCATTACTATTACAATACTTATACAAATGTCCAATAAGCTCCTGAGCTGGTACACGACGAGCAACCGTACTCCATCCAGTATCTCTCTGAAGAACTCCATCACGAACCTCTGACTTATCTGGGAACCTGCACCAGAAGGAATGGGATGAGACATAATGTCTCAGTGAGCTCCAGCCCAACCAACTGTTGGCAACCTCAGGGAACCTAGGGTCGCCATGCCTACCTTGGCAATCTTGGGGATTTCCTATGATCGCCAAGTCTTACCTTTATCCATAAAGGATATAAATCTGCCTATGACTATAAGTCTGCCTGTAACTATCACTGTAACCTACCTGTGACTATAACTGTAATTGCCTGTATCTAAAACTTAGTGATCGAGGGGAAACCTAGGACCACTTTCTGATAACTGTCTATAACTATAACTGTAAACTGTCTATAACTATAACTGTAACCTACCTATAACTGTAAATCTGCCTGTAACTATAACTTTGACTATAACTATGAAACATAATACATATAAACAGTTTTATGTTAGCTGTTAGCATTGAACAAACATTATTATCTGAGTTCATTTTACGGAGTGCGGTCCGGGTGGAGTAACCCAGAAGTACATCTCCCTATGACCCGGTGAAATTCCTATCATATCAGGCTAACACCGGACTCCACTATGAATTTGCATGTGGACAACCCTTTCGGTGAAGTCCCATCCGGCGTATCCCGGAGTCTGCTGAACATGCCTATGACTGTGAAACGTGAGAACACGCCTTTAACTTTGATATATAATTCTTTAACTTTAACATATAAACATGTATATCTGTTACTTTAATCATATAATAACTATCCTGTAACACTTAACCTATAACACAAGGTTCTTGGCTTATCGTTCTCATAAGCCACCTATTAATTGTCGGAGAACCAACACTATAAGCTTAACTGAAACTTCAAATGCCAAAGCATTCCTATTACTCTTGTATTCTAATCCGAATACATCTATAACCTTGTTTTACTATCAAAGGATTCGACATATCGTTATCATATGCCGTTCTTAAGGCTTAACTATTCCTTTAACCATTGTTCTTACATTTTCCAAGCCTTGCGTATTCCTTGCTCCTATAATTTCTCAACCATTGGAAGCCTTTAGGATGAGTTAAAATGGTGGTTAATGTTTCTAAAATGTTTTAGGAGAAAACAGTTGCAAAAAGCCACGCCCACGCGCACCAGAACCCCCAGAACATCTCAACTGTCATGAGCTGTTCTGGTTTGGTCGCTACAAGCGACGGCTGGTCGCTACAAGCGATGAGGTCCAGAATCAAAAATGCTGTCTGGTCGCTATAGCGACGGCTGGTCGCTGTAGCGACCATGACAGTACAAGACTTGTTAAAAATCATGTTTTTCCACCATTTTTGCTCAACCCAAGTTACCCAAGCTCCCCAATCATGTTAGGAATGATTTTCTATTACAAAATGATAGTTTTAAACATATATGAGCAAGGAATTAGCAAGTAAAGGAATTAGGGTAAAAACACTATAACTTTACCTATGATTGTTGGAACAAAATGTGTTTAACAAGTCTCTTATAAAGTAAGGGGGAGATTGTTGAAACATTTATGTGTAAACATATCTCTCTTTATGATTTTGATGATAACAAAGTATTAAAGAGAAAATTGGTTATTTGCTAATGCTTTGTTCAAGTGTTTCAGAACCACATGCTTAATAAGTATTGATTGATAATGGTTATGAAGAACAAGCTAAAGAGCAAGAAGGAAAGCCAAGAAGCATGGTTGCAAAGCTAAAAGGAAAACTGGTCCTGAAGAAATGCTTCTGAAGAAGTGCTCCTGAAGTAAGAGCTTCTGAAGAGGTCCTGAACAAGTGCTACTGAAGTAAAGCCTCTGAAGTACTCCTGAAGTGGTGCTCCTGAAGTGCAGCTTCTGAAGTCTGAAGGCAGCTTCTGAAGTCTGGGTGCCTCTGATGAAGTCAACACAACAGTCAACTCCTGAAGCCAGCTTCTGATCCGTACAACTGAAGCAGCTTCTGATAACTGTTCACTGAGAAGCTTCTGAAGCTGATGTGGCATGGATTTTGACCAGTACTGTGCGCATTTAATGCCTGGAGGTGTCAGAACAACTCAATGGAACAGTTGTCTCCCTGACTCAAACATTCTCCAGTTTTTAAGGTGGGCCAATTCAAAAATGGCACCTGCCCTGTTCTGACAGATAAAGTGCAGCACACATTTGCAGCAACCTAGTCCAATTGCAACGGCTAATTTCCTGATTTCCAGCAAATCTTCAACAGCTCTATTTTTATCTATAAAAGGAGGAAGATTTGAAGAAGAAAGTGTGAAGACTCTTTGAAACGCATTGCTGAAACCTTGCTCTATTTTCTGTGTAAAAACTGTCAAAGTTCAAATCTCTCAGAAATTCTTCAGTCTTTGTAACTTAGAATTTCTAAAGGTTAAGAGTCTTAACCTGTGTTGTATTAAGAGAACACCTCTGATATTTGATCAAGTGTTCATCCCAAACTCCTTTACTTGTAAACCAGTTTGGTCCCTAAAGTCTTAGTCTGTATACTAAGCAATTGTAACCTCATTCCTTTGTGGTCTGAGTCAGAAGTCTCTTGTCTTAGTGACTTGAGCATTGGGAAGTCTCTTGTCTTAGTGACTTGAGCATTGGAAGCCTCTTCCTTGGTGGTTGAGCATAGAAGCCTCTTTCTTTGTGATTGAGCAACTGGAAGTCTCTTCCTTTGTGGTTGAGCATTGTGTAATCTTCAGATTATAGTGAACTCTCTTGTTGGGTACAAGGGGACAGGACTACTTCTCACATTGAGAAGGAACCTGTATAATTTCTGTGTGTCTCTCTATTCCCTTACTCCTTAACTTGTTTAAATCCGCTGCATTTAACTTCTGATATTTGTTCAGAACTGATCATATCAGCTTCTGAACTGAACCTTAAGTTTTGAAAAGAAAAAGAACAAGTTTTTAGAGTCACACAATTCAACCCCCCTTCTTGTGTGTTTGTTTTCTCACCTTCAATGATGCAATACACAATCAATCTCACAAAGGGGGTTCTAAAACCCCTAAGGAGCTCACCTTAAAACTGGTTTGGTGCTGGTTAAGCTTACTTTCCAACTTTTCCTCAAAACCCTAGCTCATAATCCCTTCCTTTCTTCTTGCTTCCTCAACTTCTTTTCTTGCTTTAAATCTCCCCAAGCTAGCTTGTTTGCTTGTGTTCCAAGAGTTGTGGAAGAAAATTGATGGATGATGGCAAGGGAGGGGGAGGCGTTTGCCTAGAGAGAGAGGGAGAAGAAAGATCAACTCTTAGAGAGAGAGAGGGATGATAGATATGAAGAAAATTTCATGTTTATCACTTTATAAACCCCTTTCCTCTCATAATTATTATAATGTCATTCCATACGTTTCATTCCTCTATTACTGTTAAAAGTCACGCCTGAGCGGGATATTACAGTGATCCCAAATATTAGCACATGTTTTTCGAAAAAACCAAGAATCTCCCTTCATAACCTTTTGTATGTCGCACTGATGATTAAATTTGAACAAGAACACTCCATTGTCTAACCAATTGGATGGTGACACCTTTGAGAGGGCGCCGAATCTCCAACATCTTCAGTTTCATCATATGAACTCAGATAGCTCTTCTTGTTAGAAATTGACCCATTAGGCACAATGTTGGATCGAACTCTCATGTACCGTCTTCCATAACCTTGTTGTCTACCACTATATATATTGTCTCCCTCCTCCAGGGTTAGGCATTCGAATTTTTCCACGGATGGACTGGATATATTAGTGTATCGACTAATGATGATATCAAGTGCAGTAATTTTGATAGTAAATGGTTTCCAAAGATTGAGATTTGGTTGTTTGAAAATTCGAGTTTGAAAACTAGGGTTTGCTTATCACTAAGGAGAGAAAAAAAGCTTCTTGCCAAGGAGGAGGAAACTAGATTTTATGATGGGGAAGTTAACCTAAAGGGATGTATTGCTCCTGTTAACGATGAAAGAGTCAATTGTCTATGGTTGTTGCTTCATTGTCACCAATGAATTTCTAGTGTTTCGTGAGCTCTTTAATTTTGAAATAGAAAACGCAGATATACGAATATCATTATTCTGTATAAATAGTAGTATTAATTTTTACAAAGGTGTAGCCGTTGTACAAAACATGCTTATTTGTCATTGTCAATACCAAAATACTACTACGCAATTATCTTTCCGAGCTTGACTTTAGTTCCTCGTACTTTCTTTACTAATGCAAAGAAGTTCATCGTACTTAATACTTATAGTAGCAGCACTACACAAAGACCAAATGAAACTTCTTTACTCTTTTAATCTTGAGTATTTGTCAACTTACTTCATGCCAGCACGTTTTTCCGTTGAATATAGTCATAAATCTTAACTTATTTGTATATTGAGTCATTGACTATAAAACATAGATGAATTGATGCAAATATTATTTTACTAAAAACTTCATGATATTATTTTACCGAAGAATGATATTTGAACAACCATTTTTTGGGACAACTTATGGAACAACCAAAACATTAAAAAAATATAGATATTGACACAAGAACCTAAACAAAAGAGAGAGAGAAAATAAAAACACAAGGTACATATGAGAGAGAAAATTATTACAAAAGTTGTCACAAACTTAGTTGTTCAAGTATCATTTCTCTATTTTACCCTATTAAGCGGCCCCACTCCTAAAATTGATGCAAATATTATAATTTCTAATTTTAAATATTGTTAAATTTGAAAGTATGTTATGATTATCTTTTTTTACAGAAATGATATAAACTATTTTAAGTTAACGTAAATTTTTTGTATGAATAGAAAAATATTTGGTTCATCTTTTTTTTTGTCAAGATATTTAGTTCATCTTTAAATCACATATTAATTATATATTATATCAACAACAAATTGATTCAAGTGATAAGAGATTGAGTCTTCGTTTGTCGAAAAAAAAGGGATTGAGTCATATTTAAGGAAGTGGTTATCAATTTGATCTCTAGTTCTTACGTATGAAAAAAAAAATCTGGTTGAGGGGAGAGATCTCTAGCTCTTGTTAAACGGCGGTAGAAACTTTACTGCTGTTTAGCAAGAGCTAGAGATCTCTATACTTAAAGTAATCTTATTTGATACGTTTTAACCACTAAATATGTCACTTCACTTGATCGAGATTCAAACATTGGTTCATCACGTTGTAGAAGTCGAACCTCTTTTGCTAAACTTAACCTCTATTGGTATGGTTAATCTAATTAAACTTGTTCAATGATTTTTTTTTTTTAAAAAATAACAAGTACCCTTAATTTTAAATAAGCAAATATTCTAATTATATATTAGAACTTATATCATTTTTTCTTTAAAAGTCAATCAAAATGCGGTCTAAAATACAACTAGGAACATACTATTGTAAAAAAAAAAAAAAAAGACAATCATCATCCATTATGGCAGTAGGTCTTTGTTTTAGAGATGATGCTGGACAATTCTTGCATGCCCCAATAGTTTGGTCTCACTGCAAAGTTATAAGACTTGAGGCAGAAGCTATATCGGTATCTCAGTCACTAAAATTTGCATACACTATGACCTTTTCAAATGTCAGTGGATAGTGGTGGAGGCTATCAATTTTTTTTTCTTCTCTGATAAAAATATCTCAATTTAAGACAAAGAATACTTTAAAACTCTAACATTTACAAATGTATTTATTATTAAAGAACCAGTGGAACTAGGGAAATGTTTTCTTTAATTAGGAGCAAGTCAATAAGTTAGATTTCTCATCATCTAACTAAACTATCCTTGTCTTATATTAGTTCCCACGGTATCTTTAATGTACCTGTGTACCTCTGGTCCTTAATAAGTTGATTACATGTGAAATGAATTAACCTTGCTTCCATTCATAAAAAAAAGGCATAGTTTAAAGACGTCCCGTCCTATCTAGCTAATGTATACCGTTAAAAGGTAAAACTAATTTACGAGGGTACGTACAACTACGATCGACAAAATTATTATTTAACACTCTTTTTTTAAATATTGGATAACTTTTTTTAGAATGAAGTATTTAAGTTAAGTTGCAAAATAATGGTGGATGTCACGTACAACACGTTGACTTTATAAAAAAATTATTTATCCTTTTTTTTAGCTTTTCTTTCTCCCTTTTACACGTATTGAACATTAAATATAAATATCTTCTTTATCGAGATTTAAATCATTTATAATATCTAATTATAAGTATCTTTTAGAAGTCATGCCGCTCTTCAAGGGCTTTAGTGTAATCTGAGGTTGCAAGGCTCGATTGGGCCGCCGCCAGCCTTGGGCGCCGCTGATTCCGTTGTGAGAGATTTTGTCCGCGTCTGGTTAGGGATTCCTACACCTAGATGTTGTCTGATCAGCATAAATGGCCAGCAGTGCCTTGGCTCTTCTCACAATTTCCTCTTCCAGTAATAGTAATCCCCCTTTCTATGCTTCCAACCTCTTCCACAAACTCGTTCCCCACAAAAAGCCTAACCTTAGCTGTGTTCCTATTCCTTTCTCTCATCACCACCATGGATATTAACCTCGATGGTCTAACCCTCGAAGATGAAGGCATGACTCTGGAGCTTGATGCTGCTCTCCAGAGTTCAATCATCCTTGAACATTGCCTCATTGGTCGTGTCCTCACTGACAAGGAGGTGCGATTTTCATATTTGAAGGAAAGGATGAGCACTGCTTGGCGTCCAGTAAAAGGTGTTGAAATTATCCCCACAACAGGTAATCGTTTCTTGTTCCAATTTAATCACAAAAATGATGCGGACAATGTGTTGAATGATGGACCCTGGACATATGATAATTGCAACCTGGTGATTGAACGAATTGCGCCGGGTATGGTTCCAAAAAATGTCTGTCTGGATTTTATGAATATTTGCGTACAGGTGCACAATCTTCCTTTTGGTTTCATTCAATTGAAGGTTGGACAAGCAATTGGTAAATATTTGGGTGAATTTTTGGAGTATGACAGTAAAAACACCATGCATAGTATGTTTATGAAACTGAAAGTCAGGATTGATATTACCAAACCCTTGAAGCAAGAATGGCAGGTACGTTCCCGTGGCGGAGAATGGGTCACTGTTTTATTCAAGTATGAGAAATTGGGCACTTTCTGTTTTGCGTGTGGTGTTTTAGGTCACACGGATCGAACTTGTGAAATCCTGTATGACAAAGAATCTGATGATGGTGTGCGAGGGTGGAGTACCAACATCAAACCTGAACCAAGAAAGATGGGTACGGCGCCACGAACCGGCGGTTAAGGGATTCAGTCAAAGGCGAGTCAAGTGGGTCAAACAATGCTCCGGCTTCACTTGCTGCGACGCAACCTAATGATCATGCAGCAACACCGTTTTCTAATGCTCACAACTCAGTCCTGGTGTCTATAGGAGGACGGATTACAGCTGTGCACAATGAAATTAATTCCATAAAAAATGATATGTCTGCTGCCAACCATTCTAAACATAATAAAAGTGTGATTGCAGGTAATGTAAATGATGCTGCGCTGAAAGTGTTTGAAGATCCGAATTGTGTTGCTAGTGTGCTGCCTCGTCCTGTTGTGCTTGCTTTAGAAGCCTCTCCTGCTGCCCAACAACGTGAAAATGAGGAAGATGATGGGCTAGACCTCCGGAAACGCAAGAGACATAATAGTGTAGTTGCTGATAGCTTATATTCTGATGTTGTAATGGTCACTGATGATTCTGTTAGTGCTGGTCATCAGCTTGATTTAGTTAATATCAGTGTTGGTCAGGATGTCATGTCAGTTAGTAATAATCCAGTCTTTGAGGAAGATATTGTAACGGCGGGACCTGAATTTCAGGCCTGCCGAGAAAAATGAGTCTGATAGCATGGAACTGCCGAGGTCTGGGGAACCTGAGCGTAGTTCCTAAATTAAAATATTTAGTCCGCTATTATAAGCCGGATGCCCTCTTTTTGTGTGAAACTCTAGTGCACTCCAATAAAACTGATGAATTTCGCTATTTGCTTGGTTTTGATAATTGCTTTTCTGTTAGTAGTAATGGTCGAAGTGGTGGTCTAGCACTATTTTGGCGTAATTCTTTTTCCTGTACAGTTATGAATTATTCTGCTAATCACATAAACATTGAGGTTGATGATTTGCAAAAAGGAAAGTGGCAATTTACAGGGTACTATGGTTTTCCAGAAGGTCGAAGAAGGCGTGCCTCTTGGGACTTTTTGAGAAATCTTGCAAATAACACTTCTCTCCCATGGTGCATTCTAGGTGATTTCAATGATATCCTGGATGCTCATGAGAAGAGAGGGGGCACTACTCGTCCCAGGTGGCTTATCAATGGCTTTAGGCAAGCAGTTTCTGATGCCGGTTTGCATGAAGTATTTATGCAAGGATACCCGTACACTTGGTTCAAAAGTTTAGGTACACCTCGAGCCGTGGAAGTCAAATTAGACAGAGCACTGGCCAATGCAGATTGGTTCCGTATGTTCCCGAATGCAATGGTTGAAAATTTAGTGGCCCCTGCCTCCGATCACTATCCGCTTCTCTTGCGCAAAGATGAGCCCCAACGTGTCTGGGTCCCGAGGAAACATTTTAAATTTGAAAATGCCTGGTGTGTGGAACCGGGTGTGTATGATATTGTGTCTGATAGTTGGGTGTCTAGTGCAGGTCTGCAGGTGGTTGACAAGCTTGAAATTTGTGCAAATGACTTGAGTTCTTGGAGCAAAGCAAATGGTAACGGCTTAAAGCATGAACTTGATGACTGTCGGCGTGAACTTAACCGTTGTCGTAGCCAAGGAGCAGCGGCTGACCCAACCATGTTGACGAATTTGAGAAAACGCATGACGCAGCTGATGATTCAGGAGGACAAATATTGGCGGCAGCGAGCTAAAACTCACTGGTATCGTGATGGTGACTTGAATACAAAATTCTTTCATGCTTCTGCCACGTCCCGTAAAAAGGTAAATCGTATCACCTCTCTGGAGAATGATGTGGGGATTCGAATTTCTGATGAACAGGGTATGCAACAGGTTGCAAAAGGTTATTTTGAAAATTTATTTTTAGAGTCTAATAGTACCCGTGCACCGGTTGTTGACATAATAAGCAAAGTTGTTTCTGATGATGATAATGTGTTCCTAACCGCCCCCTTTCAGGCATATGAGTTCAAAGACGCTATGTTTTCCATGCATCCAGATAAATGCCCGGGTCCGGATGGTTTTAATCCGGGTTTTTTCCAGCACTTTTGGTCCGTTTGTAACTCTGATATTTTTCAGGAATGTTGTGCGTGGCTTAATAATAATCAATTTCCGCCGTCGTTGAATTCGACAAATATTGCTTTGATTCCTAAAGGTAATGAGCAGAAATCTATGAAGGACTGGAGGCCTATTGCTTTGTGCAATGTCTTGTATAAATTGGTGGCGAAGGTACTTGCTAATCGTCTCAAGAAAATCTTACATAAGTGCATTTCTGAAAGCCAATCTGCCTTCGTACCTGGGCGCTCCATTCTAGATAATGCCATGATCGCTATTGAAGTTGTCCACCACATGAAAGTTAGTAAGAGGGTACGAGATAAGCATGTTGCCTTGAAATTGGACATTAGCAAGGCTTATGATAGAATCGACTGGCTTTACCTCAAGGAAGTGATGCTTCAAATGGGATTTGACAGACAATGGGTTCGTTGGATCATGATGTGTGTCGAAACAGTGGACTATTCGATTATTGTTAATAATGAGATGGTGGGTCCGGTCATCCCAGGTAGGGGGTTGAGACAGGGGGACCCCTTGTCGCCATACTTATTCATTCTTTGTGCTGAAGGCTTATCTGCTCTTATTCGTAAAGCTGAAAGACGCGGAGATATTCATGGCATATCCATATGCACTAATGCACCTACTATTTCTCACCTTTTGTTTGCAGATGATTGCTTTCTTTTTTTCAGGGCCGATGAGAATGAGGCACAGGTGATGAAGGATATTCTTCGCACGTATGAGCGAGCATCTGGACAGGCTATTAGTCTTCCAAAATCTGAAGTTTTCTTTAGCAGTGTTGTCCCATCTCCGTCGAAGGACGCAATCACCAACATCTTAGGGGTGCGAGTGGTCATGGGAACGGGTAAATATCTTGGTCTCCCTTCTATGGTGGGTCGAAGCAAAGAAGCAACTTTTGGCTTCATTAAGGATCGTATTTGGCACAAAATTAATAGTTGGAGTATCAAATGTTTATCCAAAGCCGGCAGAGAGGTAATGATCAAATCAGTCCTCCAATCTATTCCATCTTATATTATGAGTGTTTTTTTACTCCCAAACAAGCTCGTAGAGGCCACAGAGAAAATGATTAATGCTTTTTGGTGGGGTCATGGGGGTAACATGCGTCGTGGACTACACTGGTTGTCTTGGGAAAGATTGTCCGTCCATAAGAATTTTGGAGGTATGGGTTTTAAGGATTTGACTTCGTTCAATGTGTCGATGCTAGGTAAACAAGGGTGGCGGTTACAAACTGACTCTACAAGTCTTGTTTCTCGCTTATTCAAGGCGAGATATTTTCCTAACACTGATTTCATTGGGTCTAGTATTGGTAACAATCCTAGCTATGTTTGGCGGAGTATATTTAGTGCTAAAATTGTGGTTAAACAGGGTGCACGTTGGCGAATAGGCTCGGGAGCTTCTATACCTTTTTTAGGTGCTCCCTGGTTAAAAGATGGTTTGTCTTTATCAACGACTAACCCAATTTTTGAGCCATTGATGCAGGTGAAACTTTGTGACTTTATTGACCAGGATCTAAAGGCTTGGAAAACCCCTCTCATATATAACATGTTTGATGCGCCTACTGCTCAGTTAATCCTTAACACGCCGCTTCAGCCTCTCGTTACGGAAGACAAGATGATCTGGAAAGGGAAAAAAATGGTAAGTACTCTGTCCGAAGTGCTTACAGAATATGTGTGACTGAAATTGCAGATAACTCACACCTGCATGTTCCTGGCCACTGGAACCTCATTTGGAAGTTAAAAGTGCCTCCCAAAGTTAAGAATTTTCTTTGGCGTGTGTGCCGTGGCTGCCTTCCAACACGCGCCCGGCTAAGTAATCGAGGTATCTCGTGTCCACTTGACTGTGTTCAGTGCAACAATAACTATGAAGACAATATCCATATTTTTACCACTTGTCCTAAAGCTGTCCAACTGTGGCGTCACGTGAATTTATGGGACACAATTGATAGGGTGCTTCACCAAAATTATAATATGCATGCCCTTATTTTTAGTCTCTTGCAGCACCTTTCTTCGGGTCAATGTGAGCTTATGGCAATGATCATGTGGAGTCTTTGGAAGAGTCGCAACACGAAACTTTGGCAGCAACAGAATGAAACTACTTCGCAGGTGCTCCAACGCGCAACCCATCTATTGGATGAGTGGATAGCTGCTCAACACATCAGGACTCGTAGTAATGCACATGTCGTCACCTCACAGGCGCAGCTTACACGGCAAGAGGAGGAAACATGGACGCCCCCGACATCTGGTAGGTACAAATGCAACATTGATGCATCCTTCTCCACTTCTCTTAACAAGGTTGGCTTGGGTATGTGTCTCAGGGATGATGTTGGTGCCTTTGTACTCGCAAAAACAGATTGGTTTTGTAATATCCCGCTTAGAAGTATCAATTAAACGTGTTAGAAACTTCATGTGCAAGCAATGGCAAGGTTGTAATTAAAGGAGTGGCATATTTGTAAATAAAGGGAAAGGACCCATATGGATAAATATGAGAAATTCTCATGTTTATCTCTCATTTCCTTTGGAAGAAAAATCTGAAATGTTACTCCCTCTCCCTCTCTCTTTTTCGTCCCCCATCCTCACCATTATCATCTCATCAATCATCATCCTTAAAGAATCAAACTCCTTCCTAAACTCTTGTTATGCAAGCAAGCTTATTTTGGGAGAATTTGGAGCAAGAAGAAGTTAAAGAAAAGCAAGAGAAGAGCAAGAGATGAGCTAGGGTTTTGAGGAAGTTGGGAAGCAAGCTAACCAGCACCAAATCATGTATAAGGTGAGCTCCTAGTGGGTTTTAGAACCCTCTTTGTTTAAGTTTTGAGGTTTATAGTCATTTGAGCAAATTTGTGATTCAAAGAACCCTAGTTCCCCTTTGTTGGAATTTCCTTGATTAAACATGTTATAAGTTGTTTATATGCCTTAGAAATAAGCCATAAGCTGTATGATGTTTGAGTGTGTTTGATTGTGCCAAAAATGGTGTAAATTATGCTTTGAAACTGCTCTATGCTGTCCAACAGCAGGTAAAATCGTGTCACGATTTTACCAGCGTGTCATGATTTTACAGGCAGAAACTAACATGTTTTCTGGGCATGCAATCGTGACACGATTGCCAAATCGTGTCACGATTTTGAAGGGGGACAGAACTTGAAATTTTTCAACTTCACTTGCACCATTCCAGCTATCCAATACTACCTCAAACTCATTAAGCGATGTGCAATGGCTATGTATCTCGTTTAAATGTTAAAGGACCTATCCCTTAGAGCATGAATAGATCATTAGGGAAGGCTTATAGCTTGTTGAGTTGAGACCTTATATTAGGTGATTAAAGTTATAGACGTATCCTTTTGGAATACATAAGCAATGGGAATGCTTGGCAATCATAGTTACAGATAGGTCTATAGGGTTGGTTCTTCAACGATCATAGGTGGCTTATGAGAACGATAAGCCAAGAATCATAGATTATAGGTCATATGTTACAGGAATATTATACGATTACAGTAACAGATTATATGTTCATACGTTAAAGTTAAAGAATTAAAGATCAAAGATATTGGCGTGCTTGCACGTTTTACAGTTACAGTCATAGGGCGTGTTCAGCAGACTCCGGGATTCGCCGGATGGGACTTCTCAGAGAGGGTTGTCCACACGTTTCATAGGGAGTCCGGTGTTAGCCTGTATGATAGGAATTTCACCGGTTTATAGGGAGACGTATCTCGGGGTTGCTCCACCCGGGGTGCCCTCCGTAAAATGAACTCAGATTAATTGTTTGTTCAACGCTAACAGCTAACATAAAACTGCTATCGAACTGTTTATATGTTTTATGTTTTATAGTTATAGTCAAAGTTACAGTTACAGTTATAGTCACATGAAACTCATAGTTATAGTTATAGACAGCTATCAGAAAGTGATCCTAGGCTTTCCCCTCGATCACTAAGTTAAAGTTATAGGCAGATTACAGTTATGGTTATAGACAGTTACAGCAAAGGTTATAGGCAGTTTAAGTCATAGTTACAGGAGGACTTATAGTCATAGACAGATAAGAGACTTGGCGATCATAGGAAATCCCCAAGATTGCCAAGGTAGGCATGGCGACCCTAGGTTCCCTGTGGTTGCCAACAGTTGGTTGGGCTGGAGCTCACTGAGACATTATGTCTCATCCCATTCCTTCTGGTGCAGGTTTACAGGCATGTCAGAGGTTCGTGATGAAGTTCTTCATAGAGATGCTGGATGGAGTACAGTTGCTCGTTGTGTATCAGCTCAGGAGCTTAATGGACATTGTATAAGTATTTGTAATAGTATTGGAATATTTGTACAAACGAGTATACTTGTATTCATACTTTTGTGATGTATTATTATTATTATTGAAATTTTTAAATGTATCCAGTATCAGTTTAACGCACATGCTAATATACTAGTTAAAGTTAGTATGGGTGTTACAATTGGTATCAGAGCAGGTCGATTCAGACCGTGCCATGGGTCATTAAAGATTCAATAAAGTAGTGGAATCATTGGGTTCCGGATGTTGTTCTAAAGGTCACATCTAGTTGAGCCTGATCAACTCAGTCTAGTATATGACAGTTAGGACAAATATCCGAGAGCTGAATGTGACCAAGGAGGAAAGAAGTGTACGAAGGGTAAAGGTTAGGACGTCAGATTCTAAGACGAAATTGACAAAGTTTCAGGAATACAAGAGGTACTTAAGAGTTAAGTCAAGTACCTTAACTAGTTGGACGCATCCTTGAGTGATGCTTTCTCCGAGGAGATGTGTAGAGTAAGAATCATGGAATACACTAAGAAATGATTTGGAATTTTAAAGGGAACCGAAATTTGGAAAGTTAAAGTGAATTGTAAATTAGAGTTTTAATTTTGGCCGCAGATGCAAAGGATTGTGATACCTAACCCAGCGACTTGGAATAAGGAATGACCAGTTAACGATTGGAAGCTCTGGACTTTCAGTAAGGATAAACAGTGTAAGGATGGAAGGACTTGCGCACTTGACCGGATGAGATTTTGATATCCGATATGTAATAGACTACCTTCCTTTATTATGGACACCAAGATGCTTGGTATGAAGAAACGCAAGCTTAGCGATAAGCGAAGTAAACCCCCTGTAAAGGTATGAAATAAAAGGTTGAATCTTATGTCGTCAGATTATAGTAGACCGGTTTCAAGATTGAACAGGAAGATTGTCACTAACGTACAAGTTGTAGTTAAAGCTATGGTTAATGTTAAGGAGTTCTATGTTTTCTTTTAATGGGCTCCTTACACAAGTATTCGGTAAGTCGACAAAGATTACCTTATGATGGTAGATGTTAAAGATGGTAGGAAATACATACCTTGGATTGTTCGAAACCGTAAAGAGGGCAACGGTCGAGAAGACATGTGGACTATTGTTCAGATAACAAGATTAGAATGGAATTGTGGATACAGTAATAAGTTATAGGAAGGATCCAATGGAAAATGTTAAGTATTGAAGCTTACAGATTTATTAATCGGGTACTCGAAGAGGTGTATCATGTGTTTGAATTTACAGGAAAGCCGGTAAGGTTGAGTTTATCCAGACGGATTATTTCCGGAGTAACCAAGAGTTATGCTAGAGTTATGTGGACCGAAGTGACTTGGAAAAAAAAAAGGTTGTGGATGTGAAATCCCTACGGATAATTATAGGATGAGACTCGATTCATTGATCGATTAGGTATATGAAAGACGAGAATTTCCGGAAGTCATAGAATGATTCTAGAAGTTACCACAAGTGTATAACGTATGGACTTAAGTTGTTTTATCAGGAGCATCGTTGGGCTCGTATTTTATTGTTAAAGACTGTTTACAGGTTTCGGCTTATTTCGTGAAAGTAAGAATATTGTGTATGTCCGAAGGGAAACACAAAGTCAAGTGTCGATCAGTCAGTAAGTTGAACAGGTGGATTAAACCACGAGAGAAATTATAAGATGAGATGGTCATGGGTGGTAACTACAAAGTTATAAAGTTAAAAGATTGGCCAAAGAGATTTTATATGGTAATAGTGGTGTGTTACTTCTATCCCAGGGTTAATTGTTTAAATCAGAGTTGCGCAGCGGAGAAGTAATCAAAGGATGAGTTAATGAACAATTTAAAGTTGAAATTTTGAGAAAAAAGGATGTTGTGAGGTCCTTGCCAGATGAATTACAGGAAAGGTATTCAGAGATTAATTCTCAAGTTACAGAATATGTGTAAGTAGTGATGACTTGAACTTATCATCAGTTCTAACAGGAAATTTTAATAGATAAGTCGAGGGATGATTTAAACCTCAAAACTCATGAGATAAGAGAATCGAAACAGTTTGATAACTTTAAAGGATGCATTTATAGCAAAGTAAGTGCATAGCGAAGGAGGCCACATTTCATACGGCGATCTAGCTGTTAAGCTCAGTAACTTAAAGTTAATTTGAATAGTAAGTTTGACCAAAGAGAAATTATGCCGTGGCATACAGTTATTCCGCATCGTACCCACGTTATGCTAGCATGTCGCATGTAACAAGCATGTAACAGGTTGTGATTAGTATTGTGTATACTGATCAGGCAGAGTTTATGCTACTTAGATAGTAGTGTAACATATTTTATAGTCGTGTGACATGTATCGGTAACCGTGGTACGCAATCGGTAATGTTTTAACAGGAAAGCCCTAAGTAGAACAGGTTTGTTGATATTGAACGAATCTCAGTAGAGAAGTTCAGAAATTCTTGAACTTAATGTTAACAGTTAAAGGAAGGAAATGTTTTACATAGAACAGAAAAGTACTCATAGTTTATAGTAAAAGGCTACGTGAATTCAAGTCATGAATTAAAGGATTCAGAGTTTAAGAGTGCTATTTTGAATAGCGAACAGAATAGAGTTTTCTTTTAGAAAACGGAGAATGTTCTTGAACGAAATAAGTTATAACGTCTATGGGACGTAATCATAGTTACATACGGGATTGTAGTTACTCAAAGAGTGCAAACATGAGTTAAGAGCAAGGAGAGTGACCTTAGTTGGCGTGGCTTTGTCTCAAGTATATTTTGACTAAGTATGATGTCACATTAGTTGGACAATGATGATGCGGCGTACAGTGTACCCGATAGTAGTGTACACGTACTCGATAATGTATGGAAGCTATGTGCTATGGACTATATTATATGATGATATGTGAGACGGCTTATGCCACACGTCACTTATACTGGATTTTCATAAGTTTGAAAGTATTGGTAAAGAAGAAGGTTCCTAAGACCTTTGGTTACGTGTTATTGTTGATTTACTAATCGGAGCATAACTAACTTATGTGAGTTCTCGAGCTTAAAGAGTTCCCGCAGTGGGAAGGTGAACAATGCTTAAGGTTGTGGTAATAGTTACACCAGGATGTCTGAAAGAAAGGAACTTGCACCATAAGTTCAGCCACCACCTTATATTTGAATCGTGGAGGTAGTTGTAATAGATTTCAATTCCGTTTGAGAATATTCAATATCAGATACCTTCCAGTGTGAGAATAAATTTATATGAAGAATGTTACGAGTGTAACAGTAAAAGGTCGTCTTGCGAGGCGAAAGTTATAGACAAAAGTTCTCTGAACTAAAAGTAATGTAATAGATTCCTCGGAAAGTTGAAATAATTGGGGAAAACAGAATGACTCAACGTCTTCAGGGTAATATGGAGTGGTCAATGAAAGAAGAACTGATAGAATTCGGTAAAGGAAATCCAAGATTTAATAATTTTACATTGGGTTTACAAGAAATATGTCGAATAGAGGACATAGTCAGATAATATGGATATGTTGGTTCAGATAACCATACGTCTTAGCAAGTGATAGTTATGTAACAAGCACCAGATCTTTCGGCAGGAAAGAAATTGTCATACGTTTTGGTTTGTAGAAATGGAAATCATGGCTAAAGAACAAGTTTTAACCAATATGGTTTAATCAAGGTACGTGATTAATCTATATGTCAGACCCTGGAGTTGTCATGAAATTCAAATAAGCTAATAGAATTGGAGATTTTCATAGTAGAGAAAGAGGTAGAAAGGATTTATCTTTCAGGATCTCATAAGGATTTTCTAAATTTCGAGGACGAAATTTCTTTAAGGGGGGTAGAGTGTAATATCCCGCTTAGAAGTATCAATTAAACGTGTTAGAAACTTCATGTGCAAGCAATGGCAAGGTTGTAATTAAAGGAGTGGCATATTTGTAAATAAAGGGAAAGGACCCATATGGATAAATATGAGAAATTCTCATGTTTATCTCTCATTTCCTTTGGAAGAAAAATCTGAAATGTTACTCCCTCTCCCTCTCTCTTTTTCGTCCCCCATCCTCACCATTATCATCTCATCAATCATCATCCTTAAAGAATCAAACTCCTTCCTAAACTCTTGTTATGCAAGCAAGCTTATTTTGGGAGAATTTGGAGCAAGAAGAAGTTAAAGAAAAGCAAGAGATGAGCTAGGGTTTTGAGGAAGTTGGGAAGCAAGCTAACCAGCACCAAATCATGTATAAGGTGAGCTCCTAGTGGGTTTTAGAACCCTCTTTGTTTAAGTTTTGAGGTTTATAGTCATTTGAGCAAATTTGTGATTCATAGAACCCTAGTTCCCCTTTGTTGGAATTTCCTTGATTAAACATGTTATAAGTTGTTTATATGCCTTAGAAATAAGCCATAAGCTGTATGATGTTTGAGTGTGTTTGATTGTGCCAAAAATGGTGTAAATTATGCTTTGAAACTGCTCTATGCTGTCCAACTGCAGGTAAAATCGTGTCACGATTTTACCAGCGTGTCATGATTTTACAGGCAGAAACTAACACGTTTTCTGGGCATGCAATCGTGACACGATTGCCAAATCGTGTCACGATTTTGAAGGGGGACAGAACTTGAAATTTTTCAACTTCACTTGCACCATTCCAGCTATCCAATACTACCTCAAACTCATTAAGCGATGTGCAATGGCTATGTATCTCGTTTAAATGTTAAAGGACCTATCCCTTAGAGCATGAATAGATCATTAGGGAAGGCTTATAGCTTGTTGAGCTGAGACCTTATATTAGGTGATTAAAGTTATAGACGTATCCTTTTGGAATACATAAGCAATGGGAATGCTTAGCAATCATAGTTACAGATAGGTTTATAGTGTTGGTTCTCCAACGATCATAGGTGGCTTATGAGAACGATAAGCCAAGAATCATAGATTATAGGTCATATGTTACAGGAATATTATACGATTACAGTAACAGATTATATGTTCATACGTTAAAGTTAAAGAATTAAAGATCAAAGATATTGGCGTGCTTGAACGTTTTACAGTTACAGTCATAGGGCGTGTTCAGCAGACTCCGGGATTCGCCGGATGGGACTTCTCCGAGAGGGTTGTCCACACGTTTCATAGGGAGTCCGGTGTTAGCCTGTATGATAGGAATTTCACCGGTTTATAGGGAGACGTATCTCGGGGTTGCTCCACCCGGGGTGCCCTCCGTAAAATGAACTCAGATTAATTGTTTGTTCAACGCTAACAGCTAACATAAAACTGCTATCGAACTGTTTATATGTTTTATGTTTTATAGTTATAGTCAAAGTTACAGTTACAGTTATAGTCACAGGAAACTCATAGTTATAATTATAGACAGCTATCAGAAAGTGATCCTAGGCTTTCCCCTCGATCACTAAGTTAAAGTTATAGGTAGATTACAGTTATGGTTATAGACAGTTACAACAAAGGTTATAGGCAGTTTAAGTCATAGTTACAGGAGGACTTATAGTCATAGACAGATAAGAGACTTGGCGATCATAGGAAATCCCCAAGATTGCCAAGGTAGGCATGGCGACCCTAGGTTCCCTGTGGTTGCCAACAGTTGGTTGGGCTGGAGCTCACTGAGACATTATGTCTCATCCCATTCCTTCTGGTGCAGGTTTACAGGCATGTCAGAGGTTCGTGATGAAGTTCTTCATAGAGATGCTGGATGGAGTACAGTTGCTCGTTGTGTATCAGCTCAGGAGCTTAATGGACATTGTATAAGTATTTGTAATAGTATTGGAATATTTGTACAAACGAGTATACTTGTATTCATACTTTTGTGATGTATTATTATTATTATTGAAATTTTTAAATGTATCCAGTATCAGTTTAACGCACATGCTAATATACTAGTTAAAGTTAGTATGGGTGTTACAGGTTTGCTCCCCTGTGTGATATTGATGTAGGGGAGGCCGTCGGGTTACACCCAGCTTTGGAATGGGTGTCTAATCTCCAATTCGACAATGTGGACTTCGCTCTCGATTCCAAAAAAGTGGTGGACTGTGTTAACTCATACATTGATGATAGTAGCGAATTCGGATGTATTATTTCTGCTTGTAAACAACTTTTAGCTGATAGATTTCAGAACTCTCATGTTGAGTTCAACAGGAGGCAAGCAAATGGGGTCGCCCACGAGTTAGCTCAGGCAGCCCCATATAATCCTAGCCCCCACCTAATCGATGATGTACCTGTGCGCACCTCGTTTTTTTCCGTCGGGAAAAAGACGCGCAGATTCCTCCGAGGTCGTCCTCGAACGCTCGGAGGGTGCCTTTGTGAAGCCGCCACCAAAGTTTTTGTGTAAAGGGAACGTTGATAAACCCTTAAGTTTTTTTTTGTTGTAAAGGGAAACGATAATAAAACCCTTTAGACGATGAGGATAAGGATTAGGTCATCGCAACCATTGTCGGGTTCGGGAGTCGGTTACGCGAGGGGAAGGTATTAGCACCCCTCACGTCCGTTGTACTCAACGGGAACCTTCTATTTGGTTAAAGATTGAATTGCTTTTTAATACTTTGCGTGCGTGTTCATTTATGCTAAAAATATAATAAGGGGGGGGAAAGAGATAAAAACAAACGAAAAGAGAAAAAAAGTTTTATTATTATTGTGCTTGACAAGATGTCGATCTTGCTCCTACGTATCTCCCGGTAGTCGGAGAATTCAAAGCATACGTAGTTCTTTGGTAGAAAAACGTATGTGTGTTGGTTAATTTTAATTGGACGATGTTTTAACCGAATTCTTGTGATTAAACGTTGCTTGTATGCTCGCACTTGGAGACTTATTAAGCGTTCGTTCGCGAATCACATTAGAATTGTTAAAAGTTACGTCCGTTAGGGTAGAGGGTTGAATTGGTCGCTATGGGACCAAGGGAGGTACAATGGACTCATACAAGTCAAACATTGACCGAGTGGACTCCGAAGAGCCGGGCGATTGTTCGATTGATCCACTGAGATCAAGAACGGGTACAATGGACTCGGACGAGTCGAACATTGACCGAGTGGACTCTAACGAGTCGAGGGGTTGAGTCTAATGGCCAACGGGGGACCAAAAGGTTTGGATTGACCACAAAGGGCCAAGATTTGGTTTGGTTAGGGTTGTACATATTAAAAGGGAATGACGATTGTCCGAGCGACGAGACATACGTCACGCATTCGTACAATCGGGGCGATGGAGAGACATACGTCACACCATCCCTTTTTCATTCATGTTTTTGGATTGAATTCTTTAGAAATCCCAAGGTAAGTCAAAACATTTGGTTTGAAAACCCAAAAATGGGAAGGTTTAGCAAATTTGCTAGAAAACGCGCAAGTTCGTCTCATTTTGCGAAAATGCGCACATTACCGGTGTATGTTCATTTTTGAGTTTTGAACATCATGAACAATATTTATTGCTCAAGTTTAGATTGAAAAGCTGAACATAGCTTGTTGGTTCATGTGGTTTTGAAAGTTTGGGAACATAACTTGCTTTGCAAGCTATCCACAAAATGGTTATACAAACTTGTGATTTGCCAAAATTAAGCAAAAACCTTGTTATGACTTGAAGAACATGGGTTTAAAAACTCTTTGGTTCTGAGCTCTGGGGCTAGAACCTCAAAAATTGGTTGTTTTGACACAAAAACTCAGGTTCTGAGTTCTGTCATGGTCGCACTGCGACCATGACTTCGCACTGCGAAGCATGCGAAATTTTGGGTTCAGAAGCTGTTTCTGAACATTTGTTCAGAAACAACTTCTGAACACACTCAAGACCTTATATATGGGTGAAAAGCTTTGAGTTTTTGGGATGAAAAAGGTTGTACAAACCAATTTTGATGTTTTGAAAACCTTGGGATTTCTTTGAAATTCAAAAGGGGTTTTTTAGGACCAAAAGGTTTTGAGCCAAAATAGCTATGCAAACACAATTAGAAATGCAAGATAAAGAGCTTAGTAACTTACAGAACTCCTTAGCAAAGCTCCAGCTGCACTTGGCTTGATTTGGTTGAAGGCTTTCACAAAGGTTTGAAGATTTGTGATGAACTTGAACTTTTGAAAGCTTTGTGTGGATGGATTGTTTCTGGTTATTTGTGGAGATTTGTAGGTTGAAATGAGTAGAGTTTCTGCTCTTTGAATGTTGTGTTTTCTGTCTAATTGTGAGTGTTTGTAACCTTGGGCATTGCCTTGTATTTATAGGCCAAAATCAAATCTTTGTCATCATTACACAATCCTTTGATTCAGCTGATTTGTGGCCAAGATCAAGCTGAATCCCTTTGCATTAAATGCTAATGGATAGAGGCAACCCTGCCTTGTGCCAAGGGGCAAGTTCCAGCTTGATTTCAGCCACAAATTCAACCTATTCTAGAAGGTAATGATGAAGAACAAAGCTGATTTGCAAATGGCTAATGCTTGGGGATCAATCCTTGCAATCTCAATGGTTGGTCAATAAAAACGTGCACTGTAATGTGCAGAGATTGAGGGATGAAAAGGCTAAAATTGGCTGGTGTGAGAGGGTGAAAAGCTGCTGCAAAACAGAGTAGGCACTCATGGCTTTTCAAGTGAGAAAATCCAGCTGGTTTGACTGGTTTTTGGGGCAGCAAGCAGGAGGAAAGTCCTCAAGCAGGTGGCTGGCAACCTTGTGGTGGTTAGCAGGTCACCTGGGAGGGGCTAGAGCTGCCCAAGGGCAAGCCCACTTGCTTGTCACATGCTAGGTTGGAAGAAAAAGCTTCTAACCTTGGCATTAATGGCAAGTCTTTCAACTCTGGCTTTGCTTGGCCCAATTGGCCATGAATGCTACTTAAAATAATTATGGAAGTGATGTGCAACAAAATCTGGAATTAAATCCAAGAAACCAAAAATCTGCAGAAAAATCGCAGACTTCGCAGTGCGAAGTGAGCTTCGCATTGCGAAGTCCTCAATTTTGAAAAGTTGACTTTTCTGTTGACTTTTGTTGACTTTTGACTTTTTCCCCTCTTTGATTTGATTTTTTTGATTTTTGGTTTTAAAATGCGTAGGACAAAATTAGGGTACTACAGCTGCCCCTACTTAATTGTATCTTCGCATAGAGTGCGTGAGTGCCGAGGGCATCTCATGAACTCTTTGCGGAGATCAATTAAGTAAAAAGAAAAAGAAGGACCCGAATTTTGTCCTTCGCGAAATGCAAATGAAAGGGTTGGTAGGGTTTGATCGTATCCAGCCGCTAACACTGGAGGTAGATCCACTGGGGGATGAAGGTAATCTTATCTAGGCACTGCTTCTAGAGGTCGATTCCTGAGGGTGGTGATTTACTCTAGGCACTGTCACTAGAGGTGGAACATTGATGGAGGTGATCTACTCTAGGAATTGCTTCTAGAGGTCGATACCTAAGCTAGGTGATCTTATTCAGGTACTGCTTCTGAATATCGATTCCTAACGAGCTGTGATCTTATTCAGCCGCTAACACTGAAGGTCGATACACTGGGGGAGGTGATCTACTCTAGGAATTGCTTCTAGAGGTCGAACAATGAGGTAGGTGATCTATTCTAGGAATTGCTTCTAGAGGTTGATACCTAAGCTAGGTGATCTTATTCAGGAACTGCTTCTGAATATCGATTCCTAACGAGCTGCGGTCTTACCCTAAATAGGTGCCCCTGGTTGAATGTTAATGGATGCTGGTGAATATGTGATACTCACTGGAGGATCCTTGTTGCAGGTTTTATGAAATGAAATGCATGTGTATGAATGGTTTTAAAATATGCATGCATGAATAATGTTAGTTGGGTGCCGAGCAGAGTCGGTCCTTATTGGTGGGTGTGTTCATGATAATTGGGCTTTCTTTTTTTTTGTTTTTTGGTTGGTCGGTTTGGAAGGACAGGGTCCTTTGCCTACATACCCAAATGGGATCAAAACCGGTGTAGTTCGAGCCTAAGCCCGAAAATTTGTGTTTTTGCCAATAATGATTGGACTTTTGTTTGGGGTTGATACTCCCTGGGGAATGTCAATAAGGTTGTTTTATTGTGGGCCAATGAATATTGGGCTTTGGTTTGTTGTGCTTGACAAGATGATGATCTTGCTCCTACGTATCTCCTGGTGGGATGGAGAATTCAAAGCTTACGTAGTTCTTTGGTTTGTTGTGCTTGACAAGATGATGATCTTGCTCCTACGTATCTCCTGGTGGGATGGAGAATTCAAAGCTTACGTAGTTCTTTGGTTTGCCAATGAATATTGGACTTTGGTTCGCCAATGATTATTGGGCTTTGGTTTGCCAATGAATATTGGACTTTTTGTTTGGTTGCCGAGCGAGGTCGGGCCTTTTGTTTGGTTGCCGAGCGAGGTCGGGCTTTTTGTTGGTGTGATCTCACTGGGGATATAAGGATCATTTTGGAAGCATGATCGATATCCGGCCTTAGTGGATGAAAAAGATGTATGGGGGGTGAGCTTTATTTGGGGAAATTTGTTCCTCTGACACCCGGGATCTTTGCGTTTTACGCGTCGTGAGCTACGCACTTGCTTCTGATGAAGAGCATGAGTCTTAAAATGACTGATGCAGAGCTTCAAGTTTTGAGTCCTCTGATGCAATACTGGGGACCAACGAAATTCTTTCGACATTTAACGTCCAAGTAAAAACACACATTTTTTTGTTTTTTTATGTTATTCCCATATTTCAATGCATTATTTATCATGAATAAAAACACATTTTATGAGCAAGTAAGGACGCATAACAATGAAAAGATTTAAAGATGATTTTGATTCAACGAAACTTAGTCCCTTGTGTGGGTAACTATTCGTGAAAATGTAATCCCTATAAGAGGTGATTACTGAGATAGGGAGAAAAGAAGAAACAAAAAGGCAAATGGAAATTTGCTTGGGTTTCACGTGCTACTTTCCCTATAACCTTTTTTTGAAAGATGATAATGAGGTTGATTCTTTCCCTCTTGAATTCTGTCCGGACCTCACGTGCCGCAGTCTTTTGCCCTTTTTTTTTTTGAAACCCCTAACTTTTACCTGGACCGCTCTTTCGAGTTTTCAGTCCACTGGGGTATATTTCCTTTTTTGATGTCCTTAATTTTTGCCTAGACCGCCCTTTCAGGTTTTCGATCTACCAGGACGCTCTCTATTGCCTAAACCGCCCTTTTCGGGTTTTCGATTTAGCGAGCTCTTTTTCTTTTTGGCATATATATATTTTTTTTGACTGCGCCGGAGTTTATTGATGGGGGGATCCTTGTGGGTGAGTAATATCCTTTTTCCCGAGCATTAAGTCTCCTTCTCTAAATTCTCGAGAATGATCTTTCTTGTCGAGCTGTCCATGCCCCAATGCTGTGTGGTGTTCCTCTTTTATGGGGTTTAGCTGGTCAAACCTTGTTTGTGTTTGGGTGCTAATGGAAATTGGGTTTTTTGTGATTGGATGACAAGCATGGTTTTTTGTGTTTGGATTGCCAATGAAGATTGACAAGCATGGTTGGTTTTTTTTGGGTGCCAATGAAAATTGGGCTTTGGGTGTTTGGATGTCGAGCGAAGTCGGGCTTTTATTGAGATTGGATGCCGAGCAAGGTCGGGCTTTTATTGAGATTGGATGCCGAGCAAGGTCGGGCTTTTGTTTGGCTGCCGAGCGAGGTCGGTCTTTTGTTTTTGGATGGGAATGCCAATAAAAATTGGGCTTTTATTGGAAGTGGGGTTTGTGATTGCCAATGGAAATTGGGCTTTTTGTTTGGAAATTGTGTGTGCCAATGAAAATTGGTCTTTTGTTGGAGATGTGAGGAATGCCAATGATGACTTGGCTTTTTGTGTTTGGGGATGCCAATAAAAATTGGGCTTTGTTTGTTTGGGAATGTGAGGAATACCAATGACGACTTGGCTTTTGGTGGGAAATTGTGGGGAGTGCCGTAACGGCAAATGGTTTCTTTTTTTGATGAATTGGGCGACCACTTGTTTGGTTACGTTTGCATACGAAGCTGCTTCTACCCATTTGGTGAAACAGTTGATGGCAACTAGTATGAATTGGTGCCCTTTTTGAAGCCTTTGGCTCAATCATTCCAAACATGTCTATGCCCCACATAGAGAATGGTTAGGGTGATGTCATGACATTCAGAGGTGTTTGTGGTATGTGCCCCTTGTTGGCATAAATTTGTCACTTGTGACATATCTTGGCATGGGTTTGGAAGGACTCCTCATGGATTTCTTTGGCGAGCATGACTGCTTCACATTTATCCACACGTCTGAGTAAGACCATAACTTCTCTTATAGAGTGTGCCCCGGCAGAGGGAAAATTGTAGTGCCATTCCTTTGAGGGTTTTCTTGGTGAGGTTGTATTACCCTATCCTCTTGATCCCCAAGTCTGGACAATCCTTCAGGAGGTTCAAAATCGTCCTTATTATCATCTTCCGTTTGGTTTAAATTGAAGATTGAAGTCAAAAGGGATCGTAGCAGTGTTATTTTTTTTGGTGGTGTATTTATGATGATTTTTTTGTAGGGTTTATGAAAATTTATTTGAGAACGAAAGAAAAACGAACTCTTTTGAACATAAACTGCAACTTTATTAATGACGAAAATGATTTGAAATATGGGGGTCCCATAAAAATTAATCATTTGCCTTGGGAAGAGCAAAATGATTGTTTTTTTTTTTTAAAAAAAACAAGATAAATTACTTGGACAAAGAAATGATTTCCGAAATTTCGATGGCCTTCCGGTTGCTCGGATCTCATCCGAAACGCTACTGTACACCGGGTCGGGTACTTCTTTTTTTTTGGTGAGGGAATGATGTGGGTTTCTCTTTGAAATGTATGAAAATGCATGTGACTGTATGAATGCAGTGAGTATGCAAAAATATGCCCCTCCCTTTTTTGTTTATGCAAAAAGTTTTATGAATGCAAATGTTATGACATGCAGGGGTTTGGTAGAGTAAGGTTCGGAACTTCCCCCCATCCTCACATGTAGGCTCTAAAGTGTGAAATATCCTAAGAAGAGGTCCTTAGAGTCATAGACCTCACATGGAATTAGGGTTGTCTATGGACATACGTCGACATGACTTCAATTAATTCCACGTGAAAATCTCATCTAAGCGGGGTTGGACATCCCACCTCACGGACATACGTCAACGCGGGCTTCCGCACACAACCTCCTTCTAACTTAGTGTTTTCTCTCAAGCTCGGGTAGAGAGCCTCACACGTCCGGCCTTAACCCGAACAATGTGGAGTAACATCACTCAAGTAACCCCCGCATTTGATATATATGATATGAATATAAAGCAGATAAAGCAAATATAAACATAAAGCATAAATATAGCATGTATGAATAAAATAAATAAACATGGCACGCAAAGAAAATAAAACAATTGGCTTTAAACCAAATAGGTTAGGCTTGACTCGCTAGTGGGAACAGGGTCCCCAGTGAAGTCGCCAGCTGTGCGCACCTCGTTTTTTTCCGTCGGGAAAAAGACGCGCAGATTCCTCCGAGGTCGTCCTCGAACGCTCGGAGGGTGCCTTTGTGAAGCCGCCACCAAAGTTTTTGTGTAAAGGGAACGTTGATAAACCCTTAAGTTTTTTTTTGTTGTAAAGGGAAACGATAATAAAACCCTTTAGACGATGAGGATAAGGATTAGGTCATCGCAACCATTGTCGGGTTCGGGAGTCGGTTACGCGAGGGGAAGGTATTAGCACCCCTCACGTCCGTTGTACTCAACGGGAACCTTCTATTTGGTTAAAGATTGAATTGCTTTTTAATACTTTGCGTGCGTGTTCATTTATGCTAAAAATATAATAAGGGGGGGGAAAGAGATAAAAACAAACGAAAAGAGAAAAAAAGTTTTATTATTATTGTGCTTGACAAGATGTCGATCTTGCTCCTACGTATCTCCCGGTAGTCGGAGAATTCAAAGCATACGTAGTTCTTTGGTAGAAAAACGTATGTGTGTTGGTTAATTTTAATTGGACGATGTTTTAACCGAATTCTTGTGATTAAACGTTGCTTGTATGCTCGCACTTGGAGACTTATTAAGCGTTCGTTCGCGAATCACATTAGAATTGTTAAAAGTTACGTCCGTTAGGGTAGAGGGTTGAATTGGTCGCTATGGGACCAAGGGAGGTACAATGGACTCATACAAGTCAAACATTGACCGAGTGGACTCCGAAGAGCCGGGCGATTGTTCGATTGATCCACTGAGATCAAGAACGGGTACAATGGACTCGGACGAGTCGAACATTGACCGAGTGGACTCTAACGAGTCGAGGGGTTGAGTCTAATGGCCAACGGGGGACCAAAAGGTTTGGATTGACCACAAAGGGCCAAGATTTGGTTTGGTTAGGGTTGTACATATTAAAAGGGAATGACGATTGTCCGAGCGACGAGACATACGTCACGCATTCGTACAATCGGGGCGATGGAGAGACATACGTCACACCATCCCTTTTTCATTCATGTTTTTGGATTGAATTCTTTAGAAATCCCAAGGTAAGTCAAAACATTTGGTTTGAAAACCCAAAAATGGGAAGGTTTAGCAAATTTGCTAGAAAACGCGCAAGTTCGTCTCATTTTGCGAAAATGCGCACATTACCGGTGTATGTTCATTTTTGAGTTTTGAACATCATGAACAATATTTATTGCTCAAGTTTAGATTGAAAAGCTGAACATAGCTTGTTGGTTCATGTGGTTTTGAAAGTTTGGGAACATAACTTGCTTTGCAAGCTATCCACAAAATGGTTATACAAACTTGTGATTTGCCAAAATTAAGCAAAAACCTTGTTATGACTTGAAGAACATGGGTTTAAAAACTCTTTGGTTCTGAGCTCTGGGGCTAGAACCTCAAAAATTGGTTGTTTTGACACAAAAACTCAGGTTCTGAGTTCTGTCATGGTCGCACTGCGACCATGACTTCGCACTGCGAAGCATGCGAAATTTTGGGTTCAGAAGCTGTTTCTGAACATTTGTTCAGAAACAACTTCTGAACACACTCAAGACCTTATATATGGGTGAAAAGCTTTGAGTTTTTGGGATGAAAAAGGTTGTACAAACCAATTTTGATGTTTTGAAAACCTTGGGATTTCTTTGAAATTCAAAAGGGGTTTTTTTAGGACCAAAAGGTTTTGAGCCAAAATAGCTATGCAAACACAATTAGAAATGCAAGATAAAGAGCTTAGTAACTTACAGAACTCCTTAGCAAAGCTCCAGCTGCACTTGGCTTGATTTGGTTGAAGGCTTTCACAAAGGTTTGAAGATTTGTGATGAACTTGAACTTTTGAAAGCTTTGTGTGGATGGATTGTTTCTGGTTATTTGTGGAGATTTGTAGGTTGAAATGAGTAGAGTTTCTGCTCTTTGAATGTTGTGTTTTCTGTCTAATTGTGAGTGTTTGTAACCTTGGGCATTGCCTTGTATTTATAGGCCAAAATCAAATCTTTGTCATCATTACACAATCCTTTGATTCAGCTGATTTGTGGCCAAGATCAAGCTGAATCCCTTTGCATTAAATGCTAATGGATAGAGGCAACCCTGCCTTGTGCCAAGGGGCAAGTTCCAGCTTGATTTCAGCCACAAATTCAACCTATTCTAGAAGGTAATGATGAAGAACAAAGCTGATTTGCAAATGGCTAATGCTTGGGGATCAATCCTTGCAATCTCAATGGTTGGTCAATAAAAACGTGCACTGTAATGTGCAGAGATTGAGGGATGAAAAGGCTAAAATTGGCTGGTGTGAGAGGGTGAAAAGCTGCTGCAAAACAGAGTAGGCACTCATGGCTTTTCAAGTGAGAAAATCCAGCTGGTTTGACTGGTTTTTGGGGCAGCAAGCAGGAGGAAAGTCCTCAAGCAGGTGGCTGGCAACCTTGTGGTGGTTAGCAGGTCACCTGGGAGGGGCTAGAGCTGCCCAAGGGCAAGCCCACTTGCTTGTCACATGCTAGGTTGGAAGAAAAAGCTTCTAACCTTGGCATTAATGGCAAGTCTTTCAACTCTGGCTTTGCTTGGCCCAATTGGCCATGAATGCTACTTAAAATAATTATGGAAGTGATGTGCAACAAAATCTGGAATTAAATCCAAGAAACCAAAAATCTGCAGAAAAATCGCAGACTTCGCAGTGCGAAGTGAGCTTCGCATTGCGAAGTCCTCAATTTTGAAAAGTTGACTTTTCTGTTGACTTTTGTTGACTTTTGACTTTTTCCCCTCTTTGATTTGATTTTTTTGATTTTTGGTTTTAAAATGCGTAGGACAAAATTAGGGTACTACAGTACCTACATGTATTTGGCATATTATAGCTAATGAAATGCAATGATTTTCTTCTTTCAAAAAAAAAAAAAGTATCTTTTAGTACAAAGAATGTGTAAATATAAGCTATCTTTCAAATTAATACTACTTATTTGTTTTAAAATAGGAAATATATATATTTATACATAAAAGATGATTTAATAATAATTACACAAAAAATATACACATTAATTGTACCACAATTTTTAATACTCCATCCGGTCCTAAACATAAGAGACAATTGAGTTAACAAAAATTGATGTATTTGATCCAAATTCATCAACTTTTGTTGACTCAACTTATATTTTTCTGTGATGAAACTTGAATAAAAGCACAACAAGCTAGAAGCTACTATTTTTGGCTTCAGGTTTTTCAACACATTTTTTTAAAAAAATCTTTGAAAAGTGTTTTTCCCATAAAAAATGTTTTTTATGAACTCAACAAGCGTTTTTATAACACATGTTAGCAAAACCATTATGACATAAAATTAATTCTGATGTACTAAATTTTGACACCGATAGCTAATCACATGTCACTCTTTGTATGCCTTTTGAATTAGATTTGATTAAAATTAAATAAACATCATTATCCAACAATTATAGTTTATTGATAAGTGAAAATTTTACCATGTTAGACAGTTAGTGCAAATGAATAATTTCACTTTTTCCCTTTAAAAAAATGAATAGTTTCACTTTTAAGGTGAATAAGTGGTAAATCCGAAGTTCAAACTCCGACCATGTATATATAATACAATATACATATTAACTGAGATATGTTCATGGAGACATATGAATTACATCTTAATGACTTTATATTAAAGCCATTTTCTATTAACATATTTTCGAGCTTATGCAAAACAATAAGTTTTTTTGTATTATTCATAAGTTGTCAGTGTATTTTATGAAAAAACAGCTTATGGAAATACAATTTTCGTTATTGAACACATATGAGTTAACATAAAAGCTCATTTATTTCTATAAATTATTTTTCATAAATTCAAAAATAAGTTTATTCAAATGGGCATGTAGTGTATAAAGTAATGATATCCGTACAACCATATTATGATAACTTTTACGATAACATTCTTCTTCTTCTCCCTTTTTACTTGTCAAAAACACTAGAGAGAAGGGGAAAAAAGTAAAAACACAATAATAAAAGTGAAAGAAAATTGTTCAAAAGTTTTACAAAATGATGGTACATTATCATTTCTCTAGTGTATACTACGAATAATGAAGGGAAAAATGTTATAAAAATTAATAATAGATATACAAACTAATTGCAATTTTGATCTCTATATTTTCGACTAAATTATTGACGTATGAAACTACACTATTAAATTTTAAAATAAGGGCAAAGCAGTTAAATACTTGTTAAAGTGGAGTGAGTGAGCTGAAAAGAATTACCGGAAAAGAAAGAAGAAAAAGGAAAAGAAGTGAGTAAAGAAAGAATGAAAATCTGTGATCCTCGTGCATACCAACAACATCATCCCCTCCACTTCAACCACTCCTCCTCCTCCTCCTCCGACGTCGTTTCATCCTCCTCCTCCTCTTGAATGAATGGGCAACTGCGGTACTAGAGAAGAATCCGCCGTCGTTTCCAATGCTCAAGGTCTCAGATCTATCTACTCCTTCATCAAATTCAAATTCAAATTCACTCGAGTTTCATCACTGTAACTAACTCTAACTAACTCACATTGTTTTCTGTTATACAGTTCAGCATCCTGCTGCCGGAGCTAGAAACCAAACCTCCCTTTCCGGCACCGGCGAGAGGAAAAACAGCAGTCTACGTCATCATCTAACCGATTCTGCATCAGATCTAAGCGAGTCTTGTTCAACGCCGCGGTGGAACAACGCGAACAATAACAACACGCTTTTATACACTCATGTTATAGCTTTCACGCTCTATGAGCTTGAAACTATAACGAAAAGCTTTCGTGCTGATTATATTCTTGGTGAAGGAGGGTTTGGTACTGTTTATAAAGGCTACATTGATGAAAATGTTAGGGTTGGACTTAAATCGCTTCCGGTTGCGGTTAAGGTTTTGAATAAAGAAGGTCTTCAAGGACATAGAGAGTGGCTTGTAAGTTTTTTTATTGTTTATGTGATTTTGGAATTTTTTTTGTTGTTGTGAATTTTGTTGATTTTTGGTTTGTTTGGTGTAGACGGAGGTGAATTTTCTTGGGCAGTTAAGGCATCCGAATCTTGTGAAGTTGATTGGTTATTGCTGCGAGGATGATCATAGGCTGCTTGTTTATGAGTTTATGTTTCGAGGAAGTTTGGAGAATCATCTTTTCCGAAGTATGCGTGATTTTCTTTTGTTTTGTTTAATGATTTTTGAGAATTTGTTAGGAATTGAATTGAATGGATTTGGATCTGAGTGATGAGGAGTTTGTAGCCGTGCTGTCGAATAGCGGTATAATGTAGCGGAATTTTAAGAAACAACTGTTGTCAAATTAGTGCTATATTAGCACTGCACTGTAGCGGAATTTGAACAAACAACTATTTTCTGCAATTTGCGATTGACAACACTGATTCTTAGATGTTTGACTTCAGGGGAGACTAATGTATTAATTAATGACCAATTGAATTGAAATGTATTGTAAATGTTGTTTTCATGAGTGTTTTAGTTGTTCATGGTAAATTTGAAGGGATTGTTTCGTGAGACAAAATAAGTTAGAATTTCTCCTTAAGTGGACTTTAGGTTGCATTTGTTGTATGTGGGTTAAACATACTATTAATTGATCGTGCACGAAGTTTCTAATTCAAGTGTTGAAATTTGTGGTATTACTATTTTTGTGCTAGTTATGAAACTAAAATGTTTTTCTAGTATCTTGCTGTGTTTTTTTCAAATTTCAACTCATTGATATGAACTTTCCTGAGGTTTCCAGAGGCAACTGTTCCTTTAACATGGGCTACAAGAATGATGATTGCACTTGGTGCTGCCAAAGGACTTGCTTTTCTCCATAATGCTGAAAGGCCAGTAATCTATCGTGACTTCAAGACGTCTAATATATTGTTGGACTCTGTAAGTTTCTGGTATATTGAAGTTTAGGGCTGTGAAATGAAGTATTTATTTATATTTCTTTTACTTACTTTGTGTTGCCTTTGGCTCTACAGGACTATACAGCCAAGCTTTCTGATTTTGGGTTGGCTAAAGCAGGGCCTCAAGGCGATGAAACCCATGTATCCACCCGAGTCATGGGTACATACGGTTATGCTGCCCCAGAGTATGTAATGACTGGTATGGTCTCAGTGTTCCAAACATGCTCAATCTGTAAATAAATGAAAAATATTGGCTGAAAGCATGGATACCATGAAGTTGGTCTTCTTCATTGTGTGTTGTGATTTGAGATGGAGGCTAATGCATCTTAATAATTATGAAGTAATTCCTATATTACGTGACTGACTGACAGTACATAGACCATAATAAGATTGATTAAATTTCTTGTCCTTTAATCTTGCAATTTGTTTTGTTAACATGACTAAAAGAATTCTTAGAATAAAATATGATTTCCTCGAATTTAATTTTCAAATCAATTTCCTGTTCCGTGGTCTTTCCTAGTGTATGTTTTGTGATAAACAATTTTTACATTGTACTGTCACATAGTTTACAGTTCAAGCTGGATATGTTTTGTTTACGTGTACCCATTAAGCATGTCAAATAAAATACTTATCATGGCTTTCATGGTGCATGCGCTCTCTAGTGCATGGTGCATATGTTTTAGTATGAATGGATGCACATCTAAATTTGGCATATGTGAAATTGGTCAGGTCACCTAACAGCTAGGAGTGATGTATATAGCTTCGGGGTTGTTCTTTTGGAGCTTTTAACAGGAAGGAAGTCCGTTGACAAGACCAGACCTGGTAAGGAACAAAGCTTGGTAGATTGGGCACGTCCAAAGCTCAATGATAAGCGAAAGCTCCTACAAATAATCGATCCAAGATTGGAAAATCAATATTCAGTGAGGGCAGCACAGAAAGCATGTAGTCTGGCTTACTACTGTTTGAGTCAAAATCCCAAAGCAAGGCCGCTAATGAGTGATGTAGTCGAGACATTAGAACCCTTACAAAGTTCTAGTGTTGGTGCAGACGAAGTCTCATTATCAGGATCAAATAGTGGGAGTAGCGGTCCTTTTGCTATGAATAAAATCTCTGACTACCGAATGCGTCACAAGTTTTCAAACAACGTTGGTCCAGGTGCAACTTGTCGGTCTCCAAACCCAAATTGCTCACCAGGTGGTGCTCCTGCAGCATTACGGGTCAGATGATAATTTCATGCTATGAATCTCCATCTGGTGTGGTACTTGTCAAAAAATAGTATTTGCTGTTAAAAATGTGGGTTTCATCCTTGTAGTTGTTGCTTTGTAAATGATATATTATGGTGACAAGAAGCCCTAGTTGATGATTTTTGTATCAATGTTTGGTATTCTGTTCATTTTGGTGGGAATTATTGTTTGCTGAAATTTCTGTGTAGTTGTAATCATGGTGGCATCAGAACTAATATGATTCCACACAAAAGGTGCATAAGCCTGAAAGTCTATTGGTTTTTTTGATTGTTAGGTAGACTGGGTATGCAAGAGTCTTGTACTCTTGTCATGTTTTAACAATCTTATACCCATTTAGATTGACTGAATTATGTTCTGCTTTTTTCAAGTGTCTATCGGTTTTTTATATATTGAAGGATCCTTTTTAAGTTTTGTACATTTTTTTTTCCACTTTGAAATAGCCAAAGCAATTGATTTGTGTCAAAAGAATAGTGTTTCTTTTTTAAGAATTATTTCATTTAAATTATGTGAAGGTGATAATAACTGACATGTCTTCAATATCACCAGATTGGAGATCTCTCAAAATAATTAGTTATTAAACACTTTTTGGCAGTACAAATAACGTTTTGCAACAGTTTTAATGTCTTTTTTCCCTTATACACGGCAACAGTTTTAATGCTCGTGAGTAATAGAATTAAAACTTTAATATAATCTCAAAGGTCACAATTTAACAACTTCAATAAACATTGGCGGATTCTATTGTTAACAACTTCAATAAATGGTCTATTTTATCAAAAAAAAAAAAAAAACTTCAATAAATGGTCTACATACAACACTGAATCACTTTGATAAAGATTTCTGCTAGACGAACACTTTAAAATCGGGTCAAGATCTTCAATTTCTCAAAGTAATGAAGATTCCATTTTTTTTAGATATAGACACAAGTAGAATATTGATGGAACCTACTTTAAATATTTTAAAAAGTGAGTCTCACTTGTATCTCTCATAAATTGAGCTATCCATTTCTTTGAGAAATGAAAACAATCTCAACTTTTAATCATTCGAAATATCAACAATCAATGTATGAAGCTCATTGCTATCAATAATTTCTTGAGTAAAACAGTGACCTAATAGATATTGATTCAATAAAGAAAAATGAAAATGAGTTTAATCAAGGCACTCATTCGTCGTCACTTGGCTTTATTAGCTACCATTTAAATCACCGTCTCACTCGTTAGTTAGGACAAAGATAAACTTCTACTTCTAGCAGAATACTGAGTTGTCATTATTAGAGTAATCACTCAATTTTTAAATGTTTATCCACGATAATGTGCATCCTTGTAGAATTCGTCATCAAACAACAACCCTTGATGCATCCTTTAGAAAAAGCAATAATACACTGTAGCATGGTATACTAAAAAAAATAGTAAAAATAACAATAATACTAATATGGATAATGCCAATCTTGTTTGACTTGAAGCATAAGCTGATCATTTTTGTTCACTAGTATGATCAATCACTCCTCAAACTAATTGATAATAGCTTAGCTAACCACGATTTTTATCTGATAAACACTTACATATTCATAAGGTTAAAATCAGTTTAATAAATTATAATAAATCAGAGGCGCGAATCACGAGGCCTAACTCGTGCTCATGGCTGAACAAAACTGTCATCTTCTCCACAAACAAAAATATAAAAACGACTAAAAAGACATAGATAAGGTAGATAAATAAGGAGTGTGTGAAATCTTGGTGGTGACCCCCCAATGTTTATGTCTCCAAATGACAGACATGAATCAGTCTCCAGACACGTGAGTCTTGCTCTCATAGTATTTTTTCTCACTTTCACCCTTCTTCTCATTGCGTTTCTGCATGCAAACAAAGTAAAAAGTAAGAAACAAAGTGCGAGACAATAACAAAGAGACAAACTTGCAGACGCACACATGTGTTCATGATGAAAATGAGAAATTCTAGACATGTATTTCCAAGCTTCATGCACATGGTGCAAAGGAGGTGTAACCTAATGGGGAGTAATGAGCCTAAGATCTTGCAAAAAGGTCTTTTTGGTTAGAGAAAACAATTTCGATATTCATTTTTTAATTACAAAAACGACACCTTTTTTTATTATGTTTCTGTACAAAATATACAAATCTTTAAAGAGAAACTAGGACATGCACCATGAGCATAAAATTTTACACTGACAACCAATCACAACTCGCCAACTCAATAACTACTTTTATTTAAGTTGTCAAACATGATGCGGCAAATTGAAGAGTCGCGATTGGACGTCAGAGTGGATATCTATTAATCTCACTTTTAAAACAAAAGTTAAAATATAAACATAGTAGTAGTTTTGTAATTAGAAATTAAATCAGAATAGATTTACAAGACCATATACTAAATCTCCCAAGAAAAATACAATGGAGGAGCTAAAAGGAAAACATAATGTGTGCCAAGGAAAGTGAGGACAAAACATTCCCAATAAAGAAGAAAACCATACTCCACAAGGGAAAACTATTAAACTTGGTAGTTGTGAAAGTGATATACTATCTCACCACCTTCCATTTAATATGAAGACTTCATAGTTGAAAGTGATATACTAACTACAAAGACCTACTAGTTAACACTTTACACAAATCAAAATCTATCTGAAAGAAGCATTTTACACAAAACCAGAAACACACAGGAACAAGCAGGAAAGAAGGATAGTTGACATTGCAAATATAAAAAATAATTGGATCATGTTCCTCTAAAGTGTAAAGTGTGTAATATCCAGTATCAACCACTGATGAACAAATCAATAATTTAAATTATATCTACATGCATAACTAATTATGAATGTGATGAAATATTAACCATTGATTTTTTTACTTTTCTAACTACTCACTTCGGATGAGCCAAATCCAAAAATCAATAATTCATACAAAAATATTAGCATAGAAAGAAACCTTCTTGTTTAGTTTCCAGCCTATACATTCTTACCACAATTACACAGCATATAATATCATAATCATAATAATACAGAAAGTGGGCAAAAAAGACTATTAATAGATTCCAACTCCACTCACAACAATCTCTTAATCGACTGCTCCATTATCAACTCCAAGCAAATTAGCACAATTTAGCGGAATAGACATCCTCTCAAAATGAAGAAGAGTCAAACCTTATCCCACTAGATGGATTTAGCTACATATATATTGATGTTATTGAGCTCTAACCTAATTTTTCACTAAAACCATTTAAATTAAAATCTTCTTTATGATTTCTGCTACATAGATCACTGCTTCAGTCTTCCATCACTCCTTTCAATCCTACTCGATCACTTATCTCACTACCGCCTCAATAAGTACCACTCCAACATCTTGATGACAAATCTCACACAAGGTACTCATAAAAAATTTCAATTAAAAAAAGAAAAGAAGCACAGTCTTAACAAAAAAACGGTATATAGAGAGCTTCGAGTGGAAATCTGTCTTGGCTTGGTTCACAAGAATCTTATTTTAATTAGAATTAGAATAACTAGTTAATTCACAAGAGCAATGATATTTCGAACACAGAATTTCGACACTGTATAGCCAGTGCTGTATGAAATACATGTCTATTTAGTGTTTTGGGTCCTGGGGATAGAGAAAACATGATTAAAAAAGCCAAAACTGTATCGACTATGGTGTCTGTGTTTGAAAAACATTTCTAAATTCAAAATGATTATGATAAAAATTATGTTAACATTCTAAAAGTGACAGAGATAGTGATAAGCTTGAGAATCCAACGGTATGAACTAACCAAACAAAAATGAAAAGGTCTGAATGTACCTGGTATGCCTCGTGATTTGATACAATCCTCCTAATTATTGTAGTAGTTGTTATATCTAAAGGACTATCTAAAATTTCGAAGATGCCCAGGCTAATGGGAACAGCATATGGATTTGATTGTTCCTGTATGAAAATTAATGTCAATAACAACTAATAAGGAAGAAAATCTCTAAATGCAGAACAAAATTAACACCCTCTAGCATGAAAAGCACTAATCATAAATACATCAAATTTACCTTCTGAAAATCAGTATTCTCTGCAGTTGTTCCATGAACAACTAATGAGATGTTAAATGTCGTGATCTGCATTCAAATAATTTAAACTATGAGTCACATCAGAACAATCCACGACTCAATAATTCATTAATAGCAGAATTCAAAGCAGCTTGTTTGAGAGGAACATGTTCCAATTGAATCAACCAGCAAATTGTCACAAAATCTTATTGGCACTTAAGAAAAACCAGTTTTCGCTACATTTCTTAACAACAGCAACAATCTATCAACTATTTGGGGTCAGGTACATTGCTGCATTGATCACTTAAAAAATAATCTAATTTAAGCATTCTAAAATCGGAACAACTTAAAAGAGTGGTTTCATGTGATAATTCTTATGTAGTTTAAAGATTTAGAATCTCAAAATAACCTTTGCTTTAATTAGTAATATTTCCATTACATATCATAACAAATAATAGTAATAAAAGCTCAAAAATGTTTATAGCAATCGAAAAGAATCATCATATACAAATAACATAAAAAATAAACAAGCAAAAATTAGACTGACCATATCCTTGGACACTTCCCACGGTGCACCAATTATAACCTCATCCACATAGCGACATGCTAACACACTTAGACTTCTTTCATGAAGACTCATGATGGGACGATGCAATCCCCTAGTTGCACTGCAAATCCAAAATAAAAATAGAACATTGTCACCTTGTGCACTATATAAACATTACCAATTATAGATAGATGCTCATATTATGGTAAATGGAGTTTGTGTTGATTCTAAGAAGTTTCTTGTCTATCACTCTGGAGTTGTGTATTTCAACAGAAGCTTGCTAACTAATCAGATGCTTTCTTAAGCACGTTCAACAACTGTGAATTGCTATTCTTCTCAGTACTATTTCCCCCCAGTTTATAGGATTAAGAGTGATATATCCCATGCTTCCATAATTACAATACAAGTTATCTTTTTCTGTCTTTCTGATTTTACATTAGAGTTTGTGTTGATTCTAAGAAGTTTGATATGGTAAAAAATGGTCAATTATGTTACTTTAATATTGATGCATGTAGTGTGTGTGTGTGTGTGTTAACATAGCCAGTACAACACTGTCCAACAATAATTCCATTGCAGATTTTTGACTTGCTTCCATTCACTTTTGATAGCAACGATACCAAGTACAATATATTATATTTCAACATAAAAGGTAGAAAAAAGCATAGATGTAAACGTTTGCAACCTGACTGTCTGGTCCGTGTGTATTCCAACAAGAAGAAAATCTCCACGATCCCTGGCAAGCCTCAAGATCTATATAAAATGAAGAACAGTTAATACAAGGTACAACATCCAGCTACACGTCCATTTAAACAATTCTGATGGTAGCAGAAGCATAGAGGCAAAAATAAATATGACAGTCTAGTCTAGTAATAGTAAGGAAAAATAAAAGGCTTTCAAAGAGTTTCTTTTAAAAGAAAAGGTATTTTTTTTTCTTCATAGAATAATTTGGAACTAAAGGGCTCTAAGTCAAAGACCTATAGGTTAACACCAGCAATAAATAATTGGGTCTTATTTGGATATGGTCAGGCAGACTCTAGAGGTGTTGCGATCTGATTCATTTCCATTCCTCTCCAACAGTGGCTATAGTGTTGTAACATGGCAGAATCTGAACAAATCGTTATTGTTCTGCGAGCGATACACTATTTTGGACAAAGTGTTGTCAAATAGCGTCGTTATAACACTCTAGTATAACAGAATTTGAACAAACTGGTATTTTCCACAATCCGTGATTGACAATACTGCCTTCAACCATGGACTCCTTCCTATTTGTGTCCTTCCAATTTACCACATGATACCATTCGTTCATTCCTTCCTGAAATCACCACTTTAAGCAACTTTGGTAGTGAATGTCCGTGTTTGAAATAAAATGATCAGCAACACAATTCCAGGGATGCTTGAGTAACCCTGAAGGCATTATGAAGAATCCCATCTATCAAAGGACATCACATTAATTGAGGCTCCCAACAATGTACGGTCTAGAGAGTATAAGATGTTCACATCAGGCAACTAAAATATGCGATGTTATAGCAACCTCTCCTTACAAACTCATCTGATAACCATAACAGTTTATTTTCTATTGCCAGAGATAACAATCTGGCAAATGGCAACAGACTATTGAATAAGAACGTGATTGGTTAGCTTATATTCTGCTCTCGCTACAGACCTAGCATTTGAGAAACAAGGTGCATGTTTTGATTAGCTTACTTTGCATCAAAACAGCTTACTGTCATCATGTTAATGAGGGAACTTTGAACCAAAATATAATACTTTTAGGTAATGATTGAACAGAACCAAAATACTATAGGATATGCCATGAATTATTAAGCAATTATATTATAAAGTATGCAAGCAATACCTCTACATGTCCAGCATGAAAGAGATCAAAAGCGCCATCTATATATACAATCCGCGCATCAGGTCCTGGACTCTGGAACAGCAAGCATGAGTAGATTATCACGTGATATGAAGAAATTACTGAAATACACATAATTCTAATTTGGAGAAAAATGTTACACCATCTCTAAGTAGCAAGAAATCAATATATTTGTGTATGCAATGGAGAGAAATAAATCAACCATGAAAGTTCAATCACAGGTGTAAAAAAAGGAGACTGGCTAGATAAGTCATTCATGTCTCACAGCAAGCAAATCTTGCTACTGTGTAATTCTTTTTACGGTTTTTCATGAATGTTACCACTTTAACAATTATCATAGGTGATCATAACAAGTTCAGATCAACCCAAGAACCCAAACAAAAGATATACCTAAGAAATGAATTTCCGGAGGGTTAAGTATGCTGCATTGATTACTTTTGTAAATCGCACATCCCACATTCAGATGTTTTCCTAATTCTAATAATCTGATGTGTACACCATAGGTAACTAAAAGAAAATGCAATAGTTACATAATTCACTTTCCCAAACCCCTTTCGAAATGTCTTGTGCCTTGGAGCCAGTAGAAGCAAGTTGCTTAATCCTATTACAAATCAGCAGCTTAGCCAATGAAACAGACATACCTAAGAAATGAATTTTCAGAGGGTTGAGTAAGCTGCATTCATCGCAAGGTTTATAATTGTATGCCATCCATTTTGCTGTTTTCCAAATTTTTATAACCGGATTCCATACTGTATAGTTAACTATACTTTATTATCATCCTTTCAAAACAAACTCTACCTGTATACCTTGGCACTTGGTTAAACCTTGAATCGTTCCCTTTACTACCCACCAACAATATACAATCAACACCTATTATCATTTGCTACCAACTTAAGTCCCCACATCAATCCCTGGCAACATGGCTTAGCTCAATTGGTTTGAGCTAAGGGTTAAAAGGAGAAAATACTAACATTTGCCAAATAAAAAAAAACATAGCTAAATTTTTCTATTTCCTAAGGCCAAGGCTTCTCGGTCAGCTTAGTTTCTAGCAATATGATCTTGCTCTAAGACCCAAGTCCCTATAAATAACAAGTTCATAAAACAAGCCGGATGAAATCTTCTCAAGTGATACAATTGACAAGGACATAGGACATAATGAACTTGTCAATGGTAAATGCCCAAATAATCATTCCAATTGACCAATATCACGATGTGAAACATACACAATTCAAGCATCACAAAGATTAAAGGATGCAAAGCAAACATAATTTAGGTAAAGAAGTCAATAACAAGCTTATATGCAGTCATAAATCAGAATGAAGATTTTATATAAACATACCCTCCCATTTGAGAACTGAACAATTCTACGAGATGTAGGCAGAAAATGAGATACACGAGTTCCACTAGCAACAACACCATCTTCAAACTTCTGACCCCGGCCATTGCTGAACTGTCTTTGTAAAGAAGAATGATTATGAGTGTCGGCAATATTCCTTTCTCTTACACAGAGAAGCATCCGACCTGCATATGAAAATTTTGTATAACATTAGTTATACATTTTTTTAATGTATTCTGAAGCCACTCTATCATAGCAAAGTACTTCTTTGCAATAATTTATGAAAACTCCATACAACAACGACAAACAAAGCCGAATAGCACAAATACCAAATAAAGAAATGTTACTTCATTTGAAAGTAAGCATAGCATGATAATTTCTTGATCTCTCATCCATGTTTTCTCTTATTATGGGTGTTAATGCTATTAATAGTAAACTGGTTAGATATGTGATGACTTCTGCTATAGTTCATACTATATGGAGTATTTGGATTGAAAGGAATAATAGATACTTCTCCAACAAGCAATGTCCCATGAGTACTCTTTTTAATAACATTCTTGCTGAGGTTAAGCTCAGCTTTGTCCTTGATATTGCTAAAGGTTCTGCTGGTATCCCTTTGAAGGCTAGAAGGATCTCTCCCATCCAAGAAGTCTCCTGGATCTCTCCTCCTCCTGGTTGCACTAAAATAAATTGCGATGGTTCTTCATTTGGAAGTCCTCCCTGTGGTTCTATTGGAGTTGTTTTTAGAGCTTCCCCCTACACCTTCTTAGGTGCTTTTGTTCAAAATATTGGCCATGCCACTTCTTTAGAAGCTGAATTTTCTGCTTGTATGTTTGCCATGGAGAAGGCTGCTGAGATGAACCTTAAGGATATTTGGATTGAGACTGACTCTCTTGGTGCTGTGAAAGCTTTCAACAAACAAGAGGGTGTGCCTTGGAGGATGCAAGCTAGATGGCACAATTGCATTCACTTCTGCTTGCAAATTAGATGTATTTGCACTCATGTGTTTAGAGAGGGGAATAAGGTGGCTGATGCTTTGGCCAAGAATGGTCAAAGCCTTGCCTTATTCTCCTCTCAATGGTGGGAGCATCCACCATCTTTTGTTTCTGGATAGGGATTTCTTAGGTTTGCCTTTTTCTAGGGTTTCCATGACTTAATTGTTGTAAGCGGTTCAGGCAGCTCCTGATTTCTTTTATTGCATTTTTAGCTTTATAAAAAAAAAAAGTATAGCATGATAAGTGACAACACTACTAACCAACAATATCAGTGCTGGAAACTCCTTCAGTGCGCTTAATCTGTTTATAACGGCCGGCCTTTTTGGCATGAGCATAAGCATCAGTCCCATCAGGAAGAACACAAGGATCATCCCCATGAATAATGTAATCTATATTATACTCATCGAAAAGCTTCTTCATGAATTCCTCAGTAATGGCATATGGAGCTTCAGGAATAACCTCATCAACCCATTTCACAGCATTCACCATAATCAACCTGTCACACACATCACCATAATCAACATCTCACAAAAATACCAAACAAACAAATCAAAATCACAAAATAAAACAATATACCAAATCAGAAATGAGTTCAACTTTGAAACACTCACTACCAGGGTAAAATGTTCTATACTGTCAGCAAATCACAATCAATCATATGTTACGCTTACAATATACAACAACAACAACCATGCCTTATCCCGCTAAGTAGGGTCGGCTATATGAATCAAATTACGCTGTAATGTTCTATCATAAAACATATTTTGGTCCAAATCATTAATCTCTAAATCTTTTTTAATAGTTTTTCTAGGTCTTCCTCTGTCTCTAGTGATCTGGCTAAACTCCATCTGATCTACTCTCCTTAGTACAGAATCTACAGATCTTTCTACATGTTCAAACCACCTAAGCTTTTTTTTCACCATCCTACTATAGGTGTTACCCCAACTCTCTAATATTGACATTTCTAATCCTATCACATGTAGTCTTACTACACATCCAACGCAACATCATCATCTACACTTATTTTATTCTAGTGTTGGTTCTTCATCGTCCAACACTTTGTTCCATACAACACCGTTGATCTTATAGTTGTCGGAAAAACTTTTCACTTCAACTTCACCGGTACTTTCGTATCACATAAAACACGTGAGGTTTTTCTTCAATGATTTGCATCTGCTTCTATGATTAAATCCATCATAAATTCATTTAAACAAATACCATACATACCATGTAAGTGCAATGAATTAAAAAGATGAAAAGCACATCAAAACTATATAAATAATATAGTTTATTAATTAAAAAAAACAGTTTTTTGTCCAGAAACAGAAATGATGAATTAAATATAAGCGATAACAAAAAAAGAAGAATTAAAAATTGAACCTTTCATGTAAAGGGGTAACAGGAGGACCCTTATTAGCAATAATTTCATCATCACTAACAACACCAACAATCAATTGATCACCAAGAGCACGAGCTTGACGCAAAGCATTACAATGACCATAATGCATCATATCAAAACAACCATCCATATAAACACGAATCGGTTTTTTATTCCTTCTTCTACCATTATTTTTCCACAACCCAAATGGCCCAGAAGATGAATAAAAGCCCAACACTGATACACCAACGATTATAACTCCGACAACCCACTTCACCGCCGCATAAGATTCAACACTACTACTGATACCCCCCATTTTGTTCATTCACCGATGATTTTTCTTCCTCATTCGAAGGGAATAAACGTGAGAAATATTCGGTTTTGTTTGGATTGGAAGCTGAATTGAATGGAGGAATAAGAAAAGGAGAATTTTTATTTCCTTTTCAGGTTATTATTGTTGAGTGAAAAAAAAAATAGAACTGGGCCATACAGACATACATCTTTGTTGAGACATACAGACCACACAGGCAGCCCATCGTTTTTTCTATGTAGTAGTCTCTCTCACATGTCGGCCCAATCAATTACTATATGAAAATTGCTCTTCTCCCCACCAATATTGCTCACTCTCATACAAACAGACGAAAATACCCTCAGCGTGATTTAAGTCACGCAGGTTATACACAGTGTGATTTAAATCACGCTCGTTATATATCAATGTGACTTAAGTCACGCTGGTGTATAACCTGCGTGACTTAAGTCACGCTCGGTAGATGTCAGCGTGACTTGTTCATTTATAACTCGGATAAAACCTCACTTCTCCATTTCACTTCTCAAATCTCTAAAAATTCTTTCAAATCATTCAACCTCAAATTTCTTCAACTTCAAATCACCCACCACTCTAACAACAAGTAAGTATTCTTAATCAAGTATCATTGTCATTTTATGTTTATATGTTACATTTTTCCTCTTAAATTAGAAATTTTTAAGTTTTAGGGTTTGTTTAAATTTTGATTTTTTTGGCAAGAAATTATACAATGTTTACATGTAAATGACTTATGTTGCTTAAATGTTTAGATGTTTGCATGTTTATGTTCTAGTTTTTAGTTTTAGGGTTTATGTATAATTTGCACTCCAAGTGTTTGATGAAATGTTTGAATGAGTTTCTCATTGATTGTTTTTAATTTTTTATGGTGTAGATCTGAAACAATGGACAATTTGTTCAACGCTCAAGCATGCTTCAACAGGGGAAACCCTAATTTTTTCAAGGTTTGGGACGATGTCATGTTAAAAGATCTGAATGATCAACTGAATGAAATCAATCAACGACTCAACCACGGAGACACAAGGAGTGTGGAATACGTTTGGTATAAACGTCCAATAATGTTAATGTTAAGCCAGACGGAGTTAACGAACGACGATGATGTGAGGAGCATGTTCTCATTATATCGCCAGAACATCATGTTGTTCCCGAGGATCGAGATGGATGCTACGTTGCTGAGGTCGCCTGAAGATATTATCAAGAGTTTGATTCAGCCGGATGAAGATGTTTAGGTAGTATTATGTTGTGTCATTATTTGTTGGATTTTAGTTTAATTTTTGTTAGTTTGCTAAAGTTGTTGGCATTGAAGTGTCTTATACTTAGCGTAAAGGTTTGCAAGTCTCTTTGGCAACTCAAAAGAATGAAGAGAACACAACATGTATTCTGCCGAATCAACTATATAGGTTCTCACATCGAATTCCTTCGTATAGGATGAGTGTCACAGAAGGGAATGCAGTTCTAAGATGTTGTTTTGTTCTTGATCATGCTCCTCTGTCAGTTGAAACTTGTCAGTTGGCAGGGCAGTAAGAAGATCCCCCAACTCATTGCACCTGTGCAAGAGTGTGTCGTAATGCATCCTCAAGCCAGTGGTACTGATGTAAGCACCCCACCGTGCCTTTGTCTCCTCATCAGCATCCTCATGTGTCATACCCAAATCGACCTCCAGCAGCTCCACACCTCTATCATATCCTACATCGGCAGGACTCAACTCCAAGAGCCTCCCAACGATGGGGATGTGTAGAAGACACGCCATATCATCGAGTGTGACAGTCATCTCCCCAACAGGCAGATGGAAGTTGTTGGTCTCCTCATGCCATCTCTCTGAGAAGGGGGTGATGAGGGCATGATTGATGTTATCGTATCCGGTGAGAAGGAGGGGGACAAGTCCGGATGCATTTACCCGGTTCCAGAACCAGGCCTGATCGTTAGTCGGGACTGTGATCTTCCTAACTTTCCTCCCGTGAGAAACAACATTGCATTTACGCGTCCTCTGCAACTAAAATACAAAAAATTAAACGAACAAAAAACCGTTAAAAATATAAATATTTCAATAACTAAAAAAGACAACAATTTAATCGTAAAAAATCACACGCCAATTTAATTACGCGCTCCAATTAAATTAAGTGCGTTAACATAAATTGTAAAGCTAACATGTCACTAAATAAAATAAATTGTAATTGACGCATAATTAAATAAAATTAAACAATTATACTTAGCATCACTCCAAATCTGACATGCCACGTGTCTACCGAAACCCGGTAGGAGTGACAAGTTAGTAGGACCCACAGGAAAACTTTGTGGCGCCTCCTCCTCAGCCTGACCCTCCTGCTCAGCCTGATGCTGGGCCTCACCCTCCTGCTGGTGAGCCGCCTCCTCGTACTAAGGCTGATGTTGATACTGACTCGGATCCACCATCTGGGACGCAGCTATCTGGGACGACGATCCCACCTCCTTCTCTCTCCTAACGCCTTGTCTCCGTCGAGTAGGAGGGCGCGCAGCCGCCTTTTCGGCACGTGCACTCCTAGTCATGGTCTCCCTGTCACCTCTAATCGTGTTTGGTCTTTGAGACATATCTACACAACACTTTTAAAAACACAAATCAATGCAAAAATAACAATTCAATCTCACAATAATCAACATTAACAATCTAATTTCTAACTAAACACTAAACTACCACATTTCACTCAAACTCAAAATAATCAACATTAACAATTCAATTTCTAACTAATTTCATCGTTAACAATGCAAAAATCAAACAAATTTTCATTGAGACATTTTATCAAACACCTAGAGCGCAACATTCAATCAACATAAAATCTAACAATTTCTAAACCCTAAACTACCACATTGGAATGAAACTTACTCTAAACAACATCTAAACTACAAATCGTAACTTAATTCATCATTAACAATCCTAAAAACTCAAACCCTAAAATCCTAAAATTGTGAAATTTCTCCAAAAAAAACCAAAATTTAAACCATAAAAAGCCAATGCAGTAGGATGATAAACACTTACTTGATTTTGGGGTAGAAATTGATGTTGATTGACGCAAGAATGAAGAAAATCGCACTTGGATTTAGAACGCAATGGTTGTGTTTCTGCCATTCTATGTTTATAAAAGAACTCAGTGTGACTTAAGTCACGCTGGTTTGTAGCGAGCGTGAGTTTACTCACACTGGATCAGCGTGACTTAAGTCACATGGATGCTACCGAGCGTGAGTTAACTCACGCAGGGGTAGTTTCATCTTTTTCTTTGGGAGAACAATATTGGTTGGGGGAAGAGCAATTTTCTTACTATATATATAATTCTACTATATGTTTTAAAAAAGCATCGTTGATTTTTTTTATATCTTATATATAAAAAAAACTTTGTTTAATTATTGAATTTATTAAGTGTTTTTAACCTAGTGATTGAGTTCAGACGTGGTTAACGAGTTTCACCAAATGACGATAAAGTAGGCAACCGGAAGGTTAACACAAAAAAGTGTTGTTTTATAGACAGATAAAATGGCAAATTTGCAAAAGTTGAGGGGCAAAAATGTATTTAAGCCTTTAAAGAAATTATATGTGTAAAACTTGTTTTCACATTGAATTTGAGTGTTTTTTATAGGTAAATGTTGATAAAGTAGTTATGTTAGTATTTAGGGTTTAAATCTTGGATATCTTGATAAAGTAGTTTTTTTTATCATGTATGATTTTTTTTCCATCGGATTCAATTTTTGTATTGTCAAAGCTTGTGTTTCTTATATTGTTACAATAGCAAATGTTTTTAAGGAAAACAACTAAACTCAATACTTGCTATTGAGTTTAGAAAGCGATGAGATTAGATTGGAAAATGGTTTTTATATAAAATAGAGTCTAAACTTGGTTTGATTAGGATCTAGTCATTAGACTTTTCCAACAATCCCAAGACTAGACTAGTCTACTCACAAGAGTTCATTGTAGACATTTGACAAAATATAAATTGCATGAATTATAAAGGCAAGAATTGTAAATGACAAGAATTGTAAATTTGCAGAAAAGTAAAGAACAATAAAGTAAAATTGCAAAGTAATGTAAAAGTGCAAAAATATTATAAATGGTTGAGCTTAGAACAAGCTTGAGTTACCATCTCACTATAGTAACTTTTCACTCATTCCAAGATGAGAAACAAGTCTGATTAGAGCTCTATTTATAGCCTAAAGCCTTAGACAAAGCATTAACCGCGAATTACACAGCAATTATTGGCAAAAACCAAGAGTTTTCAATCATTATTTCTGACTGCATAACGCACACGACCGTGCCATATGGGCGCACGGTCGTGCCAAGTTCCAAAACGTCAATTTCTGAAAATCACAATAGGCGCACGACTGTGCGCCAGGATGGCACGGCCGTGCGTAATCCTACTGCCTGGAATGGCACGGTCTACCCAGAATCAGCGCACGACCAGTGTAAATGATGGCACGACCGTGCCATCTCACTTTTGCCTCGAAACTTGACTTTTCTTGCCCGACTTTGTGTGATTTTGCTCCAAAATGCTTGTTCATCATTATTATTACCTAGAAAAGAAAAACAAAGGTACTGAAGTAAAATAGCTCAAGAAAATAAGGAAAAACAACTAAATTTGCATGAAAAGAAACCCTAAAAGAACTATAAATTATGACTTATCAGCTGCCAAAGAAGTTTTGGTCTTATGCAGTCTTTCATGCTGTGTTTTTACTGAATGGAATCCCAACCAAAGTTTTACATAACAAGTCTTCTTATGAAGTTCTCTATGGAAGTTTACCTGATCTTAGTCATCTCAGAGTTTTTGGATGTCTGAGTTATGCTTCTACCCTGCCAACTAATAGACATAAAGTCTTCTTATGAAGTTCTCTATAGAAGTGCACCTGATCTTAGTCATCTCAGAGTTTTTGGATGTCTGAGTTATGCTTCCAAGAAAGATAAGTATATACTAGTCATCCCATCAAGTTAGAACATACCGACAAAATACACAACACAAGCGTGCTCATCAATAAGAGATAGAAGAGCCCTCAACAGATCTCACATATGCTTTGCTCTTCATCCTTCTTCGATGGCTATCTTCAAATCTTAAAGGTTCACAGTGTCTAGATTCATTCTTGTTATGATAATGATATGATATTATGCTATAATTTGTATCCATAATCCATGTCTAACTACTAAATTCCATCATTCTTTTACCTTTAATTTGTATCCATAATCCATGGCTAACTATTAAACTCCATCATTCTTTTAAAACCATGATTTGAACAAGTTGGAACACAATAACCATTTACTTCACGTCAATGCAATTAAAGGTAAGCATGCTGAGTGTGCCAAAACTAGAGCGCCATTATTGTTTCAAAAAACAATATCCACACCAAAACATGCATAAGGCAACAAAATGGTGTAGTCATATTGAACTTCATATGGCTTCTCATGCGTGGGTGAGAGAAGGACATCGAGTTTGTTGTATCACTATGAATCCATTTATTTATATATAGCACGGATAGTGTCAAAATAAAAGGGAACCCTCGTCTTCAATTAACCTTTCACACATGACACAAGTGTAAAACATTTGATAATATCTTGTATAAAACATTGTATAAGGAAATCATGCACAAATCTCTCATAGAATTGGGTTGATCCACCTTGACTACAAGGACAAGGTTGATATCATTCAAACTTGAAAAGAACCCTCATTCAACCAAGTGCAACACGCCTCAAACAACTTATGTCACATGAACGTATGTTATAAGATAAGTTCAAATAGGTTCTTTCATTGTTTTATAAAAAAAATATTTCTTGTTATGACATGTTTCTCTTGTTGTAAATTAATTTAATTGGATTGGATACAAAGAGAGAAAACGATAAATAAAAAACCCCATTTGAGGTGCATAAACGTTGTTTGGGATACAAATATTTTGTGAAGGTTTTTATCTAATTTCTTCAACATAATTAAAGTCGATTCTCAAGTCACAGCCTATTGTGGAGCTTCATCAAATAAGGCTTACAAGACCATACATACTTTTAGCTTCTCAAGAATCATCTTCTCCCCTTATTTCTTTTTGTTCACAGTTAATTTATCATCTCAATCGCTTATATAAAAAGTATCTTCTTTATTTATGAAAACATCACAAACAAGGGTTTTGCCCTATCGAACCTTGTATTTTCACCTGTAATATATATATATATATATATATATATATATATATATATATATATATATATTTGAATTGGCACATTTATTAAACAAATCACCCATACAAGAAGTATGTGGTGATATAGGATTACAGGGAAAAAAACCCAACAACACCAAACAACAACACCTAAGGCTGCTAAATACAAGTAGGCAGTATAAAAACAAAAACCTCAACATAACAGAGGCGAGAAGAAAAAAGAACAACCCCCCACAACAAACAATACAACCAAAAGCTTACCAAAACTCCCCAATCACCTCAAAAACAGTCTTTAGGATTCTGACAAGACAATACTTTATTTTCAACCACCAATCCTTCTTCCTCTTTAACCATAGCATTAAAACTACGACTAATACGAGCTTTTAAAATCACCCAAATTGTGGTATGTCAAACAATTCAACACCTTTTCCGCAACTTTTCGTTTGGTGCTTCACTACTCCAATATTTCAAGTGAACGAACAAATTTGGAGGGGTAATAAAAGTAAAATTTAACCACCGCATAACCACATAATGAAGGTGAGAAAAACATAAGAAGAGAGTTGAATTGTGTTGGTTTTTTCCAAAAACTTTTCTAAGTGTTTCAAAACTGGTTAGAGTCTGATGAGTTTAGAGTCTAATTCCGAGTCTATTTTGTAGCAGATATATCAAATGCAAAGATAAAGGAGAGAAAGAGCAGACACAAGACAATTTATACTGGTTTCTCCTAAAACCCAGGAGTAGTGCAGTCCCCTTGCACTTACAAGAGATTTCACTATAATCACTCTAAATTACAATTGCTCAAGTACACTTCCAAAAGACTTCCAAATGCTCAATCATACAAGCAAGAGACTTTCAATGCTCAATCACAACTGAAAGGGAATGTTTACAAATAAACAAAATTTGTTCTTACACTTGATATACAATTAGAGGTGTAAACAATACAATACAGAACATACTCTTAGGACTTAAAATTTCTAATATACAAACTTTGATAAGAAATTCTTAAGTGTTCTATGCGCTTTTTGATTTAGCAGAGTAATGGCACAGTAAAAATAACAGACTCTTGTTATAGTTCTTCAAGTATTCAGCTCCTTATTTAGGTAAAGATTTGAGAGACGTTGGAGAAAATTATCAGCGCATTAAGAGTCGTTGGGAAGCTTCAAATCAAGGATGTTGGGTCTTTGCCTGATATGGATAATTCTGTTGATTCGACATTTGAAATTCCTTTGCTGAAACTAGAATTATCTGTTCATTCTCTTTGTCCTTGAAGTTCTTTATTTGTTTCTACACGTGGTCAAAAGAAGATAAATTGTACTATTAGACTTTGATAGAGACAGCTGCATAAGAGGACAAATCTGACGTGGAGTCTAGGTCCCTCAAGATCTTCTGTTCTTCAGAGTCTGGGTCCCTTAAGATCTTTTGTACTTCAGAGTCTGGAGGTCTTCAGAGTCTGATGCAGATCTTCAGCTTCTAAGTGGCATCCTTTCTTCTGATCCAAGGCGTTGACTTTTGGTTGACCTTTCTTCAGATCTTCTACCATAGTCTTTGAGCTTCTAATGCTCTTATACATGTTCAGATCTTATTAAATTTTAATGGGTCTTGTTAACGAGTGCCCCCGTGGCACTCTTTAAGGATTCCAAAAGAAGAAATTATTTTATACAAAAGTCAAATATTTCGATTTTCAATGCATTGATTACACATATTTTCATAAAAAGTTACTATTTAAAGGTCTTAAAGAGTGTTCAGGGGGCACTCGTTAACATTTCCCAATTTTAATTTATGGCCGCACACTTGAACATATATTAACATATCCAATTGTTCTTTAATACTTTGTTATCATCAAAATCTTAGAGGAATTGTACAAACCAATTTTGCTCCAACAAAGACCATACCTTTCTGGACACCTCACGAAACAAGAAGAGATGTCCCGAAGATTCCCCTTCCAAATCACACAAGGCACAATTCACCAACGCCTCTACCAAAATAATGTTGTAGATAGCAAGATTCATTCTAGTTGGAATGCAGTCTAACAAAACTTTTCAAGTGAAAGCAACCACTTTTGTATGCCTTTGGCCTTCCCAAAGATAGACAAACACCCTCTTCTCAACATCACCCCTTCTTTCTTCCCACACCAACAATTTTTCCAATATAATGTACATCAAATTCACTAAAAACAGCCCACTTTCCTCTAGTCTCCACTTCCAGGAAACCAACTCTTGTGGAATGTAGATTACATTTTTTCTAGTTTTTTAATTAAAGGACCATACTTGAGAAAATAGGATATTGAGTATATGGTCGAGATGTAACTATTGATGGAGTTGGAAGTCTTTATGTTTTTGGTCTTAATCCTCCTAGCGAGTAGGATCAACACTCTTGTTTGCAGATATCATGGAAATTATAAAGTTTTACTATCTATCATTCTATCTGTGAATTTTTAACAGAAATGGAGGATATGAGTAGAAGAAATGGTGAAGGTGTTCGACTAAGATGAAAATGAAGGAAGAATGACAGGAAGAAGATGGAAGAAAAAATGTTTTTAAATTTGAATTTTTTGTCTTCTCGTTTTTTGGTTTTGGTCCCTCTGCATTTTTTTTTTAATTTTGGTCCCTCCAACTTTGTAACTCAACATCTACGAAACGACACATCAGTGTCGTCTGCCATGTGATAAGTCATAGTTTATGTTGTTTTAAGGATTTGAAATTCAATAAAATCTTGTTAGTTTTAGTCATATTTTGGAACTATTTTACTACAAAGCCGTATTTCTGTTTCAGATTAAAGCAAGGATGTCTAGTTGGAGTTTGGACAAGGAAAATATGAAAAAGGATGAAGAAAAGGGCAATCCTGAAGGATACACACGGTTCATGCATTTTTAGCACTAGACCGTGCGTTTTTGCGAAGCAAACCGTGCACTCCTATGTCGAATGTAATGCACGGTCCGTGCGTTTTTATGCACGACCATGTGTTTTGGCGAAGTCACCTGGGAAGGGTCGTGCGCATCCTTTGTGCTGGAATCTGAAAAGTGCATGGTCTGGGCTTCAGACCGTGCGTTTTTACTGTCAGTTTTTGGCTGTTACAAGACTCTTAGTTCTCCTCATTATTTAGCTTGTAATTCATCTTCAATTCTTTGTCTATGACCTTAGGCTATAAATAGGTCTTCCAATCAGACTTGTAATCATCCTGGATCATTGAAAACTTGCATATTATTGAAATACTAAGTTACTTTTGTTCTAAGTTTTATTGTTCTTCTTTTATTTTCTGCACTTTACTTTCTTGTTCTTTACTATTCTGCACATTTACATTTAGAAATTTATATTTATGCCTTTATATTTCATGTCATTTATATTATATCAAATGTCTACAATGAACATTAGTGAGTAGACTTGTCTAGTCTTGGGAATGTTAGAAAAGTCTAATGACTAAATCCTAATCAAACCAAGCCAAGCCTAGACTCTATTTTATTACAATTCATTCTTCTTATCTAATCTCATAGCTTTTAAACTCATTAACAAGTGTTGAACGATGGACCGAAAGGTGAAGTTCAATAACTATTATTTCATCATCTCAAATATCAAGCAATGGATCGAAAGATGACGTTTGATATTGGAACAAATGAGATTAGACAAGGCATCACAAAATTTGATGGGAACACCCCAAATGAATAGTTTTGTGATGTCTTGAGCTAATAGGATTTGCACTTAATGGACATCATATAATAATCAACCATGATGTTGAGTATTTTGGTGTTGGCTGCATATTTTGGCAAATCCAATGTGTTGAATAAAAGCATCTCATTGTCTAGAACAAATCTTCAGTTGCAAGTTTTTCATTTTGAAGTCATTCAGAAGCTGAAATCACCTTCAGAACCTGAAAATTCCTTCAGACGCACTATAGCACTTCAGAAGCTGAAATGTGAGTCTGATGCCCGCGTTGACTTTCGTTGACTTCATCAGAAGCTGGTTTTTCTGAATTGTTTTGGCGCGAATCTTTGCGAGATTTAACAAGGATTTATTCAAGCATGTTGATTCTAGAAGGCCTGATTAAATTGGAGAAGATTTAATGAAGATTTGGCTCTAAATTATGAAGCTCGTATTTTCTCTGCAGAATCTTTAAAAGATTCAATGCTGGTGTATTTGTTTCCTTATTGGATCATTCATAATTTAGAAACAAATCTAATTCAGAAGATTTGGTGCATAATTAAGAGACTTGCTGAAGGTTATAAAAGGAGGAGTGCTGCTGCTATTCAAGAGACGAAAATTAGAGAGTTTTATATTCAGAAATTGAGTCTTAGTGTGTAAGCTTTTTAAGCTTTGTTTTTGCACCACTCAGTTTGAGTTGGTTTAGGTATTTTGAGTTGTAATCACTCTAAGCCTGTAGGTTTGAGTGTTGTCTTTATGTATTGAAGTTGTTCTTCAAAAACAGGGGAGTTTTGTTTTCAGAACTGGGTTTAGTTCAAGGGTTGTTCAAGTAACTGGGCTGTTACTTGAATAGGAAGTTAGTGGACTCTAATACTCATGCGTGGGTAGAAATCTGACTAGGTGGAAGTTGATTGCTTAGGATAGGAACTGGGGGGTCAGTGTCTGAGTCTTAAGGATTAATTCCAATAGTGGATTTCCTTCCTGGATTGGTATCCCCCAGAGTAGGAGGTGTTTACTCCGAACTGGGTTAACAAACTTGTGTGTTCTTTTTATTTCTGCACTTTTAATTTCTGCATAACTGATTTAGTTGTGCTAAGTTTTATTCTGAATCTGCTTGTTTAAGTTCAGAACCTGTTGGTTCAGAACCAGTTAACTCCTACCAGTTGCTAAGCCAGAAATTTCAATTGGTATCAGAGCAGGCACCCTGCCTGTGTTTTGGGTGAGTTCCAGGGTTAATAATTTCTGGCATAATGAAGAAGAAGACAATATCTGATAAGAAAAGCAATCAGTCAAAGAAAGTTCAATGTTTTGAATGTGAAGGCTATGGGCATGTCAAGTCAGAATGTCCTAATTTTCTCAAGAAGCAGAAGAAGAGTTTGACTGCTTCCTGGTCTGATGATGACTCAGAAGGTGAAGAGAATAAACTTGTCAATGCTTTAGCTGGTAAATTATGGGCTGATGATCAAGTTATGGGTTCAAAAACTTGGTCAGAATCTGAAACAAGTGATGAAGAATCATCATCTGAAGTTCTGGCTGCCTGTCACAAAAATCCAGCTGAGTTTTGCAGGAAGTTGCAATGTCAATTTGTTGAAGTGTGCAAGCAGATGAAAGAGCAGAAGAAAATTAATACTCAACTTCAGATTGAGAGGGATGAACACTTAGAGAAGATTTCTGCTCTCAGTAATGAGGTAATCCAACTCAATTCACAACTTGATCAGATAAAAAAGCAAGTTAGAATGTTAAATCCTGCTTCTGATGTGTTGGATGAGATTCTGGAGAATCAGAATCAGGGAAAGCCACATGGAATTGAGTTTAATAATCAGAATCTGAACATCAAAAAGCAACAAAAACCTGCTAAGAGATACACACCTGCTGCTGCTCAAGTTCCATTGATAAGGAAACCTAAGAACCAGACTCAGAAATTCAAAGATAAGAAGGCTGCTCATCCTTGGGTATGTCATCATTGTGGTAAAAAGGGTCACATTAAACCTTTTTGTTACAAGTTGCATGGTTATCCCAAACATTTGCAACACAGAAAAGTTGAACCAGCTGTGAACAAGAGCAAAATCAAGAAAGTTTGGAAACCAAAGAGTGAAGGTGTTGCTCAGAGTCTGAACAAAGGAAAAGGAAAGGCTGTTGCTGATGACAGCAAGCCAATTCCTGTAGCACAGAAGAATTCTGGTGCTGGACCATCCAAAGTCTGGAGCAAAGTTCATGTTCCTGATCAGAAGGTTCTATTTTCTTGTAAGTCTGAAGATGTTAGGACTTGTGTTCAGCAAAGAGTGGCTGATTTTGAGGAGAAGATAGCTGGGAAGAAGGTTTTAAATGTGCCTGAGGCACATGTTAATTAAGCAAGCATTTGTTGTGTGTGTCTGATAAAGACTAAGCATGTTCTGGTGCTGAGTCTGAAGACTGGATTGTCTGTGACTGTTGTGTGATTCTGATCTTAGCAAGTATGCTGTACTCTGTTGTGTTCCTGATCCTGGGTCTGAAGTTGATGCTGGGACTGATTCTGATGATGTATGTGCAGTTTTTAAACCTTATGTTAAGTCTGAAGTTTGTCATAATTTTGTGGCTAAAAAGGGGGAGAAAAACCTGGGTTTGAGCTGTCAAGTATCAGAAGATATCAGAAGATGTGTTGATCAGTTTGTGTTCAGTTTTCAGCATTGTTCAGAAATCAAGTGTTTTGTTCAGAATTCAGAACCAATGCAGTGCACATGTGTTTGAGGGGGAGTGTGTGTCTCAGGGGGAGTACAAGGTTATTATATTCCTGAGTGTTTGTGTATTCCTGAAGGTTTCAGTTTCAGAAGTTACTTGTCTCACAAGTTACTGCAGTTCAGAATTAAGGGGGAGTTTTTATAGAGTAATGTTGAATGCTGAGTTGCAGGAGGGGGGTGTTGTGAAGCTTCAGGAGTGTTTGTGATGATCAGGAGTTGATCAGTAATTGTGCTTTAAATTTATCAAAAGCTGTTTTGTGTGTATCAGTGTTCAGAAGCTGAAACTGATTGGTTTTTAATATTTAACATAGCTGAATCCACTGCTAATCTGTTTGCTATGTTATATATTTGTGGAGTTCTTCATTGCTGAGTTAGTCTTATGGGAGATTGAAGAGTTTGTCTTGTGTGAACATTGGTTTTAGCCAAAAATTTGTCAAAGGGGGAGATTGTTGAGTATTTTGGTGTTGGCTGCATATTTTGGCAAATCCAATGTGCTGAATTTGTCTAGAACAAATCTTCAGTTGCAAGTTTTTCATTTTGAAGTCATTCAGAAGGCCTGATTAAATTGGAGAAGATTTAATGAAGATTTGGCTCTAAATTATGAAGCTCGTATTTTCTCTGCAGAATCTTTAAAAGATTCAATGCTGGTGTATTTGTTTCCTTATTGGATCATTCATAATTTAGAAACAAATCTAATTCAGAAGATTTGGTGCATAATTAAGAGACTTGCTGAAGGTTATAAAAGGAGGAGTGCTGCTGCTATTCAAGAGACGAAAATTAGAGAGTTTTATATTCAGAAATTGAGTCTTAGTGTGTAAGCTTTTTAAGCTTTGTTTGTGCACCACTCAGTTTGAGTTAGTTTAGGTATTTTGAGTTGTAATCACTCTAAGCCTGTAGGTATGAGTGCTGTCTTTATGTATTGAAGTTGTTCTTCAAAAACAGGGGAGTTTTGTTTTCAGAACTGGGTTTAGTTCAAGGGTTGTTCAAGTAACTGGGCTGTTACTTGAATAGGAAGTTAGTGGACTCTAATACTCATGCGTGGGTAGAAATCTGACTAGGTGGAAGTTGATTGCTTAGGATAGGAACTGGGGGGTCAGTGTCTGAGTCTTAAGGATTAATTCCAATAGTGGATTTCCTTCCTGGATTGGTATCCCCCAGAGTAGGAGGTGTTTACTCCGAACTTGGTTAACAAACCTGTGTGTTCTTTTTATTTCTGCACTTTTAATTTCTGCATAACTGATTTAATTGTGCTAAGTTTTATTCTGAATCTGCTTGTTTAAGTTCAGAACCTGTTGGTTCAGAACCAGTTAACTCCTACCAGTTGCTAAGCCAGAAATTTCACATGAGAATAGGTGTGATTATTATTGAGATACATTCATGTTGTTCGAGAGAAAGCATGAATTACCTAAGAGAATCTTGTCTTTAGAAAATGAATTTAACATAAGATAGAGATATAGGCTTGAATACAATATGATTTGTTATTAACACTAACCAATAATCCCTAGACGCCTTTTAATATCTGAATTCTAAAACCAAGAAACTGTCCAACTTTTAATCTTGATTTGTTCAGCTAATCATCTCTAAAAACGAAATTGGTAATTACACCAACTCTCTATGGATCGATATTTTTACTACTCGATAGAACCGTACGCTTACGGATTCGTAGCAAGTTTTTGGCGCCGTTGTCGGGGAGTTAGTGTAATATTGATTAACTTTTTAGTATCGGTTAGACTGAACCTCTTTCTTTTTCTTTTTCTTTTTCTTTCCCGAGATTGAAAGCTTCCTCCAACAAAGAAGAAGAGAAACACACGGTAACACCATGGCTGCGGAACATACTCTTTGAAATTTCTGGCCAGGCAATAAGATACTTAACAGGTTCTGGTTCTGATTAAAACTTAGCAGGTTCTGATCAGAACTTAGCACAATTATAAAAGCAATAACAGGCAGAAAAATAAATGTGCAGGAAAGCTAAAAACACACAAGGTTTGTTAACCCAGTTCGGAGTAAACACCTCCTACTCTGGGGGATACCAATCCAGGAAGGAAATCCACTATTGGACTTAATCCTTAAGACTCAGACACTGACTCCCAGTTCTTATCCCAAGCAATTAACCTCCACCTAGTAAGACTTCTACCCAACTCTGAGTAATAGAAACCACTATCTTCCTATTCAAGTAACTAAACCCAGTTACTGAACCTCTTAACTATAACACTCTGTTTTTAAGAAAAACTCTAAAAACACAAAGACTTCATTCGTACCTACAGGCTTAGAATGAATCACAACTCTATAAAACTCTAAACCAACTCAAAACATTGAGTGGTGCACAAATAAACTCTAAGTTAAAACACAGACTCAATTTTCTGATTTTCTAACTCTCTGAATCGTGAGTCTTCAATAGCCAAGCTCCTCCTTTTATAATCTTCAGCAAGCCTCTTAATTATGCTCCAAATCTTCTGAATTGATTTGTTACTGGAATAAGATTGATCCAATGATGTAACAAATAAAACTGCATTAAATCTTTGAAAGATTTAAAACAGAAAATACAAATTTTCATAACTTTAAAACAAATCTTCAAAGATATCTTCTCCAATAAAACCAGCCTTCTAGAAGTAATTATACAAACATAATTCCTTGCTAAATCTCCCAAGATACGTGCAAAAACAATCCAGCAAACCCAGCTTCTGATGTGGTCAACAGAAGTCAACGCTGGCTTCAGAACCTGAAACTGCTTCTGAAGTGCTACAGTGCTTCTGATGAGCATTTCAGCTTCTGATGTAGATTTTAGCTTCTGAATGGCTTCAAATGAGAAAACTTGTAACTGAAGAAAAGTTCATCATAAGGAAAAGCTTCTATTCCATACTTTGGTTTTGCCAAACAATGCAGCCAACACTTAAAGACTCAACAATCTCCCCCTTTGGCAAATTTTTGGCTAAAACCATCCAAGTTCTTCAATCTTCATTATAATCAGCTCAGCAATGAAGAACTTCACAATAACATATCATAGCAATCAGTTTAGGCAGCGGACAAAACACTTTCTGAGCTATGTTAAACAACATCTTCAGCTTCTGACTCCTGAAGCACACATAACCTACTGATCAACACTTGATCATCACAAAAAAAGGTATCAGAGCTACTCCAAGGTATCAGAGCTACTGATCAACTCCTGATCATCACACACACTCCCCCTGCAACTCAGCATACACTCAGCATACATCAAACTCCCCCTTACTTCTGAATTTATGGTATCAGAGCATATCAGAGTCAACACTTCAGGAGCTGCACATAACTGTTTTTCAGGACCATATCTCAGGATCACAGAAACACTCAGGACCATAACAGTCTTGTACTCCCCCTGAGACACGTACTCCCCCTCAATGACATCTTGACAGCTCTTGTTATATTTGTTCTGAACTCTGAGCTTCACAAATAACTTCTGAACCACACTGAAAACTGAACATCTGAAATTTGAACTTCTGAGCAGCAACACTTTGCATAAGACTTTTGGTATCAGAGCCAACACATTACATAAGACTTTCTCCCCCTTTTTAGCCACAAAATTCTGACAAATCATAATCTTCAAATAGGGAATAAAATCAAAACAGGTAGCACAGATCCTTGAAAACTTGTTAGATTCAGACTCAGGTTCAGGATCACACTTAGCATAGACACAACTGGCAGGTACTCTATCTTCCTCACATCCAGTTTGCAGTAATTGCTATAACTCTTCATACAAACACACACCTAACTTGCTCCTCAAGTTTTCAAACTGTTTAGCATCCAAGGCCTTTGTGAAAATGTCAGCAACTTGTTCTTCAGTATCCACATGTTCCAGTTGAATAATCTTGTCCTCCACAAGGTTTCTGATAAAATGGTGTCTGATGTCTATGTGTTTGGTTCTGCTGTGCTGAATTGGATTCTTAGAGATGTTGATTGCACTCAAATTGTCACAGAACAATGTCATTACACCTTGTTTCAAGTTGTACTCCTTCAGCATCTGTTTCATCCAAACCAGTTGTGAACAACTACTCCCAGCAGCAATATACTCAGCTTCAGCAGTTGACAGTGAAACACAGTTTTGTTTCTTGCTGAACCAAGATATTAAGTTATTTCCTAAAAAGAAACAACCTCCTGAGGTGCTCTTTCTGTCATCAGCACTTCCAGCCCAGTCAGCATCACAATATCCTATCAATTCAGAACTTGAACTGTGAGAATACATGATTCCATAATCACTTGTGCTATTCACATACTTCAGGATCCTTTTAACTTGTGTCAAATGACTCATCTTAGGATCAGCTTGATATCTTGCACATACTCCAACAGCATAAGTGATATCAGGTCTGCTTGCAGTTAAATACAATAGGCTCCCAATCATGCTTCTGTACTGACTTTGGTCTACTGAAACTCCCTGTTCATCCTTAGTTAACTTCAGATGAGTAGCAGCTGGTGTCTTCTTATGAGCAGCTGATTCCATTCCAAACTTCTTCACTATGTTCTTGGCATACTTGCTTTGAGAAATGAAGATTGTATCTTCCATTTGTTTGACTTGTAACCCAAGAAAGTATGTCAGCTCACCAACTAGGCTCATTTCAAATTCTGACTGCATCTGCTGAACAAATAATTTGACCATCTTCTGAGACATTCCTCCAAAAACTATGTCATCCACATAAATCTGAGCAATCATCAGACTCCCATTTTCATCTTTCACAAACAGAGTCTTATCAGAACCTCCTTTTCTGTAACCTTGAGCCACAAGAAACTGAGTCAGCCTGTCATACCATGCCCTTGGTGCTTGCTTCAATCCATATAAAGCCTTCTTCAACTTGAACACATGATCAGGAAACTTAGGATCCACAAAACCCTTAGGTTGTTCAACATATACCTCTTCTTGCAAATATCCATTCAGAAATGCACTCTTCACATCCATCTGGAATAATTTGAACTTGAGAATGCAGGATACACCCAACAGCAATCTTATGGATTCTAGTCTGGCCACAGGTGCAAATGTCTCATCAAAATCAAGTCCCTCAACTTGAGTATAGCCTTGAGCAACCAACCTTGCTTTGTTTCTGACCACAGTACCACTTTCATCTGTTTTATTCTTGAATATCCACTTAGTGCCAATCACATTCAACCCTTCAGGTCTTGGAACCAGATCCCATACTTCACTCCTTTTGAATTGATTCAACTCATCTTGCATTGCTTCAATCCAAAATTCATCAGTCAGGGCTTCCTTCACATTTTTGGGTTCAAACTTAGACACAAAACATGAATCAGTAGCAGCTGGTTCTGATCTCCTGGTTCTGACCCCTTGATCCAAACTCCCAATGATAAGCTCCTTAGGATGATCCTTCTGAATTCTAATAGATGGCCCTTTATTGGTAGGATCATGTTCTGGATGTACATCTGCTTCTTCAGACTCTGGATGAATTTCAGCTTCTGAAGTTTGTTCTTCTGATGGTTCAGACTCTGGAACAACTTCAGACTCACTTCTATCTTTTTCAGCAGTTAGATCATCAATTACCACATTAATGGACTCCATCACAACTTTAGTTCTTGAATTAAACACCCTATAAGCTCTGCTGTTTACTGAATAACCCAGGAATATGCCCTCATCAGACTTAGGATCCAGTTTTCTTCTATTTTCTCTGTCAGCCAAAATGTAACATTTACTGCCAAACACATGAAAATATTTTACTGTAGGCTTCCTTCCTTTCCATAGTTCATACAATGTAGATGATGTTCCTTTCTTCAGAGTGACTCTATTATGGATATAACAAGCAGTGTTCATTGCTTCAGCCCAGAACATATATGGCAACTTCTTAGCATGCAGCATAACCCTTGCACATTCTGCTAAAGTCCTGTTCTTCCTCTCAACTACACCATTTTGCTGAGGTGTGATAGGTGCAGAAAACTCATGCTTTATACCTTCAGAAGCACAAAATTCTGAAAAACTCTTGTTCTCAAATTCTTTGCCATGATCACTTCTGATTCTGACAATACCACAGTCCTTCTCTCTTTGTAGTTGAATACATAGGTCTTTAAATACTTCAAAAGTATCAGATTTTTCTCTAACAAAACTGATCCATGTGAATCTTGAGTAGTCATCTACCATTACAAAAGCATATCTCTTTCCTCCAATACTTTCTACTTGCATAGGCCCCATTAAATCCATATGAACAAGTTCTAGTACTTTAGTAGTTACCTGGTGAACTAATCTGGGATGAGACTTTCTTGTTTGTTTTCCAATTTGACAGTCACCACAAACACTGTCCTCATTGATCTTCAGATTAGGTACACCTCTGATAGCTTCAGTACTTAGGATTTTTTTCATGCCTTTCAGATGCAGATGTCCCAATTTCTGGTGCCAGAGCTTGACTTCCTCTTCTGAGCTCATAAGACAAGAAGTCAAACTTCTTTCTTCTTCAGAAACCCATAAGTAACAATTGTCTTTGGATCTGCAGCCCTTCATCTGAATCTTATCTTTCTGATCAGTGACAATACACTCCTGCTTGTTGAAATTAACTTTCAAATCCTGATCACACAGCTGGCTAATACTGATCAGATTAGAGGTTAATCCTTCCACCAGTAGCACATCATTAAGTCTGGGCAAACCTTCTCTGTTCAAATCACCAATACCCAGAATCTGACCTTTTACACCATCTCCAAATGTCACATAACTTCTGGAGTATGATCTGATATTGCTCAGCAGCTTCTTCACACCAGTCATGTGCCTTGAACATCCACTATCAAAGTACCAGTCTTCTTTTGAGGTGGCTCTCAATGATGTGTGAGCTATAAGGCCTACATTCTGAACTTTAGGCTTCCACACCTTCTGAACATTGTGTCTGGGTGCAGCTGGTTCAACTCTTCTATACTGAAAATGTTCAGGATAGCCATAAAGTTTGAAGCAGAATGGTTTGATATGCCCTTTCTTTCCACAATGATGACAGACCCATGGATGATTCCTCCTCCTTCTGTTTCTGAAAGATTTCTGAACATGCTTCTGAGGTAGCATCTGAACATGCTTCTGACCTTGCATCTGAACATACTTCTGACCTTGCATCTGGGGTCTCTTCTGAGCTGGCATCTGGGCTTGTTTCTGAGGTCTCCTCTTTGATGTTCCAACCATAGAGTCATGAGTTTGAGTAGCAGGAACAAAACTCATCTGTTTAGGAATCTGAGTCTGATCTACAAAACCTAAACCAGTTTTTCCTTGTTGCTGATTCCCCAAAATGTCCTCCAACTTATCAGTAGCAGAGTTCAACATCTTCACTTGCTTCTTCATTTGATCAAGTTGGGAGTTCAGTTGGTTCACTTCTTCTTTTAAATCTGAATTCTGCACTAACAGTTCACCTTTTTCAGCCTCCAATTGTAGAATAGTCTCCTTCTGATCCAACACTTGTTTGCAAACCTCTGCACTTCTGGTATACAGCTTCCTGTAGTTGTCAGCTAGTTCATCATATGAAGTTTTAACAGCTTCAGACACAGATGAACCTTCAGACTCTGAGTCAGACTCTGAAAAAGTCTCAGACTCTAAAGCAGGTTCCTTCTTCAATATAGCTCCTGACCTCACTACCAGACCAGTATCACACATACCAGATTCACTATCATCATCTTCTTCAGAACCATCATCAGACCATGCAACAGCTAGGCTTTTCTTCTGCTTCTTAAGAAAAGTAGGACACTCAGTTTTGATATGTCCATAACCTTCACACTCATAGCACTGCACACCTTTGGCTTGGTTACTTTTCTCCTCAGACTTGGTCTTCTTCTCATCAGTTTGTTGCTTTTTGTTATTGAATCTGAAGTTCTGACCTTTGGCTTTGGCTTTTCTGTTAACATTCTTCAGAATCTTGTTGAATTGTTTTCCCAGCAACACAAGAGCTTCTGATAAGTCATCCTCTTCAGACTCTTGTTGATCATCAGCTTCAGAATTCACACTAAAAGCTACACCTTTTCCTTTCTTCTCAGTCTGTTTACAAAACGCAGTTTCAAAGTTGAGCAATGACCCAATCAGCTCCTCAAGCTTCATAGTTGTAATATCATGGGCCTCTTCAATAGCTGTTACCTTCATATCAAATCTTCTGGGCAGGGACCTGAGGATCTTTCTCACTAGCTTCTCATCTGACATCTTCTCCCCAAGAGAATCAAAGGAATTAGCCATATCAAGTACATTCATATAGAAATCCTGGATATTCTCATCTTCCTTCATCTTCAGATTCTCAAACTTAGTAGTCAGCAGCTGCAATCTGGACATCTTTACCTTAGAAGTTCCTTCATGAGTGGTTTTCAGAATTTCCCAAGCATCCTTAGCCACAGTACATTGTTTGATAAGTCTGAACATATTCTGATCAACACCATTGAAGATAGCATTCAAAGCTTTTGAATTTCCCAGTGACAGATCATCTTCAGCTTTGGTCCATTCCTCCTCAGGCTTCAGAACTTCAGTCTTGTTACCATCTTTGTCTGTATACACAGGATGATCCCAGCCTTTAATCACAGCTTTCCAAGTCCTGCTGTCAATAGACTTTAGAAAAGCACACATCCTTGACTTCCAATACTCATAGTTTGTGCCATCTAGTAGGGGTGGTCTATTGACATAGCCTCCTTCTCTATCCATGCTTGCCAGAAATAAACTCCTCTGGATCTCACCCAATTTACAGGCAGGGTGCCTGCTCTGATGCCAATTGAAATTTCTGGCCAGGCAATAAGATACTTAACAGGTTCTGGTTCTGATTAAAACTTAGCAGGTTCTGATCAGAACTTAGCACAATTATAAAAGCAATAACAGGCAGAAAAATAAATGTGCAGGAAAGCTAAAAACACACAAGGTTTGTTAACCCAGTTCGGAGTAAACACCTCCTACTCTGGGGGATACCAATCCAGGAAGGAAATCCACTATTGGACTTAATCCTTAAGACTCAGACACTGACTCCCAGTTCTTATCCCAAGCAATTAACCTCCACCTAGTAAGACTTCTACCCAACTCTGAGTAATAGAAACCACTATCTTCCTATTCAAGTAACTAAACCCAGTTACTGAACCTCTTAACTATAACACTCTGTTTTTAAGAAAAACTCTAAAAACACAAAGACTTCATTCGTACCTACAGGCTTAGAATGAATCACAACTCTATAAAACTCTAAACCAACTCAAAACATTGAGTGGTGCACAAATAAACTCTAAGTTAAAACACAGACTCAATTTTCTGATTTTCTAACTCTCTGAATCGTGAGTCTTCAATAGCCAAGCTCCTCCTTTTATAATCTTCAGCAAGCCTCTTAATTATGCTCCAAATCTTCTGAATTGATTTGTTACTGGAATAAGATTGATCCAATGATGTAACAAATAAAACTGCATTAAATCTTTGAAAGATTTAAAACAGAAAATACAAATTTTCATAACTTTAAAACAAATCTTCAAAGATATCTTCTCCAATAAAACCAGCCTTCTAGAAGTAATTATACAAACATAATTCCTTGCTAAATCTCCCAAGATACGTGCAAAAACAATCCAGCAAACCCAGCTTCTGATGTGGTCAACAGAAGTCAACGCTGGCTTCAGAACCTGAAACTGCTTCTGAAGTGCTACAGTGCTTCTGATGAGCATTTCAGCTTCTGATGTAGATTTTAGCTTCTGAATGGCTTCAAATGAGAAAACTTGTAACTGAAGAAAAGTTCATCATAAGGAAAAGCTTCTATTCCATACTTTGGTTTTGCCAAACAATGCAGCCAACACTTAAAGACTCAACACTCTTAAAGAGTATGACATGCCTTCTATGGAAGAGCCCCAAGCTGTTATTGTGTATCCAACCGTTGATGCAAATAATTTTGAGATTAAGCCTATACTACTTAACTTATTGCGGCAAAACCAATTTTCTGGATCACCCATTGAGGATCTGAATCTTCATCTTTCTATTTTTCTAAGACTCAATGGAACTTTAAAGGCAAATGGAGTGACACCGGAAGCCATACGGCTGTATCTCTTTCCATTTTCATTAAGGGATCGAGCTAGTGCATGGTTTCACTCCTTGCCAAATGCTTCAATTAATTCGTGGGATCAACTAAGGCAAGCATTCCTTGCCATATTTTTCCCCCTAGCAAATCTGCTTAATTGAGGGATCTAATAACACGATTCACTCAAAAAGACGGGGAATCTCTTTACGATGCGTGGGGGCGTTTCAAGGAAATGCTTAGGCTTTTCCCTCATCATGGTTTGGAGAAGTGGTTGATTGTCCATACCTTTTACAATGGTCTTTTGTATGCTACCAAAATGACTGTTGATGCAACTGCAACTGAAGCCTAGATGAACAAAAATTACATGGAAGCATATACTCTCATTGAAGATATGGCTCAAAACCACTACCAGTGGACAAGTGAGAGAGAGCCATCACCGTTGTTGCTTCGTCCCCCTCTAAAAAAAGAGGCAGGTATGTACGGGGTTTCTACCCTTGACAACTTAGCTGCTAAGGTGGACACACTTTTTAACAAGTTTGATAAGTTAAGTGTAAGTGTTGTCACACCTCCTTATGTTATTCCTCCTTGTGAAATATGTGGTGTTGTTGGTCACATTGGTGTTGATTGTAAACTAGGTGTACCTGCTGTAAGTCCCGAGCAAGTTAACTATGCTCAAAGAAATTTTTCAAATCCTTTTGGACAATAAACAACGCCACAAAGATCCAACTTGGAACTTTCACTTGAAAGTTTTGTTTTATCTCAACAAAAGCAAAACCAAGAATTGAAAAATTAAACTGGATTCTTGAATGACTCTCTTATAAAATTGACCACAAAGGTGGATTCCATTGTAACCCACAACAAGATGCTTGAGACTCAAATCTCTCAAGTAGCCCAACAAGTGGCTTCTTCCTCAAAAATCCCTGAAATCTTTCCAGGTCAGCCTCAAACCAATCCTAAGGCCCAAATAAATGTTGTTACCCTTAGGAATGGTAGCCAACTAGAGGAACCTCAAGTAAAAAGTAAGAACAATGAGGGTGAAAAGGAGAGTGAGGAACCACAAGCCAAGGTAGAAGCTGAAAATCCAAGTGCACCATACAAATCAAAAATCCCATTTTCACAAAGGCTTGTCAAATCTAACTTGGATGCGTAGTTTAAAAGGTTTGTCGATTTGTTGAAAAAGATTTACATTAACTTTCCTTTTGCTGATGCTTTGTCTCAAATGCCTCTTTATGCAAAAAATTTGAAAGATATTTTGTCAAAAATCAAGGATAATGAGACAGTAGCTTTAACAAGTGAATTTAGTGTTGTTCTTCAAAACAAACTGCCTCCAATGCTCAAAGATCCTGGCAGCTTTTCCATCCCGTGTGTGATTGGGAATGAAACTACTGAGAGGGCCATGTGCGATTTAGGGGCTAGTGTAAGCCTAATGCCCTTATCCCTCTTTAAGAGGTTTGGCATAGGAGAGTTAAAGCCTACTATAATAACCTTACAGTTAGCCGACCGTTCCATCATATATCCTGTCGAAATTCTTGAGGATATCCCTATCAAGGTAGGAATAATTTATATCCTGACAGATTTTGTTGTGATGGAGATGGAAGAGGACTCACAGGTTCCTATCCTTCTAGGGAGGCCATTCCTTGCTACTGCGGGAGCTATAATCGATGTGAAAAATGGTAAGTTGTCGTTTCATGTAGGAGAAGAGAAGGTTGAGTTTGAAATCACCAATTTGATGAAAAGTCCTTCTATTCAAGGCTCTTGTTGTATGGTTGATGTAATTGATGATTGTGTGAAAGAATGCTCCTTAGCATCATCTGCACACAAAAATCTACATGACTCGGACTAATAAAAGAAACTCTTTTTGATCGTCAAGCTAGTGACGTTAAAAGAGCGCTGCGTATGAGGCTTGTTTTTTGCAGGGTAATAAGACTAAAGTGAGAGAAGGTTTGATTCAGGTCCGTTTGCAAAAAAAGTGCCAAAAAAATTGAAAAATCGTGTTTTTCACCACCCAGAAAAAAACGCACGGTCTGGCCACAGGGGGCGCACGAGCGTGCATTTTCCTTAACTCTCAGCACCATAGCAAACGCACGGTCCTTGCGTTTATACAGCATGACCATGCATTTTTCCCAGCCTTAGATTTAAACATTTTTCTCTTCTTTTTCCTACATTCAACCCACACAAACCACATCCTCTTCATCTTCTCCAAAAGCAAAACTTCCCAAAACCTCCATAACTCACCCAAACTACCTCAAATCTTCACCAAATTTCACCAATCCAAACCTAAATCAACAACCCATTACATCCTAAACATAATCCTACATTCAAAATCAAAAAATCATCCACCATCCACAAAACCCCAAAATTTTCGTGTACCCAAAACCCAACCATCAAAACCTCCATAAATCTTTCCAAACACTCACCGAAACAACAAATCTTTGTCTAAACCACAAACCCAATCATCAAAACCACCCTTTTCAACCTTCAATTCATATACGAAAATTTCAAAACCCCATTTTTGTCAACTCTAATCAAATACGAAAATGGCACCTAATAAGAGGAAAAATGATGATGCTCAAACTTCTGGTGGAAAGGGAAAGAAGAAAGGGAAGGCACAGGTGACGAATAGGCATGACATTGTGTTCGAAAATGGTGAATAAACGGAGGTGTATGAGATGCTGCTCAGCCAAAAAATCACCACCACCTGGTATCCCTGTTTTTATACATGTGAAAGATTAGGGATTAGGGGTAATGTGGAAGAATTGTTGAATAGACTAGGCTGGATGGATTTTTTAAACCCAGGGCATGTCACTTTTGAGAGGATTACCCTCGAATTTTTGAGTTCCTTAGTCCTTACTGATGAGGACGGTGTTATTGCTAGTTTGAAATTTAGGCTTCTTGTGAAACCTACGAGATGACCTTTGATGAGTTTTGTGCGAAACTTGGTTTTGTAAATGATGGGTTGATTCATAATGCTAAGAAACATGAGCTAGGATAGTGATAAGTGCCTAAAAGTTGTTATCTTTTGATACATTTTAGGGCACTTATGTTACTTGTTTTACAAGTTACCTTAGGATAAGAGCATATTTGTGTTGAAAATGCAATATTTGTGATCCTAAGCCTTACCCATGTTATTATGCAGGAAATTCATGTTTGAACCTGATTGATGCAAGGAAAAATGAAGTTTTTCTCAAAGCCATCGCTACAAGCGCAGAAGCCACGCTAAAAGCGAGGATAGGCAGAGATTTTCATGAAGCCATCGCTTGAAGCGCCAGAAGCCTCGCTAGAAGCGAGCCTAGGCAGGGATTTACAAGAGTTCATCGCTTGAAGCGATGAACTGGACGCTAGAAGCGAGCCTAGGCAGGGAATTTTAAGGATCCATCGCTTGTAGCGACAGACCTTGTCGCTACAGCGACCAAAGGGCGGTTTAATGCTCAAGGATGACGTGGAGCTCTCCCATTGGCCAGAAAGTTTCCTCGCTACAGCGACAGGCTGGTCGCTTGTAGCGAGCGTGCAATTTCTCAGAAATATAAATACTTTTGAAGCTCATTTTTTCAGATAGTTAGTTTTTTATCAGATTTTACAACTTCCAGAGCTTTAAATATTTGATTTCTAAGAGAGAGAATAGGCATAGAAGGAGGAAAACTACAAATAGCAAAAGGATTTGAATTGAAGATTACATTAAGAAGCTTTGAGAAATCAAGCCTTAACATATCTTCATCTTCCTTTCTTGTTTTGCAATAGTTATCATGACAATGATCAACTAATCTCCTTTGTTGGGATTAATAGGTAATCAATCACTCTATGTTGTAAACTTTTGATATATTAAATATATGATTCTAGCATTTTTATATACCATTGAATTTGTTCTTGCTTTTCACTCTTATATTTGATTTAAATGATGTTGGAAAATACTTTTGAATCTAGTTTAGAATGATATTCTATCAAGATAAGAAATTCTAGAAATGGGATTTGGTTTTGATAATTACATTAAGTATTGGATCGTAAAGCTTTCGAATCGTTTAATAGATTGAGAAATCGTCGATTAAACGATACGATCGATCTCACGACGTCATTTGGGAAATCAATGACGTTGTCGTGTAATACGTGATAATGTCATATATAAGAAAAAGCTAGAATCCGTATTTATGATCAATCGAATACAAACGATGTTTGATTGATGAACGTTAATCCTAACACCTTTTATGTCATATTACTCTACTATTTATTTATAATGCTTTTTAAATGTTGAGTAGTGTAGTAATGAAAAAAAGTTAAACCCTAACTTAAGACGATAATCGACGTTGAACAGTTTATGATATCACGATAATCCCTGTGGAACGATATAAAACTTATACTTACTTTTGTACATTAACAAAATGGCGCCGTTGCCGGGGATTAAAGTTATGATATTATAATCATGGCAACGTTAATTATTATCTTAAGCAATTTTGCACAAAATTCTTTTATGTATATAACTATTATTCCTTATCCATCTTGTTTGCTAATTCTTTTTGGTCAGATTGTTGAAACCGTATATGCGAGGTCAAGTATCGGACGACCAACTGCTTTTTGATTCTGAGATAGAGAGAACAGCTCGTAGAAACAATAGTAAGAATCGGAAAAAGAAGCAGCAAGCAAAGAAAAGGCAACAAGAGGAAGCTTCTGTTTCAAGTCCTTCATCTAGTCCAAGTCCAAGCCAAGAGATACCAATGGCTGCAGCAGGAGATGGTTCAGGAGGTTCAGGCGGTCGTGGGATGCCATGTCACAATAGCCCACGCCGTTTGGCCCAATTGGGGAAAACGCCACGGACGACCAAGCAAACCGAGATGAAGACGGGGATCTTACAAATATTATATGCTAATCCTTTCTCAGGATTGGACCATGAGGATCCGTTCCAACATCTCACAAAATTTTACGAGATCGCCGGTACACTTGGTGAGACGGAGAACAACGAGGAGGCTATATTCATGAGGATGTTTCCTCATTCTTTGATTGGCAAGGCTAAGGAGTGGTATTTGGATCAGCCACCGACAGTGATGACGAATTGGAACACTCTTGAGGAGAAATTCCTTGAGAGGTTCTTCCTTCAAAATCGTTTCATGGAGGCGAAGACAACTATTGCTGTATTCTCACAAGGTTCTAGTGAGACGTTATGTGAAGCATGGGAGCGCTTCAAGTCGATGCTCAGAAGATGCCCTAATCATGGATTCGATGATTTGACACAAATACATCTTTTCCGGAACAGGATGCAACAACAATCCAAGTTATTGCTTGATGCTGCTGCTGGTGGTTCTTTGATGGCCAAGAGCGCCGAGGATGCTGTTGCTATTATTGAGAGAATGGCATTGAATGATCACCAGGCTCACCATAACAGAAACCAAGGCCAAAGGAAAGCGGGAATCCTAGATTTGGGGACGAATGATGCAATCCTAGCTCAAAACAAATTGCTAACGCAACAAGTGGAGGAGTTGACAAGAAAGATGGCCAACCTTCCTCAACAAATGAAGGATATCCAGAACGAACAAAGAAGACAACACCAAGTCGCATCATGCGAGCTTTGTTCGGGAGATCACCCCACCGGATTTTGTCCGCCACCCACCGAAGAGGTAAGCTATGTTGGAAATCAACCAAGGCCTCAACAGTTTCAAAACCAATACCAAGGTCATACAAATAACTTCCCAAGAGGGAACAATCCAAACTATGGCCAAGGTTGGAGGCAAGAAGCTGGGCAACAAAACCGACAACCTTACCAAAACTACAATCAATACCAACCTCCACAACAAAACCACAACCAAAACACCGACGAAACTCTTAACCAATTCATGCAAATGTCAATGGCTAACCAAAAGAACACTGATGCCTCCATCAAAAACCTGGAAACACAAGTGGGCCAGTTGGCACAACAATTAGCTCAAGCAACCCAGCAAGGCGGAACCTTTACCGCCAACACACAAACCAACCCAAAGGATCATGCATCATCATCAAAATGACAATTAAGTCATTTTGATGAAGAAGTCCTTGCATCAAGAGACAATGAAAATTGCAAGGCGATTGCTACTCGGAGTGGGAAGGTCATTGGTAGAGGTATATGGGACAACCTTGAAGTTGAGAGAAGAATTGTTGAGAATGAAGAGAAGGATGTGATGAAGGAAATGAGGAGGAAACAGGAGGAGTACATATTGAGGATGAAGTTGAAAAAAATAAGGATGTAGTTGAAAATGAAAACATAGTGTGGAAGAAGGATGTGGTGAAGGAGAAGGGCAAGAATCAAGAAGTAGTGAAGAATGCGCCAACACCACATCTACCGTACCCAACTACACCAGCAAGAAAGGAGAAAGAGAGGCAGTTTGCTAGGTTCCTTGACATATTCAAACGTTTGCAAATCAACATACCGTTCTCGGAAGCCCTAGAGCAAATGCCGACTTATGCCAAGTTTATGAAAGAGATTCTCTCCAAGAAGAGGAGGTATAATGAAGAAGAAACAATTCAGCTAGACGCTAATTGTAGCGCAATCATCCAGAGAACATTGCCAAGGAAGGAGAGAGATCCGGGCAAAGTTACACTACCGGTGTCCATTGGCAATGTTAATGTCGGCAAGGCACTCATTGATTTAGGTTCAAGTATCAACCTAATCCCACTATCCGTTGTTAAAAGGATTGGTGATTTGGTTGTGAAAAGAACTAACTTGACCTTGCAATTGGCCGACAAATCCTACACTCGTCTGTTGGGAATTGCTGAAGACGTGTTGGTGAAAGTCGACAAGTTCTTGTTCCCCATCGACTTCGTAGTGATGGACATACCGGAAGATGATGATGTGCCGCTAATTCTTGGGAGAACTTTCATGCAAACGGCAAGGATGATGATTGATCTTGACGGAGGCTTAATGAAAGTCCGTGTGGACGATGAAGAAGTCAATTTCAACATCAACGAAGCGATGAAGTATCCTAATGATAAAGGTGCTTGTTTCAAGATGGATGCAACAGAAGAATTGATTGTTGATACGAGAAACCAGCTGCATCACTTGACACATCTCGAAAGAGTATTGACAAACGCACTTAGTATCATAGGAGAAGAAGACGAGAAAGAGCTTGAAGAGTGTTTGAAGGAGCTCGATTCATTGAAGGAAATTCCTCCTCACAAAGCCAAAATCGAGGAATTGACGAATGAAGCTAAAGTGGAAGAAGTGAAGCCGGAGATGAAGATCTTGCCCTCACATTTGAAGTATGTATTTCTTGATCAAGAGGGTACCAAACCGGTAATAATTAGTAGCTCCTTGTCAAACCATGAAGAAACAAAATTGGTAGAAGTTTTGAAGTCCAACAAGGAAGCAATAGGCTGGACACTATCCGACTTAAAAGGGATAAGTCCATCCTATTGCATGCATAAGATCATGATGGAAGAAGATTATAAGCCGGTAGCACAACCTCAAAGACGGCTAAACCCAAACATGAAGGAAGTAGTCCGGAAAGAAGTGGTTAAGCTACTTGAAGCCGGCATGATATATCCGATCTCGGATAGCACTTGGGTTAGTCCGGTTCAAGTTGTCCCTAAGAAGGGAGGTATGACGGTAATCACGAATTAGAAGAATGAGCTCATACCGACAAGAACCGTAACCGGTTGGAGGATGTGTATCGATTACCGGAGGCTTAACAAAGCAACAAGAAAAGATCATTTTCCTCTACCATTTATGGATCAAATGCTAGAGAGGCTGTCAGGACAAGCTTTTTATTGTTTCCTTGACGGATATTCGGGTTACAATCAGATTTCGATGAATCCAGATGATCACGAGAAGACTGCATTCACTTGTCCTTTTGGGGTATTTGCATATCGACGCATGCCGTTCGGATTATGTAACGCTCCAACAACATTTCAACGATGCATGCAAGCCATCTTTGCAGACTTGATAGAAAAGAGCATTGAAGTGTTTATGGACGACTTCTCAGTTTCGGGTCATCATATGATTTGTGCTTGAAGAATCTGGACACGGTTCTGAAATGGTGCAAGGAAACCAACTTGGTGCTTAATTGGGAGAAGTGTCACTTCATGGTAACCGAGGGTATAGTCCTTGGTCACAAGATCTCCTCCAAGGGTATTGAAGTTGATAAAGCTAAGATTGATGTGATAGGAAAGCTTCCACCACCAGTCAACGTCAAAGGAATCCGAAGTTTCCTAGGCCATGCCGGGTTCTATCGGAGATTCATCAAAGACTTCTCAAAGATTGCAAAGCCATTGAGCAATTTTCTCAACAAAGATAAGTCTTTTGATTTTGATATTGATTGTTTACATGCTTTTGAAAGTTTGAAGGATAGCTTAACATCCGCACCCATAATCACCGCACCAAATTGGAACTATGATTTTGAACTTATGTGCGATGCAAGTGATTATGCGGTAGGCGCGGTGTTAGGTCAACGCAAAAACAAAATTTTTCATGCTATACACTATGCAAGTAAAGTTTTAAATGACGCACAAGTCAATTATGCTACCACTGAAAAAGAATTACTTGCTATAGTGTTCGCATTAGAAATTCAGATACTAATGATGTTGTACCACAAGATTGGCTCTATACTAATGATGTTGTACCACAAGATCCACACCAAAGCCCGATCCAAGATGAGCCCATGGAGCAAGAGCAAGTCCACAAAGATCCGGTTAACCTTGATTGGTATGCTAGGATCGAAGCCGATCAACAAAGGCAAGGTGAAATCTTTAGGCAAGTTGGTGAGATCTACCGACAAGGACAAATGCTAGATTTAATGATGCAACACTTCCACATCCAGTACCTTCCACCTGGACCTCAACAATTGTGAGCTCTCTTACCCCTATTTTATTGTTTATTTTTGAATTCATTGAGGACAATGCTTGTTTCAAACATGAGGGGTGAATAAATTAGCTTGTGCTGTTTTTATTTTAGTGTCTTGTTTCTCAATTCCCCTTGTATGAATTTTTATTTGTGTCAAGCAAAAGGCATTGTAGCAACAAAATTTTAGTATATAAAAAAAAATTAAGGGCTGAGTTTTATGATGATTAGGTGCTTGTAAATAAACCCTTTTGCTTTAAAATCATTACTAAACCCGCACCAGTTTTATTGTGAACCTTTCTCTATGGGAAATGCACAAAGTTGCAGACTTTGAGTAAGTGTGTAGATTGGTATTTTAAGGAACAATGTCTAACTTTAAATGGTAAATTTGTCATCAAAATTTCAAATAAAAAGTAGTATAAGTTAGTGTGGGGAACAAAAAGGTCAAAATAAGGTGTAAATAAATAAAAAGCGGTCAGAGCACAAAAATATGACTCATTGACTTGGGTTGGTATGACTCACCATCACTAACTTCCAGGAAAAGATATGGTTATCCTCAAAACAAATAAAAACGCTTCTGTAGTTCCCCACAAATAAATAAACACCAAGTGACAAAGTGGCCAAGAAAAATTCCGACCTAGTTTATATGAAATAAAAGTGAAATTTTGTCGATATGTTTACTTTTAAAGTTAGAACCTGATTTTCTCATAATACCTTTTACACAGGAGCAATAAAAAGTTGGACGCCACACACACACTCACATGAAACTTGTAGTTGGGTTGAAAAATCTTAATAAAAAGCAGTTGGGGTTGTGATAAGAGCCCTCTGAAAACGAAGTCGTTAAAAGATTAAAATCTGAAATTCTGTCACTATTAATTTGTGTTGCTGATGTTCTTTGCCTTTTGCTTGAGGACAAGCAAAGAATCAAGCATGAGGGAGTTTGATAAGTCATAGTTTATGCTGTTTTAAGTATTTGAAATTCAATAAAATCTTGTTAGTTTTAGTCATATTTTGGAACTATTTTACTACAAAGCCGTATTTCTGTTCAGATTAAAGCAAGGATGTCTAGTTGGAGTTTTGACAAGGAAAGGATGAAAAAGGATGAAGAAAAGGGCAATCCTGAAGGATACGCACGGTGCGTGCATTTTTAGCACTAGACCGTGCATTTTTGCGAAGCAAACTGTGCACTCCTATGTCGAATGTAATGCACGGTTCGTGCGTTTTTATGCACGACCGTGCGTTTTGGCGAAGTCATCTGGGAAGGGCCGTGCGCCTCCTTTGTGCTAGAATCTGAAAAGTGCACGGTCTGGGCTTCAGACCGTGCGTTTTTGCTGTCAGTTTTTTGCTGTTACAAGACTCTTAGTTCTCCTCATTATCCAGCTTGTAATTCATCTTCAATGCTTTGTCTATGACCTTAGGCTATAAATAGGTCTTCCAATCAGACTTGTAATCATCCTGGATCATTGGAAACTTGCATATTATTGAAATACTAAATTACTTTTGTTCTAAGTTTTATTGTTCTTCTTTTATTTTCTGCACTTTACTTTCTTGCAATTTACTTTCTTCTTCTTTACTATTCTGCACATTTACATTTAGCAATTTATATTAATGCCTTTATATTTCATGTCATTTATATTATATCAAATGTCTATAATGAACATTAGTGAGTAGACTTGTCTAGTCTTGGGATTGTTGGAAAAGTCTAATGACTAAATCCTAATCAAACCAAGCCTAGACTCTATTTTATTACAATTCATTCTTCTTATCTAATCTCATAGCTTTTAAAGTCAATAACAAGTGTTGAACGATGGACCAAAAGGTGAAGTTCAATAACTATTATTTCATCATCTCAAATATCAAGCGATGGATCGAAAGATGACGTTTGATATTGGAACAAATGAGATTAGACAAGGCATCACAAAACTTGATGGGAACACCCCAAATGAATAGTTTTGTGATGTCTTGAGACAATAAGATTTGCACTTAATGGGTCTCATATAATAATCAACCATGAGAATATGCGTGATTATTATTGAGATACATTCATGTTGTTCGAGAGAAAGCATGAATTACCTAAGAGAATCTTGTCTTTAGAAAATGAATTTAACATAAGATAGAGATATAGGCTTGAATATTTTATGATTTGTTATTAAGACTAACCAATAATCCCTAGACGCCTTTTAATATCTGAATTCTAAAACCAAGAAACTGTCCAACTTTTAATCTTGATTTGTTCAGCTAATCATCTCTAAAAATGAAATCGGTAATTACACAAACTCTCTACGGATCGATATTTTTACTACTCGATAGAACCGTACGCTTGCGGATTCATATCACCATGTCACACACCATCACGTGATCCTCCATTTTCCACATACATGATTTTGTAACAGATGATGACGGCAAGGACTAAAAGCAAAACGTTTATAACTTACAAGGTTTGTTTTAGAATAAAAAAGATACATGGACGAAAACTAAAAACACGTGAACTTACAGAGACGATTTACCTGTTTAAGCCTATAATTATTAGTGTCACTTTAAGTAAGAAAAAAAATTATCATTCCTAAATTCTTTTGTTTTTTTAAAATAAAATAGAAGAATTCTATATAATCTAAATGCATCCAAGAGAATACTACTTCCTACTAAGTTTTGTGGATTTACAAGAGACATAATTTAAATCCTCTCATCATTTACTTAAGCAGCCAAAATCTTAACTACTCATACCAACCTGAATTGATTCTTGATTGCTACATTCTAATGTTGTTAATTTTGACAAACTTGATAAAATTGACTCACTAATATATATGAGTGATGCATCCTTTTGATTTTTTAATATTATTTAATTTTTTACTATATTAAATTACTGAAATTTATAATTTAATGAAATCTTTTGTTTTTAATCATTATAAAATACTTATTTTGATACTTATTTTAGTTCACATGAAAAACTGCTCTCTAGGTGGTCCTTGTAAAGTTTTTTATTTTATTCTTCATTAACTTCTTTTTAGTCCTTATATACATAAACATACTTTTTGTCTAATGTATAATATCTTATAATATTCATTTGAGTTTCTATCGCATAACAAAGAAAAAAATTATATTCTCAAGACTAACACAAACACTGAGGATTAACTAACGAGCGATTCTAGCAGAAAATGATAGTCTCTTACAATGTGACAAATCAATGTTCGAGTTACAACTCAAAGAGGAGTTCATAGTTAATGTTCAATGGTGCCTCAAATATGCAATTTTAACATCCATTTGAAAAAGTTTAATATTTTTATGCGATGCATATGTAAGAAGAATATGTATTGCTTCTAACCTGGCTACCGGAGCTAATGTTTCATCATAGTCAATACCTTCTTGCTGATTCACTACTAGGAAAAGCAAAATTAGTGACGAAAATTAGTGATGGAAAAAATAAAATCCCTCACAAATTCCTTGGTCACAAAATTTAGTGACGGAATTAGAGAGGGATTTCATGTTTTCCCTCACTAAATTTCTCTCACTGATTTTTGTTTTTTAGTAGTGATTATAGTCTTGTGCAACTAACATGACTTTATTTCTGATGACTTTTTTTCTTCGTCTAATTTGTTTCTAAATACCCATCTTGTTCCAATTATATAATGACCTTAAGGTTTAGAGACTAGAGTCCATACCTCATTTTTCTCAAACTGAGAAAGTTCTTCTTTCATGGCTTTTACCCATGATTCTTCACATATTGCTTCATGTATATTTTTTGGTTAGATATGTGAGATCATTGCCGTGTTGTTGTCATTTTCTTTGAAGGATAGTCTCGTCCTGATTCCATCAAATGTATTTCCAATAATTTGTTTTGGAGGATGGTCACCGACAATCTTCCAACTTTTTGGAGGAGTTTGAGAGGAGCATGCTTGCTTTGTATTACTTATGACTTCTTGATTTTTCAAGGTTTCCTCATCATCTTCTTTGTTAGTGATAAGATCATCAAACTCATCAAATATAACATGCATGCTTATTTCCATTGTTTGATTTTTTAAGTTTAAAATCCTGTATCCTTTGGAATTTGTAGCATATCCCAAAAAAATTCATTTATCTGATTTTGAATGAAATTTTCCTAGGTTTTCTTTATCATTTAAAATGTAACAAAAACAACCAAAGATGTGAAAATATGATATGTTTGGTTTTCTATTTTTCCATAGTTCATAGGGAGTTTTATTCAGAATTTTCCTAATTGAAACACAATTTATTATATAGCAAGATGTGTTGATGGCTTCAACCCAAAAATATTTTTCAACATTTGATTCACTAAACATTATTCTTGCCATTTCTTGTAAAGTTCGATTTTTTCTTTCAACGACTCCTTTTTGATGTGGAGTTCTTGCACATGAAAAATTATGTGAAATTCCTTTTTCATCAAAGAAGGTTTTGAATGATAAGTTTTCAAATTCACCTTCATAATCACTTCTTACAGAGATGATGTTTGAATCTTTTTCATTTTGAACAAGTTTACAAAAAAATTCAAATCCTTCAAAAGCTTCGTCTTTATGTTTTAAAAATAAAACTCATGTATATCTGGAAAAATCATCGGCTATAACAAAATGATAAGTGGCAAGAAATGATTAAATTCATGTCTTTTACAAGGCTTTTTAGTTACTTGTTTTGCAAGTTATCTTAGGAAAAGCATGGAATTTATGAATAAATGGCAATTATTCTTTGTATACCTTATTCTTCCCCATTTGTGTAGGAAAAAGCAAGCTAGGACCTGAAAATAGCAAGAAATCACCAAGAGAAGAATGAAGAATCTTGCCCAGCGAGCCCTTGGTGAGTGAATGGCGAGTTGAGGCAGGGATTTTCAGGAGTTTCTCAAAGATAATCTCGCCCAGCGAGCCCTTGGCGAGTGAATGGCGAGTTCAGGCAGGGATTTTCTGGAACAGGGGAACCTTGATTTCGCCCAGCGAAATATTTGTCGCCCAGCGAGATCATCATGGCGGTTTAATGCTGTAGAAGACGTGGCAAAATGCCACTGGCCAGATTGTTAAACTCGCTGAGCGAAATATATCTCGCCGAGCGAGATGTCACATAGCAGCTTTAGTATTTAAGCTATCTTTCAGCTTTTAGGTTAGAAATTCTGTTATTGTTAAGCTTGTATTAAGAACGAATTTTAGAGTTTATTACCAGAGAATAGGGCTAAAAGAAGGGCACTTCAAAGGACAAACAAGGAATCAAGTTTAGATCATTAAAGGGTTTTTGAGAAATCAAAATTTAGCATTGATCTTCATCTTTACTCCAGCTTTTGTATTGTTGACATGAGAATGATCAACTAAATCTCCTTTGTTGGGATTAGAGGTAATGAATCAAGCTAGATATAATCTATGTGATCATGTAAATATTTGATTCTAGTATTTTATAATATATTGAAACTTATTCTTGTTATTCAATCTTATGTTTGATTTAGTGCTATTGAAAAATACATTTAAATCTAGGGTTAGAATACTTTTCTATTAAAACAAGTGTTCTAGACATGGAACTATGTTTTGATAATCACTTAAAGCATCAATACTTAATGCTTTTGGATCGTTTAATAGATTGGGAAATCGTCGATTAAACGATACGATCGATCTCACAACTTTATTTGGACACGAATAATGTTGTCGAGTGATGTGTGATAATTTCGTTAAGAAGAGATTAAAACTAGAATCCTTTTATCATGATCATTAGAACATTATCGATGCTTGATTTATGACTTTGATACCGACACTTTTATGCCCTATTGCTCGTAGTATTTATTTATATTTTGAAAGTCGATTAGTTTTTATTAAACAAATTTTGAAACCCTAACTTAAAATGATAATCAATGTTGAACGGTTTAAGGTATCGCATAAATCCCTGTGGAGACGATCCTAATATACTCACGTGTAGATAGGAAATTATAATGTGAGGAAAAACTTTTCATCAAAATGCCGCCGTTGCCGGGGATTATAACGCTTAGATATCATAAACATCGCAGCTAAAATTATTGTTTTAATCAATTTTGCAGAAAATTCTTTTATGCATATAACTATCATTTTTTATCCATCTTGTTGCTAATTTGTTTGGTCAGATTGTTGAATTCCGTATATGCGAGGTAAAACACAAGAAGACCAACTGCTGTTTGATTCAGAAATTGAGAGAACTGCTAGGAGAAACAATAGCAGAAATCGAAAGAAGAGGCAGCAAGCAAAGAAGAGGCAGCAAGAAGGACCATCTGTTTCTATTCCTTCATTAGTTCCAATACAAGAATTACCTATGGCCGGAGAAGGAGACGGATCTGGAAGCTCAGGTGGTAGTGGGATGCCTTGTCATAACAGCCCACGACGCCTTGCACAATTGGGAAAGTCGCCAAGGACTACTAAGCAAACGGAGATGAAGACGGGGATCCTCCAGATTCTATATGCTAACCCTTTCTCGGGTTTAGATCATGAGGATCCATTTCAACATCTAACAAAGTTCTATGAGATAGCTGGTACTTTAGGAGCAACGGAGAATGAGGAAGAAGCAATATTCATGAGGATGTTTCCTCATTCATTGATTGGAAAGGCAAAGGAATGGTACTTGGATCAACCACCACAAGTGATGACTAATTGGAATACTCTTGAGGAGAAATTCCTTGAGAGATTCTTTCCACAAAACCGATTTATGGAGGCCAAGACTACCATAGCCGTCTTTTCTCAAGGATCAAGTGAGACACTTTGTGAAGCTTGGGAGCGATTCAAGTCAATGCTAAGAAGATGTCCAAACCATGGTTTGGATGATCTAACTCAAATTCATCTTTTCCGCAATGGAATGCAACAACAATCGAAGCTTTTACTTGATGCAGCCGCGGGTGGATCATTAATGGCAAAGAGTGTTGAAGATGCTGTATCAATTATTGAGAGAATGGCACTCAATGACCATCAAGCTCACCACAACAGAAATCCGGGACAAAGAAAAGCTGGTATTTTGGACTTGGGAACAAATGACGCTATTCTTGCACAAAACAAGTTGTTGACACAACAAGTGGAAGAATTAACAAGAAAGATGGCAAATCTTCCACAACAAATGAAAGAGATGCAAAATGAACAAAGAAGACATCACCAAGTAGCATCTTGTGAGCTTTGTTCAAGCGATCATCCCACTGGTTTTTGTCCACCGCCAACAGAAGAAGTAAGCTATGTCAGTAACCAACAAAGGCCGAATCAGTACCAAGGTCAATATCCAAGCCATACCAACAATTTCCAAAGAGGAAACCACCCTAATTATGGCCAACCTGGAGACAAGATGCTGGTCCATCCAACCGACAACCTTACAATAATTTCAATCAATACCCACCACAACAAAACCGTTAACAAAGTACCGACGAAACATTGAACCAATTTATGCAAATGTCCATGGCTAACCAGAGAAACACTGATGCTTCCATTAAAAATCTAGAAACTCAAGTAGGCCAAATGGCTCAACAACTAGCTCAAGCCACACAACAAGGCGGAACCTTTACCGCCAACACTCAACCCAATCCAAAAGACCATGCATCAAAATGACAATCAATTCATTTTGATGCAACTGACCTTGCAGAAAAAGATCATTGCAAGGCAATTGCAACAAGAAGTGGGAAGGTGATTGGTAGGGGAATATGAGATAATCTTGAAGTGGAGAGAAAAGTTGTTGAAGAAAATGATGAAGAGATTGATGAAGGAAGTGAGAAGGAAATGGAGGGAGAAAATAATGAGGAATTAGTTGAAAAGAATAAGGAGTTAGTTGAAAAAGATAACAATGATAAGAAGAAAGATGTGGTGAAGGAGAGGGGCAAGAAGCAAGAAGTTGTAAAGAATGCACCAGCTCAACATCTACCATATCCAACTACTCCAGCTAGAAAAGACAAAGAAAGACAATTTGCAAGGTTCCTAGACATCTTCAAAAGATTGCAAATCAATATTCCATTCTAGGAAGCCTTGGATCAAATGCCTACGTATGCCAAATTTATGAAAGAAATTCTATCCAAGAAAAGGAGGTACAATGATGAAGAGACAATTCAGCTCGATGCGAATTGTAGTGCCATCATCCAAAGAACATTGCCAAGGAAGGAGAAAGATCCGGGTAAAGTTACATTACCGGTATCTATAGGCAATGTGAATGTCGGCAAGGCACTCATCGATCTTGGCTCAAGTATCAACCTAATCCCACTCTCCGTTGTCAAAAGGATTGGTGATTTGGTTGTGAAACGAACAAATTTGACGTTGCAACTGGCTGACAAATCTGTCACACGTCCATTGGGAATAGCTGAAGATGTTTTGGTGAAAGTCGACAAATTCCTGTTTCCCATCGACTTTGTGGTGATGGATATTCCTGAGGATGATGATGTGCCACTCATTCTTGGAAGAACATTTATGCAAACGGCGAGAATGATGATTGATCTTGATGGAGGTTTAATGAAAGTCCGTGTGGACGATGAAGAAGTCAACTTCAACATCAACGAAGCTATGACGTATCCTAGTGATAAAGGTGCATGTTTCAAGATGGATGCAACTGATTAATTAATTGTTGATACTAGAGAACAGCTGCATAATTTGACACCTCTTGAAAGAGTTTTGACGGATGCACTAAATATCATAGGCAAGGAAGATGAAAAAGAAATAGAAGAATGGTTGAAGGAGCTGGATTCATTGAAGGAAATTCCTCCTCACAAAGCAATAATTGAGGAATTGAAGAATGAATCCAATGTTCAAGAAATGAAGTCGGAGATGAAAATTTTACCCTCACACTTGAAGTATGTTTTCCTTGAAAAAGAGGGTAACAAACCGGTTATCATAAGTAGCTCCTTGTCAAGCAACGAAAAAGCCAAATTGGTGGAAATTTTGAAGTCTAACAAAGAAGCAATAGGCTGGACACTATCCGACTTGAAAGGGATAAGTCCATCTTATTGTATGCATAAGATCATGATGGAGGAAGATTACAAACCGGTACACAACCTCAACGTCGGCTAAACCCAAATATGAAGGAAGTAGTCCGGAAGGAAGTGGTTAAACTACTTGAAGCCAGCATGATTTATCCGATTCGGATAGTACTTGGGTTAGCCCGGTTCAAGTTGTTCCTAAGAAGGGAGGTATGACGGTGATCACAAATGAGAAGAATGAGCTCATACCAACAAGAACTGTCACCGGTTGGAGGATGTGTATTGATTACCGGAGACTCAACAAAGCTACAAGAAAATATCATTTTCCTCTACCATTCATGGATCAAATTCTAGAAAGATTGTCCGGTCAAGCTTATTATTGTTTCCTTGATGGATATTCGGGTTATAATCAAATATCGGTGAATCCAGAAGATCATGAGAAGACAGCTTTTACATGTCCATTTGGAGTTTTTGCGTATCGACGCATGCCGTTTGGGTTATGTAATGCTCCAGCAACATTTCAACGATGCATGCAAGCAATTTTTGCTGATTTGATAGAGAAGAGTATTGAAGTGTTTATGGATGATTTTTCTGTCTTCGGTTCATCCTTTGATTTATGCTTGAAGAATCTTGACACGGTACTGAAGCGGTGCAAGGAAACCAACTTGGTACTCAATTGGGAGAAATGTCATTTCATGGTTACCAAGGGTTTTGTCCTTGGTCACAAGATTTCATCCAAGGGTATTGAAGTTGACAAAGCAAAAGTTGATGTGATAGGCAAGCTTCCACCCCCAATCAATGTCAAAGGCATTCGAAGTTTTCTTGGCCACGCCGGATTCTATCAGAGGTTTATCAAGGACTTCTCAAAGATTGCAAAGCCATTGAACAATTTGCTCAACAAAGATAACTCCTTTGAATTTGATGATGATTGTATGAATGCTTTTGAATGCTTGAAAAAGAATTTGACCTCCGCACCCATAATCACCGCACCAAATTGGAATTTTGATTTTGAACTCATGTGCGATGCGAGTGATTATGCGGTTGGAGCGGTGTTAGGTCAATGCAAAAACAAAATTTTTCATGCTATACACTACGCAAGTAAAGTTTTAAATGATGCTCAAATCAATTATGCTACCACAGAAAAAGAATTACTTGCTATTGTGTTCGCATTAGAAAAATTTCGTTCTTATCTCATTGGTTCGAAAATTGTTATATTTACTGACCATGCAGCCATAAAGTATTTAATCACTAAACCCGACTCCAAGCCGAGACTCATCCGATGGATGCTGCTTCTTCAAGAGTTTGATTTGGAGATTAAAGACAAAAAGGGGACTGAGAACCTTGTGGCTGATCACCTTTCAAGGTTGGTGAATGTCGCGGTGATTTTCGGAGATCAAACTATTGATTAGCGTTGACTCACTAATTTTAATTCACGACTGAACTTTTAATTTTTTAAAAGAAAAGTGGAAAAAAGTTCTAAATTACCACAATTTTAAAGATTTAGGGTTCGGGGGTTAGTTACGTTTAGGGAAGGTGTTAGCACCCTAAACGTTCGTAGTACTCTACGAGAACCTCTTGATTTTATTTATTTATTTTGGCTATAACTTGCTTATTTTTTTTTGTTTAGAAAGAAAAGAAAGAATGAATTAGAATAATGCGAAAGGAAAATAAAATGTTTTTTTTGTATTTTTTATGATTTGGAAGGACAGAGTCCTCTGCCTACGTACCCGTGAGGGATCAAAACCTCGTAGTTCGGGGTAGAAATAACGGTTGATTTGTTTGGTGTTTTTTATTAGTTTTAAAAAAGGTTTTAAAAATAAAAGCCAAGTGGCAAAATGGAATTGGTTTGTGTTTTTTGTTTTTGAAAATGATTAAAGTGTAATTAAAACCGATTAATGGTTATTTAAAGAAAATAAAAGAAAAAACGGACACTTGATTGAAAATCAAGGTTTATTAAGAAAAGATTTTTTGATTTTTGAATATTTGCATTTTTTTGTTTTTAATTGACTAAGACTAAAAGTAACTAAAAGCTAATACGCGAGGAAGTTCCGTGGTGACGTTGGATCACCACGAAACCCTTTTGAAATTAAACTGACCTAATATTTTTTTGCATTTTTTTTTGAATAGCGAAATAAATAAAAATAAATAAAAGACGTAAAGCAGAATAAATAAAGTGTGAGTGTCAGTGCATATTCTCATTTATTTTTGTTACATTGATCCTAAGTACATTCTAATAAAATGAAAATAAAAATGACAAAATGATAAACAAGGAAAGAAAAAAACAAAATTGCAAAGGTATGAAAATAAGTATGCTAGAATAAAACTAAAATGCATGAAATAAAATAAAAATAAAAATGCATGAAAGTAAAAGGAAAATAATAAGAAAAAAAATGCATGAAATCCTATAAGGTAAATGCAATGAAACAAAATGCATGAAAATAAATAAGAAATTAACAAGATAAAATGCTAGAAATGATAATAAACAAAAATAAAAGGGAAGAGGGGAGTGCAGCAAGCAAAATGGGGGCGGTTTTGTTTAGTTTGTGGGTGATGGAGGATACCGGGTGTTGGGATATTTGGGGAGAGGGCGTGAATGGTTTTGGTTAGGTTAGTGTTGTGTTGTTGTTGTGTTGGTGGCGGTTGTTGGTAAGGGAGTGGGTGAGTGTGGTTATGATGGTGGAAACCGTGAGTTTGGGTGGTTGTTGTGATGAGGGAGGTTTGCGTGAGTTTGTGAGTGGTGATGAGTGAGACGATGGTGGCCGTACGGTTTTGGTTGAGTGGTTTTGATGGTAGGTTGTGATGTTATGTGGTGGAGGGAGCTGGTTGTGTGCTGATGATTTTTGTGTAGTGTTTGAGTTTTTCTGTTGGTAAAATTGGCTCCTCCTTTGCTACTGATTATGTGTTCTCTTTTATTAAGCAATGCCAATTAATGTGACTTAAAGGCCAATGATGGACAATAAACACAATTAATCAGCAAAAGACTAAAAAAAGCAACCATTAAAATGGTTATTAAAAATCATCAAAACAAAATCAGTCAACCCTTTAAAAATAAAATAATGAAATAAAAAAAAATCCGAAAATAAAAAAAAGTAAAAATAAAAAAGGTAAATAATAAAGATAATAATAAAAGGAATAATAAGTAACAAATAAAAATAAAAATAAAAAATTGTCGCCTTCGGAACCAAAAATGAGGTATTTTAAAATACCTCTCTGTCGAAATTTCGTCTGAAACGACAACAAAAATTTCGAACCAAAAGACGAGTGAAAAAGAAATTTAGGTCAAAAATTGGGGTATGACAGATGCCCCTATTTAAGTCTCTTCGCCCGGAGATTCGAAGAGAAAATCTTTGATTCGGCGGGTCGAAGGGACTTAAATACAGAGTACGCCAATTTTGGACCTAACAAAAAATGTGAAATGCTCGTGATGCGAAGGTGAATGCAAGACGGCGAAGATGACCTGACTGGGGAATAAAACAAAACAAAAGGATACCCGAGTTTGTTAAAGCAAGGGATCCGACTCCACTGGGGAATAACATAGTTTCACTGGGGAAAGGGATCAACTATCGTATTGACAGCTGAGAAAGGAAATATGATGTGAGAAAAGACACCGACCACAAGCTGCCCGTTTGTAGAGCTTGCCACTTGAGGTAAAGACGGAAATAAAAGTAACATGCCACTGACGACAAGAAACAAAGATGAATGTAAATGCTGGATGAGGGGTGAAAGCTGGATGAAATACAAAAGCCGGATGAAAGATAAATGATGGATGAAAGATAAATGTTGGATGGAAGATAAATGCTGGATGAAAGATAAATGTTGGATGAAAGATAAAAGTTGGATGGAAGATAAAAGCTGGATGAAATTTAAAAGCAGGATGAAATTTAAATGCAGGATGAAATTTAAATGCTTGATGAAATTTAAATGCTGGATGAAATATAAAAGCAGGATGAAATTTAAAAGCAGGATGAAGGATAAATGCAGGATGAAATTTAAATGCTGGATGAAATATAAAAGCAGGATGAAATTTAAATGCTGGATGAAATTTAAAAGCAGGATGAAATTTAAAAGCAGGATGAAATTTAAATGCTGGATGAAATGTAAATGCTGGATGAAATATAAAAGCAGGATGAAATTTAAATGCTGGATGAAATATAAAAGCAGGATGAAATTTAAATGCTGGATGAAATATAAAAGCAGGATGAAATTTAAATGCTGGATGAAATATAAAAGCAGGATGAAATTTAAATGCTGGATGAAATATAAAAGCAGGATGAAGGATAAATGCCAGCTGTTCGGGTTATTGCCGAACGAGTCAACTGACGACAAAAGATTGGATAAACGTCAGCTGTTCGGGTTAATGCCGAACGAGTCAACTGACGACAAAAGATTGGATAAACGTCAGCTGTTCGGGTTAATGCCGAACGAGTCAACTGACGACAAAAGATTGGATAAACGTCAGCTGTTCGGGTTAATGCCGAACGAGTCAACTGACGACAAAAGATTGGATAAATGTCAGCTGTTCGGGTTAATGCCGAACGAGTCAACTGACGACAAAAGATTGGATAGGAAAATGCACAAGCTGTTTATTAAAGAACTGCCGCTTGGCGAAAAAAACAGGATAAACGATGCACAAGCTGTTCGTTAAAGAACTGCCGCTTGGCGAAAAAAAACAGGATAAACGATGCACAAGCTGTTCGTTAAAGAACTACCACTTGGCATAAAGAGGGTGACATCTCTGGACCAGACACACTGGGGATGACACTTGGGGAAAAAGAGTCACAAATTGTTCACGATTGATTGACATGAAAAGCAAGACTCAGGGTGGTTAATGCAACCATGTATTGAATGATGTTATGTGCATGTTGTATATGCATGAATGTGTATATGCATGAATGTATGAATGCATGAATGATGATGTGACTTGTATGACTGGCATGGCTGATTAACTTGTGACTGTATGAAGGACTGACTGGTAAGATTGTACGGAAGACTGACCTGTAGGGTTGTATGAAAGATTGACTTGTATGATTGTATGAAAGACCGACTTGATGAGACAAGATTGGACGGATAAGATGGAAAGTGACCCGACGTCGCATCACAAACACTCGGCAATCTTCAATGGGGATGGTGCCACTGGGGACATATCAAAACATTAACTGGGTAAGGCCCGATGTATGCAACAACTGGTAGGGAGCAAACACTTCCTGGGGTAGGCGTGTTGATCCATAGACCTGGCAGGAGAGTTGACGTTTCTGTGGTCATGCTTTTGTTCTTTTTTCTTTTTATGAATCCCTAACTTTTGCCTGGACCGCCCTTTCGGGTTTTCAGTCCACCGGGAATATATTCTTTTTGTATGCCCCTAATTTTTGCCTGGACCGCCCTTTCAGGTTTTCGATCCACCGGGACGCTCATTTTTGCCTAAGCCGCCCTTTCGGGTTTTCGACTTACCGAGCTCTTTTATTTTTCTTTTCCTTTTCTTTTTTTTTTTTAAGCAATTGACCATGTTTAACCTGCAGAGTCTACCCGTTCTTGGGACAGATGTTGACGCACACTTCACTTACTCATGAGTTCAAAGAGAATGTGTTTGTTGTTTATGCTTTCCAAAAGATATAAAAGATTTATGATTTTTTTTGAAAAAAACTTTGCTTCAAGTACTACCATCAAAAGTAGAAGAAATTTTATAAACAGAATAAATGTGAATTCCAAATAAAAGGCACAGGCTCAAATTCATTTAACAGAGTGGTGGCCCGCCAATGGCGTGGCTCCACGGATTTCACAAAGTTTGGAAAATGGTAAATATAAGGGGAATGTACATTGAACACAATAACCGCTATTCTCCCTAACAACTTTGAATTCCACCGTTTAGATGCTTCAGATTCAGAGTCTCTTTGACCGCTAATGTGCCCCGAGTGAGTCATGACCAGCCTGATGCAGTTACTTTGTCTTTTGATCCTTGTTTTTGCATAGGCCGCCCTTTCGAGTTTTCAACCTATCAGGATGATTATTTATCCTTTTTTATGTCTCTAATTTTTGCCTGGACCGCCCTTTCGGGTTTTCAGTCCACCGAGACGCTCATTTTTGTCTAAGCCGCCCTTTCAGGTTTTCGACTCACCGAGCTATTCTTTTATTTTTTAGACAAAGTATTTCTTGACTGCATCGGCGTTCACAGGACGGGGAAGCTCATCACCATCCATAGTCGTAAGAGTCATTGCACCACCGGAGTACGCTCTCTTGACGACATATGGGCCTTCATAATTAGGCGTCCATTTGCCCCTGGAGTCCGGTTGAAATGATAAAATCTTTTTGAGCACAAGACCCCCTTCTTGGAACACACGGGAACTGCCCGTGACACAAAGCATTCATGCGTTTCTCTTCAATCAAGTTTGAACTGATCATATTTGTTTTGACATCATTCAGCCTCTGATAACTTGGGTTCCATTAAAACTCTCATTGATGGAATCTCAATCTCCACAGGGAGTACTGCTTCTATGCCATACACTAAAGAAGAGGGGGTTGCCCCTGTTGAGGTACACACTGAAGTACGATATCCATGTAAAGCATACGATAACATCCCATGCAGGTCCTTGTAAGTGGTTACCATCTTCTGCACCATCTTTTTGATGTATTTTCTTTCTTTGTTTTTTTTTGCTTTTGTTTGTTGTTTTTTTTGTTTTTTGTTTTTTTTTTTTGCAGCCTCGATGGCACCATTCATCTGGGATTTGACCAGGAATACTGTAATGGCAGTTCTTCGGAACCCAAGTTAATCATTTCGAGTGCTTCTTCGTGAGGCTGAATGATGTTCTTTTATATTCTAGTAACAGAGAGATCTTTTCGGGAATCTGTTCATCCTCCTCCTCTTCAGCTTCGTGAACAGGGAACTCAAAGTCGGGAGAGAGCATAGGGTTACAGTGTTCAACGGGCTTATGGATGTTCGGTCTACATATGATTGATGATTGATTTTAGAAAATGAGTGAAAAATGCAGACCTTTTGAAATTGATTTAAAATAAAATAAAATATTTTTTTTGGGTTTTTTGTGTTACCATTTTTCCATAAAAAGCAGTAAAATAAAAATAAAAAGTCGCGAAAGAAACGACAATTTTTCATTGATAGTGGTAACTTGAAGACAAAAGTAGAGCCCTACATGATTTCACTTTCGTATCGGGCGAAACGAAAGGATTTTTGAAAAGATAAGACATCTAAAACACATTCCTTGGACCCATGAGTAACTGAGGGAATGTCAACAACGATCCAATTGCAGTAACCTTTGCCATGTGTTACAAAATTCACTGCCACCTTCTTCACCAGGGTGAGCTTCTGAGCAATCTTGCACCAAATTAACAGATGGGGTCCCATGGCCAGGTAGTAGATTAGCTTGCATATCGGGACTCGACCCTTTAAAGGATAGTGTAACATCCCGCCTAAGACTCGAATATTTATTAATATTTGGACGATGTATCAGATATGTTTTAAGCAAGGGACAATTTGGTAAATTGTCAGTTAATGGGTTTATTTATATGGCAAGTGTAATATCCCGCTTAGATGTACTTAATATCAGTGTTAGAAGTCATTGAGCAAGCATGACAATTTGATAATGTTAAGCGATGGCAATATGGTAAATAAGGCTTAAGGGGAAGATTGTTTTTAAATTGAGTACAAGATATTTCCCATACCATTTTCATACTCTCTACACACTTCTAAAAATCAGCTCTCTCCCTCTCCCTTCCTCTACCTACACGCCCTAACCTCTCCTTCCTTCACTCATCATAAGTTCATCCAATTCTTGGGAGAAATATTGCATGAAAGCTTGGGTTGGAAGCTAGTATAAGAGAAGAAGGAAACAAAGAAGAATCAAAGGGAAGAGTAGATTGGAGCAAGCTAGGGTTTTGAAGTTGAGAGATTAGCAAGCACCAAGCACAATCAAGGTGAGCTCCACAGGGTTTTAGAACCCACTTGTGTAAGTTTGAGAGTATTTTACAATTTGAGCTAAGTTTAGAAATTTTACCTAAATCTCATATGCTTGCCAATTCCTTGATGATTCATGTTTAAAGCTATCATTTTGTATCAGAAATTCATTCCTTATATTGTTGGGATACCTGGGTATGATTAGTTGTGTCAAAATGGTGGAAAAATCACACTTTTAACAGGTTTTGAACTGACATTTTCGCCTGGCGAACTCGGGGCGAGAAAACGGCGATTTTCAGCATTTTTCCCTGCCTCATTTCGCCTCCACTTCGCCTCAGGGTCGCTCAGCGAAATCAGACAGACAGCACATGTCTGCTCTGGTTCGTTCTGAGTGCTGTATACGCGTTCGGCGAGGCTTTTAATAACCGTTTTCAAAGAGAACTTAAATTTCTAAGAAAAACACCATTCTTGACATAACCGGAAGGTGATTTCAACATTTAAGGAATGGATGAATTAAGGATTGGACAAAGCATTAGAGATGCAAGAATAGAAGTTATTTAAGCTATGGAACATTTCCAACAATTAAGTGATGGCTTATGATAACGATAAGCCTATGATCAAAGATTCATATGATATAGATTGGGAGATTAGTTCCCTTAAGAAATGCATTAAATATGCATAAGCTCATAGTAAATTGTTAGACGTACCTTCAAGTACATAAGTTAAGAAATTATGAGAATGAGAATGCACCTAAGATAGTATGATTAAGATGCACTCAATTTAGCGTGCGTATGCACAAGAATGATATATGCTTATAGTTAAGAACCTTCAATAGGTTAAGCTTTACAGAATGCATTAGATATGCACAAGAAAATGATACGTAATAGATACGTCTATGAACTTAAGTTAAGAATTAAATGTTAAAGATTATACGTGTTCATCAGACTCCGGGATACGCCGGATGGGATTTCTCCGAAAGGGCTATCCACACGTAATTTATAAGACTATGCTAAACGTGTTCATCAGACTCCGGGTTTCGCCGGATGGGACTCTTCCGAGAGGATTGTCCACACGTATGTTAAAAGACTTAAGCATGTCCAGCAGGCTCCGGGATTCGCCGGATGGGACTTCTCCGAAAGGGTTGTCTACATGCAAGATGTGTCCAGCAGGCTCCGGATTATGCCGGATGGGGCTTCACCGAGAGGGTTGCCTACACAAAGATAAGAGGAGTCCGGTGTTAGCCTGATATGATAGGAATTTCACCGGTATGATGGGAGATGTACTTCGGGGTTACTCCACCTGGATGCACTCCGTAAAATGAACCAAGATAATGATTGTTTGTTCAACGCTAACTTCTAACTTTATGATATGAAAAGATGATACGAATATGAAACGAATATGTATATTTTTATATGTGATACGAGACATGATGATTAGTTCCTAGTGAACGCGATGTGATCATAGGATGTCCCCAAGATCACTACGTATAAGTCTGAGATAAGAATAGAGTATGAAATGCATGAGGTAAGACAATGAAGCGATCCTAGTTCTTCCCCTTGATCGCGAAATAAGTAAAGTTAAGACTTGGCGATACTAGGTATTCCCAAGATCGCCGAGGTAGGCACGGCGACCCTAGGTTCCCTGTGGTTGCCAACAGTAGGTAGGGTAGGAGCTCACTGAGACATTATGTCTCATCCCTATCCTTCTGGTGCAGGTTCATAGGTTAGCAAGAGATGTTCGTGAAGATCTTCAGGAAGACGCTGGATGGAGTGCAGATGCTCGTCAAGGCAAGCTCAGGAGGTTGACAAATTTGTATATGTATAGGAAAATGTATTTTGTGTTATTTGGATATTTTTGTAAACGAGCAAATTGTACTCATTCAGTGGTTTGTATATATTTAATTATTGTAAATTTTAATGTACCCAGTATCAGAATAATACACATGCTAAATATTCTAGATAATTTAGTATGGGTGTTACAGATAGGATGTTGGCCTGGATCACCTTTTGGACTTCGGCTTTCAAGGCATAACAATGCTCAACGTCATGACCGGGTGCCCCTTGATGGAAAGCACAAAAAAGATGAGGTCTATACCCATGTGGCAACTTTTCAGGTACCTTAGGAGGTGCCCTAGTTTGAACAAGATTTTTACCCAGTAAAGCGGGAAGCAACTCTGCATACGCCATGGGGATTGGATCAAAATGGGATGCCCGCTGAACCCGATTCTGTTGTCGAGGCTGTTGTTGATATTGTTGCTGAGGCCTTTGTTGGGGCTGGAGCTGATTTCTGGATAGCCGGAGTTGGGGTTCCAAAAGAGGTGGGATGAAAACCTTCGTCTGATAGGGATGACATCCCCATGGGTAAGCTCTAGACGTGCCGGGCGGTGGAGCAATTATGGTAGAAGTTGGTAAGGCAAATGAGATTGGCTGCTCAAGAGTAGTGACAGCAGGTTGGGAAACTGACATCTGGGCTTGGGAAGCCAACAGAGCATTCATCATGGAGGTCAACTTCCCCATCCCTTCCCGGAGATTGGCCACCTCCTCCCGGAGGTTCTGGTTTTCTTGCTCCAACAGATCCATTCTTTTCCGATCAGCCATAGTGTTGTAAACGCGATTCAGTTTGTGGAGAACTCGTCGGGCCACTTTTTGGACGGCGGCAGATAGACCTTTGGAAAAACAAGACGTGAGACTCGGCTTGAGAAACTATGAATGCGATATGATGCATGATTATGCTTATGCAAAAAGAAGAAAGATTTGTTATCGAAGGACTTTGTTGAAGTAATTGTAAACATCATGGTTTGAACATTTTATTTGAGCACCAAGGCCTTACAAAATAGTTCTTTTCAGGGACCAATTCAAAAGCCCTTTAGTGGAAGCTAGATTTTTAAAAGAAATCTAAAGACTCCTAGCTTCCTTAAATCCAACAAATCAGGGCTCTTGAAGGTGTACTTCCTAGTGTTCCTTTATGATGTTTAAAAAAACTTGTTTAAGTCCTTCGATAAATTGGATGAAAAAAATGAGTTTATGCATGAGTGCATGCATGCATGATTATGCTAAAGAAACGGAGAAAACATGGTGAGGTTAAGTCCCAAAATGTTGGGGTCAAGGGTAAACACGCCATTTGGTAAGGACTATGGTTTTAAATGTACCTGTATCACGGGTTCTACCAAGTTCCCAAAGTCATCGACCACTTCCGAATATTGTCGGATTACGGGACTGACTCCCGGTCCAACGACATTTGTAAGAAAGTCTCGTTTGAGTGTAGTATCGCGTATCAACCAATTCAAGACTACTCTTGATTAGCCACCGCACTACGTCCTAAAATGCCAAGATGGGTTAAAGGTAACTAAAGGTCCTCAACTTCATAGGTCACTTGAAAATAACAATGCCGAACACGACTACTCATGTCAACATAGTAATACTTCCAAGATTCCTCCATTGAGTGGGGTTATCACATGTGCCACATCCGAAACTCACTCTCGGAAAGACACTTTGATTATACCACCATCCTATCTTATGTTTCCCTCAAGTCCGGGTGTAGGACTTATCTCACCACTCTCGTAAAAGGAAAAAAAAACACATAGGCACATATTTACATCCTTATTGTTATTTTAAGCAAGTTAGCACAAAATAATTAAATAAATTCAAGTTAGGCTCAACCCTCTTGGGAAAATCCCCAGTGAAGTCGCCATTTCTGTCGCGGTGATTTTCGGAGATCAACCTATTGATTAGCGTTGACTCACTAATTTTAATTCACGACTGAACTTTTAATTTTTTAAAAGAAAAGTGGAAAAAAGTTCTAAATTACCACAATTTTAAAGATTTAGGGTTCGGGGGTTAGTTACGTTTAGGGAAGGTGTTAGCACCCTAAACGTTCGTAGTACTCTACGAGAACCTCTTGATTTTATTTATTTATTTTGGCTATAACTTGCTTATTTTTTTTTGTTTAGAAAGAAAAGAAAGAATGAATTAGAATAATGCGAAAGGAAAATAAATTGTTTTTTTTTGTATTTTTTATGATTTGGAAGGACAGAGTCCTCTGCCTACGTACCCGTGAGGGATCAAAACCTCGTAGTTCGGGGTAGAAATAACGGTTGATTTGTTTGGTGTTTTTTATTAGTTTTAAAAAAGGTTTTAAAAATAAAAGCCAAGTGGCAAAATGGAATTGGTTTGTGTTTTTTGTTTTTGAAAATGATTAAAGTGTAATTAAAACCGATTAATGGTTATTTAAAGAAAATAAAAGAAAAAACGGACACTTGATTGAAAATCAAGGTTTATTAAGAAAAGATTTTTTGATTTTTGAATATTTGCATTTTTTTGTTTTTAATTGACTAAGACTAAAAGTAACTAAAAGCTAATACGCGAGGAAGTTCCGTGGTGACGTTGGATCACCACGAAACCCTTTTGAAATTAAACTGACCTAATATTTTTTTGCATTTTTTTTTGAATAGCGAAATAAATAAAAATAAATAAAAGACGTAAAGCAGAATAAATAAAGTGTGAGTGTCAGTGCATATTCTCATTTATTTTTGTTACATTGATCCTAAGTACATTCTAATAAAATGAAAATAAAAATGACAAAATGATAAACAAGGAAAGAAAAAAACAAAATTGCAAAGGTATGAAAATAAGTATGCTAGAATAAAACTAAAATGCATGAAATAAAATAAAAATAAAAATGCATGAAAGTAAAAGGAAAATAATAAGAAAAAAAATGCATGAAATCCTATAAGGTAAATGCAATGAAACAAAATGCATGAAAATAAATAAGAAATTAACAAGATAAAATGCTAGAAATGATAATAAACAAAAATAAAAGGGAAGAGGGGAGTGCAGCAAGCAAAATGGGGGCGGTTTTGTTTAGTTTGTGGGTGATGGAGGATACCGGGTGTTGGGATATTTGGGGAGAGGGCGTGAATGGTTTTGGTTAGGTTAGTGTTGTGTTGTTGTTGTGTTGGTGGCGGTTGTTGGTAAGGGAGTGGGTGAGTGTGGTTATGATGGTGGAAACCGTGAGTTTGGGTGGTTGTTGTGATGAGGGAGGTTTGCGTGAGTTTGTGAGTGGTGATGAGTGAGACGATGGTGGCCGTACGGTTTTGGTTGAGTGGTTTTGATGGTAGGTTGTGATGTTATGTGGTGGAGGGAGCTGGTTGTGTGCTGATGATTTTTGTGTAGTGTTTGAGTTTTTCTGTTGGTAAAATTGGCTCCTCCTTTGCTACTGATTATGTGTTCTCTTTTATTAAGCAATGCCAATTAATGTGACTTAAAGGCCAATGATGGACAATAAACACAATTAATCAGCAAAAGACTAAAAAAAGCAACCATTAAAATGGTTATTAAAAATCATCAAAACAAAATCAGTCAACCCTTTAAAAATAAAATAATGAAATAAAAAAAAATCCGAAAATAAAAAAAAGTAAAAATAAAAAAGGTAAATAATAAAGATAATAATAAAAGGAATAATAAGTAACAAATAAAAATAAAAATAAAAAACTGTCGCCTTCGGAACCAAAAATGAGGTATTTTAAAATACCTCTCTGTCGAAATTTCGTCTGAAACGACAACAAAAATTTCGAACCAAAAGACGAGTGAAAAAGAAATTTAGGTCAAAAATTGGGGTATGACAGTGAACAATGAGGTGACTAAGAACGAGAAAGAAATTCTTGAAGAGTTTCTGGAAGAGAAGTTGCTAATGGTGCAAGAAAGACCATGGTTTGCTGACATGGCAAATTATAAAGCAACGGGGTTCATACCAGAGGATTTTACATGGCAAATGAAGAAGAAGTTGATGAGAGACTCAACTCATTATGTATGGGATGACCCATATCTCTTCAAGATTGGAGCTGACCACCTTTTACAGAGATGTGTTGCTATAGAAGAAGCCAAAGACATCATGTGGCATTGTCACAATTCGCCATATGGTGATCATTACAATGGTGAAAGAACTGCAGCAAAGGTTCTTCAAGCAGGCTTCTATTGGCCAACTCTATTCAAAGACGCATATGAGCATGTTAAAAGTTGTGAGAGTTGCCAGAAAACTGGAGGAATTTCAAGAAGAAATGAAATGCCTCTACAAAGTATCCTTGAAGTCGAAGTTTTTTACTGTTGGGGTTGAAGGTGAGAAAAACACACACACAAGAAGGGGGGGTTGAATTGTGTGACTCAAAAACTTGTTATCTTTTCTTTTCAAAACTTAAGGTTCAGTTCAGAAGCTGATATGATCAGTTCTGAACAGATATCAAGAGTTATGCAGCGGTTATAAACTTGAAAAGACAAGGGTAAAGAAATGCACACAGAAATTATACAGGTTCCTTCTCAATGTGAGAAGTAGTCCTGTCCCCTTGTATCCAACAAGAGAGTTTCACTATAATCAGTTCAGATTACAATTGCTCAATCACTAAGAAAGAGACTTCCAGTTGCTCAATCACAAAGAAAGAGACTTCTATGCTCAACCACCAAGGAAGAGGCTTCCAATGCTCAAGTCACTAAGACAAGAGACTTCTGACTCAGACCACAAAGGAATGAGGTTACAAATGCTCAGTATACAGACTGAGACTTTGAGGGACCAAACTGGTTTACAAATGAAATAGTTTGGGATGAACACTTGATCAAATATCAGAGGTGTTCTCTAAATACAACACAGGTTAAGACTCTTAACCTTTAGAAATTCTAAGTTACAAAGACTGAAGAATTTCTAAGAGTTTTGAACTTTGACAGTTTTTACACAGAAAACAGAGCAAGGTTTCAGCAATACGTTTCAAAGAGTCTTAGGCATTTTCTTCTTCAAATCTTCCTCCTTTTATAGATGAAAATAGAGCTGTTGAAGATTTGCTTGAATTAAGGAATTTAGCCGTTGCAATTGGACTAGGTTGCTGCAAATGTGTGCTGCACTTTATCTGTCAGAACAGGGCAGGTGCCATTTTTGAATTGGCCCACCTTAAAAACTGGAGAATGTTTGAGTCAGGGAGACAACTGTTCCATTGAGTTGTTCTGACACATCCAGGCATTAAATACGCACAGTACTGGTCAAAATCCATGCCACATCAGCTTCAGAAGCTTCTCAGTGAACAGTGATCAGAAGCTGCTTCAGTTGTACGGATCAGAAGCTGGCTTCAGGAGTTGACTGTTGCCTTGATTTCATCAGAGGCACTCAGGCATCAGAGGCTGCCTTCAGACTTCAGAAGCTGCACTTCAGGCTTACCACTTCAGAGGTACTTCAGAGGCTTCACTTCAGTAGCACTTCTTCAGGACCTCTTCAGAAGCTCTTACTTCAGGAGCACTTCTTCAGGACCAGTTTTCCTTTTTGGCTTTGCAACCATGCTTCTTGGCTTTCCTTCTTGCTCTTTAGCTTGTTCTTCATAACCATTATCAATCACTTCTTAATAAGCATGTGGTTCTGAAACACTTGAACAAAGCATTAGCAATTAACCAATTTTCTCTTTAATACTTTGTTATCATCAAAACCATAAAGAGAGATATGTTTACACATAATGTTTCAACAATCTCCCCTTTTATACATAAGAGAGTTGTTGAACACATTTTGTTCCAACAATCTCCCCCTTTTTGATGATGACAAACATAAGTATTAAATCAGAAAATTGTTGTTAACTTAATTGACAAGTTAACTGCAGGGTGTGAGGTTTGTAAGCTCCCCCTGAGTTTGATCCAAGTTAATTAAGTTCATTTAAAAACACAAATGTGAAAATTTCAGAATTGTTGTTAAGTTTAATTAACAATCTGACTTCAGGAGAGGTTTGTAAGCTCCCCCTAGGTCTGACAATCCTCAAGGTTAGGTTTGTAAGCTCCCCTTGATTCTTATCCATGTTAATTAAGCTTTACTTAAGACAATATGGTGAAATTTACACTTAGAATTCAAAATGACTTGTTGACTTCAGGTTCTGAGGTTTGTAAGCTCTCCCCCTAAGTCTGATAATCCACAGGATGAGTTTTGTAAGCTCCCTGAGTCTTATCCAAGTTATTTTAAATTCTATTTACTCACAAAGAGTAATGTATCTCACAGAAATATATCAGAGCCAAAAATTCACTTCAGTTCTCATAAGTTAAATATAGTCAGAATTGTATCAGAGCTTAACTGATCAGTATCAGAGCTAGCTTAACAATTGTATCAGAGCTTAATCCTATCAATTGTATCTGACAATTTTAACTTATTTGAGCTCAGGTGCTTTAATACTTGTTTTACTTTTCTCCCCCTTTTGGCATCAACAAAAAGAACTACTTTCTCCCCTTAAGACAGAAAAATTTCTCCCCCTTTGTCAAGAGAGTTTGAAAATATCTGTATCAGAGCAGAAAGAATTTTGAAAGAGTTTGAAAGCATATATCAAAGCAGTTCAGTTTCCCCCTTTTTAAAAGAGTTTTGAAAAGAGTTCTGACACAAAGTAAAAAAAATATCAAAAAGATTCAGAACTGGGAGGGGTTGAACCAACCAAGATTGTGAGATATTTGTGCAATCATAGTGATAATCAATCAGCAAGGATAATCATCAGAGCCTACTTGATTTTCAATGAGTATATGACTTGCAATAAAAATAGAATGCTGTTCAGAAGCAGAAAAAAGGTTTAGAGCTTCTGATCAGGTCATTCTGTGTTCAGACATTACTTGTTCAGTACAAACTGGTTCAGCATCAGAGCAAAACAACCAGTTGTGTTCAGTATCAGAGCAAAACTTCTCAAGAAGTGTTCAGTATCAGAGCAATTCTAAGCTTGCTTAAGAGAAATATATCAGAATCTAATACCAAATGAGGATTTATCTCAGAGTCTGATACCAGTTAAAAGGTTTTAATTCAGAGTCTGATACCAAATAAAAACATTTCTAAAGACTGAACATTATCTGATACACTTTGGGCTTTTAAAATGTGTCTGTGCTAAATATTTTGAAGACAGACTGATATCAACTGAAAATTGTTTGTTAAGCAGTTTTAACATTGAATATCAGAGCAGAAAATCACATTTTTACTTGATGATTTTGGGAGGATTAGAGTATAAACTTTCAAGGCTTTAATCATCATTGCCCATAGCTATACTTACTAGATTCTGACCAACATTAGATTTTTATCAGATTCAGAAGTCAGAAAATGCAGGTTCTGATCCTTCAGATTCTAAAGTTTTTCAGGCTTAACTTTAGTCAAATTCTCAGAAGATGAGTGTTTGATAAGTCTTAGCATATGATAAACTCAGAATCAAGGAATACATTCAGATTCAAGCACATTTTCAAGAGATGAAATGCATGTTCAGATTCTTTTTAATAAAATTGAATCTTTCTTCTGTTAGGGGTTTTGTGAATATGTCAGCCCATTGATGATCAGTATCAATGAACTGAATATCTAAAACACCCTTTTGAACATAATCTCTTATAAAATGATGTTTTATTTCTATGTGCTTGGCTCTAGAATGCAGAATTGGATTTTTAGACAGACATATAGCAGCAGTATTATCACAATAAATTGGAATATTATCTGCATGAATCTGATAATCCTCTAATTGATGTTTCATCCAGAGCAGTTGTGTGCTACAACTTGCAGCTGAGATGTATTCTGCTTCTGCTGTTGACAAAGCAATGGTTGCTTGTCTCTTGCTGGCCCAGAATATCAGATTCTCACCAAGAAACTGACAGTTTCCACTGGTGGATTTTCTTTCAATCCTGTCCCCAGCATAGTCAGCATCACAGAATCCAACTAGCTTATAATTTAAAGATTTCTTATACAGAAGTCCCAAATTAGTTGTTCCTTTCAGATACCTGAAGATTCTCTTGACAGCAGTCATATGAGATTCTCTAGGATCTGATTGGAACCTAGCACACAGACAAACACTAAATAAAATATCTGGCCTAGAAGCAGTTAAGTATAGGAGAGAACCTATCATACCTCTGTACAGCTTCTGATCTACTTTGGTGCCATTGTCCTCTTTGCTTAAGGTGCAGGTGGGATGCATTGGTGTTGTCATCAGCTTGCAATCATCCAACTGGAACTTCTTCAGAAGCTCCTTGGTGTATTTTGACTGATGAACATAAACACCCTCTTTGCATTGGTTGATTTGAATTCCCAAGAAGAATTTCAGCTCACCCATCATGCTCATTTCAAATTCATCCTGCATTAACTTAGAAAATTCCTTGCAAAGGGAGGCATTAGTAGAACCAAATATGATATCATCAACATAGATTTGCACAATTAAGATTTCTTTCTTAACAGTTTTTCTGAAAAGTGTATTATCAACTTGACCTCTTACAAAACCATTTTTAATTAAGAAGTTGCTTAGCCTTTCATACCAAGCTCTGGGAGCTTGTTTCAGACCATACAAAGACTTCTTAAGTTTAAAAACATGATTTGGATATTTAACATCCTCAAAACCAGGAGGTTGTTTGACATACACTTCTTCAGAAATTACACCATTTAAGAAAGCACTCTTAACATCCATTTGATATAAGATGATATCATGATTAATAGCATAAGAAAGAAGTAACCTGATTGCTTCCAGTCTTGCAACTGGAGCAAATGTCTCAGTGTAATCAATTCCTTCTTGCTGGCTGTACCCTTGAGCTACTAATCTAGCCTTGTTTCTGATCACTTCTCCTTGTTCATTGAGCTTGTTCCTGAACACCCATTTTGTTCCAATGATGTTCTTCTGATCAGGTCTTGCCACAAGATCCCATACATCATTTCTTTGGAACTGGTTCAGCTCTTCTTGCATTGCTACAATCCAACCATCATCAGCAAGTGCTTCATCAGCAGTTGTGGGTTCAATCATGGATAACAGGCCAAGCATGGACTCATTCTGAGTGAATGCTGATCTTGTCTTGATTGGACTGCTCTTGTTTCCAATGATCAACTCCTCAGGATGTGAAGACTTGTACTTGAATGAGGTTATGGGTTGGTTAGCTTCTGAAGGGCCATCAGGGATTTGTTCAGAACCATGCTGGTCTTGATTAGCATCAGGAGTAGTATCATTGCTGGAGAGTTTCTCAGAGTCTTCATTGTTTTCAGCTTCTGAACCTTCATCAGAACCTGAACTGGGTTCAGCTTCTGAAGGTTCTTCTGAGATTCTGACATCTGCAAAACTCTCAACCAGCTCTGGTATTTCACTACCAGGCTTCTTATCATCAAACCTAATGTGTATAGCTTCTTCAACAACATGTGTTTCAGAATTATACACTCTGTATGCCTTAGATCTCTCTGAGTATCCTAAAAAGGTACCCTTTTGAGCGTTGGCATCAAATTTCTTTAGGTAGACCTTATTGTTTAGTATGTAACATGTACAACAAAACTGATGAAAATAAGAAATACTTGGTTTTCTTCCTTTAAATAATTCATATGAAGTTTTATTCAAAATGGGTCTGATATAGATCCTATTTTGAATATAATATGCTGTGTTTACAGCTTCTGCCCAAAAGTACTTAGCAATTTTTGACTCATGGATCATGGTTCTGGCCATTTCTTGTAAAGACCTGTTCTTTCTCTCTACAACTCCATTTTGTTGTGGAGTTCTAGAAGATGAGAACTCATGGAAAATTCCATGGTCTTCACAAAAGTTTTCAAAAGGTTCATTTTCAAATTCACCACCATGATCACTTCTGATTTTCAAAATTTTCAAATCAGTTTATGTTTGTACTTGTTTGCAGAATTTGAAAAACACATCATATGTTTCATTTTTGGTTCTGAGGAATTTAACCCAAGTCCACCTACTATAATCATCAACAATAACAAGTCCATACTTCTTCCCATTGATTGAAGCAGTTCCAACAGGACCAAACAAATCAATGTAAAGGAGTTCTAGAGGTTTAGAGGTGGAAACAATGTTCTTTGATTTAAAGGAAGTTTTAGAAAACTTTCCAATTTGGCATGCACTGCACAGTGCATCTGAGTGATAATCAATCTGGGGTAAGCCTCTGACCAGCTGTAACTTGCTAAGCTTGGAGATGAGTCTCCAGTTAGCATGTCCCAGCCTTTTGTGCCAGACCCATTTCTCATCACTCACAGACAGAAGGCAAACTACCTTCTGCTGAACCAATTCAGAAAAATTAATTTTATAAACATTGTTTTTCCTGCTGCCTCTGAACACTACAGACTTGTCTTTGCTACTGATTACAGTGCAAGTGTTCTTATTAAACAGGACTTCATAATTACTATCACATAATTGACTTATGCTAAGTAAGTTATGTCTAAGTCCATCTACCAGCCAAACATTATCAATGTACAGGGAAGAATTACCTATCTTACCAGTACCAATGATCTTTCCTTTCTGACTTCCTCCAAATCCCACAGTTCCTCCCTCTTTCAGAGTTAGGGTTTGGAACATAGACTTGTCCCCTGTCATATGATGCGAGCATCCACTGTCCAGGTACCAGGACCTTTCCTTTTCTTTGGATGACAAGCATATCTGCAATTGAAATTATCTCAGACTTAGGTACCCAGATTTTCATGGGTCCTTTGGGGTTAGTCCTGAAAGGTTTTGGCTTCTTGTGTCTGAAGTTATGATGTTCAGACTCGTTCTGATACTTAGGATATGAATCCTTATATCTTGAATAAGTCTAACTTTCAGAACCTGAGTGCTTCAGAACCTGAGTTCTCAAAGGTTTGGACTCAGACTTCTTCAGAACCTGAGACTTGAAGGTCTTTGGTTCTGATTTGTTCAGAGTCTGACCTTTTGAGTACTTTGGTTCTGATCTCCTCAGAATTCTAACTCTGTTTACTTCAGGCACAAGGCAAGCTTCAGTTTTGCCTTTCTTAAAACAGTTTGAAGCAGAAAACTGGTTGGTTTGCTTTGGCTTGCTTTGCCTAATATTCTGAGATTGAAAATGTTTTACATTGACTGGTTTAACAGATTTTGAAGTTTTAATAAACCCAGTCTTAGAAACATTTGAATCAGATTTATTCAGATTCTGAGACTTACTAGTTCCAGGTTCTGAACACTTCAGATTCTGAACAGGTTTAAGTTCAGAGTCTGATTTCCTCTTACTCTTAGGCTTAGGACCTTTTGGCTTAGATTTAGGCAAGGTTTTAACAGTTGCCTTCATCTTACCCTTAGGCTCAGAAGCTTCAGAGTCTGAGTTGTTCAGAACTTCTGACTTAGTCTCAGATTCTGATACTTTCAATTTCTCAGAATTATCAGAAGCAGGCACAAAGCAAATACCATTGCCTTTTAAAATATTTTCAGAACATGAAGGTGAGTTTAAATCATTTGAAGGTTTGAATAAATTATAGCCAATGCCTTCACCTTTGTTTCTGATCATATTATACATCATGGAGGCAATTTTAGTTCTATTGAACCCAGTTAACATGAAATCCTGAAGAGCTATTTCCTGATCATTAGGAACCTCTTCAGATTTCTTATGAGCCTCTTTTCTGAGTTCTTCAACTTCTACATCATATTCAAAAATTTGATTCTGAAGTTTAAGATTTTCCTCAGACAGCAAGTTAGTTTGATTTTTCAAAACTTTAATTTCTTTTAACTTGCTCTTAAGATGACTCATAAGATCATTAACTGTTTCAATTAAATCAGATCTAGAGAGTTCAGAATATACCTCATCTTCTTTATCAGAATCTGAACATGATTCTGCATCAGAAGATGCAATTGCCATCAGGGCCAGGTTTGCTTCTTCCTCATCAGATTCTGACTTATTATCCAGATCATCCCATGTTCCCATGAGACTCTTCTTAAGCTTGTTTTTAAAACTGCTGGACTTTGAGCTGAACTTCTTTGCTTTTTCCTTTGATTTTTCCTTCTGAAGATCAGGACAATCAGCAATGAAGTGGCCAGGCTTTTTGCAGTTGTAGCAGCTTTCTTTCTGAATATCCCTCTTTGAACTAGATCCTCTAAAATTGCTGCTTCTGTTAGAGAACTTTTTCTTTCTGTTCATCAGATACTGAAGTCTTTTAGAAATCATTGCAAGCTCATCAGCATCTGAATCTTCATTAGAATTTCCCTCAGGAAACTCTTCTTCAGATTCAATTGCTTTCAAAGCTTTAGCAGGCTTTCTTTTAGACTTCAGAGCTAATGTTTTTGGCTCTCTAACAGACTCATCCTCATTGAGTCCCAGTTCATGCACTTTGAGGGAGCTTATAAGATCCTCAATACTTAAAGTATTCAGATCCTTAGCTTCCTCAATGGCAGTCACTTTTGGTCTCCATTTGGATGGCAGGCTTCTAAGGATTTTATTCACATGATCAGCTGTGGTATAACTCTTCTTCAGAATCTGAAGTCCAGAGACCAGAGTCTGAAATCTTGAGAACATAGTCTCAATATTTTCATCCTCTTTCATTCTGAACAGTTCATATTGCTGAACAAGAATATTTGCCTTAGCTTCTCTAACTTTCTGATTTCCTTCATAGTTAGAGCAGAGGGATGTGAATATGGCCTTTGCAGTGGACTTGTCACTCAGCTTCTGATACTCAGTGTGAGGCAATGAGTCCACAATGATACCTCTGACATGATGATGCTTCCTATAGATCTTTCTTTCTGCATCACTCAGAGTTCTTCTGTTGACAGCAACACCTTCTTCATCAACTGGAATGGTGATTCCATCTTCTATGATGTCCCATAGAGTATCATCAATCCCAATAATGTGACTATACATTTTACTCTTCCACCAAGAGAATTTTTCTGGGTCACCAGTAAACATAGGAGGTTTATTGTGTGACCTAGACTTCTTTTCTTCAGTACTATAGTCATATTGGACACTTCTTTGATTTCTGGGAGATGGTGGATTTCTGGGAGAGGGTGGAGGTGAATCACTAGTTGAGGCCATGTTTTTCTCAGGATCCTACTGACACACTGTTAAGTGTTAATATCAGAACCGGGCTCTGATACCAACTGAAGGTGAGAAAAACACACACACAAGAAGGGGGGTTGAATTGTGTGACTCAAAAACTTGTTATCTTTTCTTTTCAAAACTTAAGGTTCAGTTCAGAAGCTGATATGATCAGTTCTGAACAGATATCAAGAGTTATGCAGCGGTTATAAACTTGAAAAGACAAGGGTAAAGAAATGCACACAGAAATTATACAGGTTCCTTCTCAATGTGAGAAGTAGTCCTGTCCCCTTGTATCCAACAAGAGAGTTTCACTATAATCAGTTCAGATTACAATTGCTCAATCACTAAGAAAGAGACTTCCAGTTGCTCAATCACAAAGAAAGAGACTTCTATGCTCAACCACCAAGGAAAAGGCTTCCAATGCTCAAGTCACTAAGACAAGAGACTTCTGACTCAGACCACAAAGGAATGAGGTTACAAATGCTCAGTATACAGACTGAGACTTTGAGGGACCAAACTGGTTTACAAATGAAATAGTTTGGGATGAACACTTGATCAAATATCAGAGGTGTTCTCTAAATACAACACAGGTTAAGACTCTTAACCTTTAGAAATTCTAAGTTACAAAGACTGAAGAATTTCTAAGAGTTTTGAACTTTGACAGTTTTTACACAGAAAACAGAGCAAGGTTTCAGCAATACGTTTCAAAGAGTCTTAGGCATTTTCTTCTTCAAATCTTCCTCCTTTTATAGATGAAAATAGAGCTGTTGAAGATTTGCTTAAATTAAGGAATTTAGCCATTGCAATTGGACTAGGTTGCTGCAAATGTGTGCTGCACTTTATCTGTCAGAACAGGGCAGGTGCCATTTTTGAATTGGCCCACCTTAAAAACTGGAGAATGTTTGAGTCAGGGAGACAACTGTTCCATTGAGTTGTTCTGACACATCCAGGCATTAAATACGCACAGTACTGGTCAAAATCCATGCCACATCAGCTTCAGAAGCTTCTCAGTGAACAGTGATCAGAAGCTGCTTCAGTTGTACGGATCAGAAGCTGGCTTCAGGAGTTGACTGTTGCGTTGATTTCATCAGAGGCACTCAGGCATCAGAGGCTGCCTTCAGACTTCAGAAGCTGCACTCCAGGCTTACCACTTCAGAGGTACTTCAGAGGCTTCACTTCAGTAGCACTTCTTCAGGACCTCTTCAGAAGCTCTTACTTCAGGAGCACTTCTTCAGGACCAGTTTTCCTTTTTGGCTTTGCAACCATGCTTCTTGGCTTTCCTTCTTGCTCTTTAGCTTGTTCTTCATAACCATTATCAATCACTTCTTAATAAGCATGTGGTTCTGAAACACTTGAACAAAGCATTAGCAATTAACCAATTTTCTCTTTAATACTTTGTTATCATCAAAACCATAAAGAGAGATATGTTTACACATAATGTTTCAACAATCTCCCCTTTTATACATAAGAGAGTTGTTGAACACATTTTGTTCCAACAGGGGTATTGATTTTGTTGGGCCATTTCCATCCTCCATGTCCAATGAATATATTTTGGTAGCCGTCGACTATGTGTCTAAGTGGGTAGAGGCAATTGCATCCCCAAAAGCTGATAGCAAAACAGTGGTCAAATTTCTCAAAAGAAATATCTTTTCCCGTTTTGGAACTCCTAGAGTGCTTATAAGTGATGGAGGTTCTCATTTTTGCAATACACAATTGGCAAAAGCACTTGAGCATTATGGAGTCAAACACAAGGTAGCTTCACCATATCATCCACAGACCAATGGTCAAGCCGAGGTATTCAACCGTGAAATCAAAAGGATCCTTGAGAAGACCGTATCATCATCAAGAAAGGATTGGTCAATGAAACTTGACGAAGCATTGTGGGCCTATAGGACCGCATACAAAGCTCCTACGGGTTTCACACCATTTCAGTTGGTGTATGGGAAAGCATGCCACTTGCCGGTAGAGTTGGAGCATAAAGCGTTTTGGGCGCTAAAATTCTTAAACTTTGACCAAGAGCAAGCGGGGGAGAAGAGAAAGCTCCAAAGAATGAAGTGGAAGAAATGCGAGACCAAGCATATCAATCAAGCAAGCTCTATAAAGAAAAGGTTAAGAGGTGTCATGACAAGAAGATTATGAAGAGGCAATTCAGGCCCGGGCAAATGGTTTTGCTATTCAATGCAAGATTGAAGCTATTTCCGGGTAAATTGAAATCAAAGTGGTCCGGCCCTTTCGTGATTAAAGAAGTCAGGCCTTATGGAGCAGTGGAGCTAGAGGATCCTATCACCAAAGCAACTTGGACAGTGAATGGACAAAGACTGAAGCCATACTTTGGTGGTGAAGTTGTTCGGCACACGACAACAATTTCACTTATTGATTCATAATCGAACTTGAAACAGGCGTCAATCTAATGACGTTAAACAAGAGCTTGTAGGGAGGCACCCTAATTTTGTAAGTATTTATTGCTTTGCATTGTAGATTAGGTCGCATTACACTCATAAGCAGAAACTAGAACAGAAACCAGAACACCAAAATTTTACCTGTCATAACTCGCCCAGCGAAGCCAAATCTCGCTGAGCGAGAATTACAGGTCAGTTTTACCAAGTTTGACCAGACTATCTCGCTTAGCGAGATATATCTCGCTCAGCGAGATTGTGGTATCAGACAGTTACAATTTCCAAAGCCATAACCCCTCTTAACTCCCATTAATGCTTTTTCAACCGTCCCTAACCACCCAACTTCCTTCCAAAACCGGTTTTGTTTACCCTTTCTTCATTTTTTCACAAAAACACAAAAACTCTTTCATTTTTCTCTCAAAAATCAAACCCAAACTCTTCCAAGCCAGATTTAAGCACTCTCACTGCATTTCATCACTTCTTTGTGCATCAAATCAACAGGTTTGAGTTCTTATCTTGCTCTATTTAAAAATTTCGAAAATGGGTTTATTTTGTGGATTTAATAGAATAGGTTGTATGTTGTTGTGATTTTAATGTTTAGAATGCTGGTTAGGTTCAATATTAGTCTATGTTAGAAATGAACTGGAATAACAACAAGATTGCCATGCAAAAATCGGACTTTTAATCACTTTTGGAAAAAACCCATTTTTTGTAAATTTGAAATAAACTTGGGTTTGTGATGTTTGTATGTCATAGTTGTCATTTTACTTCATTTCTAAGGTTACTGGGTGTGTTTTATAGAGATTAGAGGTAGTTCAGAGTGATTTTCGAGCAAAAATTTAAATTTCTGCACTTTTTCGCTGAGCGAAAATCATGCTCGCCTAGGCGAAAATTCATCTGGAAAACCCAGAATTTTGAACATTTTTTCGCCTAGCGAAGCTTTTCCTCGCCTAGCGAGTTACACCAGAAATTTGAAAATTTTAATTTTGCTCTGAGAGTTCCTATGCCATTTTTCACTAATCTCTATATATTGTGTTCTGTACGCAATTCCTGATTGTTTTGCAGCAATGACACCTAAATCAAAATCAACCGGAAGTAAGAGGAAGCAAGGAGAATCGTCTCAAGCATCAATTCCATTTGATGCTAGTCGCTTCCGGAGCGCTCACCACGCTGCAAGGTACCAGTAGCTGTTAAAAAGAAAGTTTTGGCATGAGAAAGAGTTTATCATCAACCCTCAAGGCAAATACAATGGAATCTTGGGGATTTTTGAAAATAGAAAGTGGGAGAGGTTGGTGAGTCCCCCAACCAAGATCAATGCTGATATTGTGAGGGAATTTTATGCAAATGCCATTCCGAATGACCCTGAGGACCCTTTTGAGTTTGAGACATTCGTCCGAGGCCGAGTTATAAAGTTTCACCGCCCGGCTATTAATGCCTACTTAGGAAACCCAATACTCCCTCGCGACTCCGAATACCTATGTGACTTTCACACTCAACAAGCTAGAGGTAACTGGGACCATGAGGAAATCAAGAAGGCTATTTTCAAGGAGGGAAAAGATTATGATATTAGTGCGGCTGGGAGACCTTTTAGAGCACTTAAGCAAAACATGACACTCCCAGCACAAGTGATTCTTAACCTCATCCTACACAATATCCGTCCTAAAAGCCACACATCCTCAACCACACTTGAAGTAACTCCTCTCATCTATTACATCCTTGCTGGAAAACAAGTGGATGTAGCCTGTATCATTGCAAATGAGATTAAAACAATTGCAATGAGTGGCATTACATCTCCTAAATGTCCACTTGCGTTTCCCGGACTTATCATGGGCCTATGCCAAGCTGCACGCATCGTCCTACCACCACAAATCCATGAACAAATAGTGAATCCGGTGGATGATGCCTACATTGCCCGCCACAATGAGGATAAGCAAGCAAGACATGCCCCCCATCAACCTCAACATCAGCCTGAATCCTCCCATGCTCAGCAACAGCAACAGCAGCCTTCCCAGTTTTCTAAATGGGATCCTAACCATCTAGTTTCCTATAACTATACATGGGATGCTATTGAGGCTCACTATAGGGGCCAACTGGGTATTCAGGAGTCCCTTTTTAGATTGCAGCAGCAGTGGGGTGCTCCATCAGACCCTGCTCAGCAGATTATGACTCCTGATCAGTACCGTTCTTATGTGGCTTACCCTGGGGACAGGCCATTTTATCATGGAGGGGGCAGTGCAGCTGCAGACGATGGTGCTGGTATAGCAGCTGGTGGATAAGATGAGGAGACAGAGAGTGATGAAGAAATGGAGGATTGAAGGAAGAGGAAGGACTTGAAAGCACGCCGCGATTAGTGAAATACTTTATAAAGCTTTCAGTCAAATTTTTTTGATTGTCTCTGAATACTATGGCTTGTGTACCTTTGTTTCTGTATTCTGTTTTTGTACCTTTGAATTCTGTATTTTAATTCTGTATTTTGTTTCCGTACCTTTTAATTTTTGTACTTTTGATTATGTATTTTGATTATGTACTTGTGGTACATTATGTTTAAGTTTTATGCTTTATGTTTTAAATTATGTTTGTTATATTTAGTACCATATTATAGTTAGTATAGTTTAATTTACCATTTGATTGAACCCTGCTCAAATATTCAAAGTTAAATGCTTGAACTAAAGCCAAAGCATTGAGCAAAAGATCAGGTGAGTGATAATGATAGAAAGTTAGTGACAAAGCATGCAGCTAAGGTACTCGTTTCTTGTTTTTCTAGGTATGTACTTGAATGTGAAATGAGTACTTTGCACACAAATTTATTTTATTCAGTTTTACGCAAGAACATATTTACGTTTGAACCAATTAGAACTAGCCAAAATGTGAGGAATCCTCAAAGTCATTGTATATATGCAGGAGACCGGCATTTTTGTTTAACTCGATTCTTTTATGTTAAATCTGAAAGTTGCTTTAAATTGTATGAAAGCACTGACATGATCAAGGCATTTTTTGAATATGAGTAGAAACACTTGACCAAAAAGCCTACCATGTGAGAAGTGAGTATTTGATAACCCCATTGAGCCTAATGAATCAGAATCGTTAACTATGAACTGTCAATTTTCATAAGCTCAAATGCTTAGTGAAATTGCCGGAGTTTGTAAAAAAATTCAGTTCATAGTTAAATCATTATTGAATTCTGATATTTTACTTTCATTTTGAACTCTTATCCATCATGTTTATTTGTCCTTTGCCAAAATGATAAAGGAACATTCAATTAGGGTATCATCTTGAACTAAGTTGGGGAGAAAAGGGAGGTAGTGAATGTCAAGTAATGGTGAAATTTTGTAATTGATCTTGACAACAAGAAAAAGAGAATGAAAAAGAAAAAGAAAAGAAAAAAAGAAAGAAAAGCAAACCAAGAAAAAGAAAAGAGAAAAAGAGAAAAAATTGCAATAAATCAAAAAGTTGTCAAGATCAAAGAAAAATATTTGTAAATCACCAAGAGTTGTGTTTGAATAAGGAGGAAGTGTGTATTTAGAAAGAATGTTCCTCTATGCTTGGCCTTTTGAATTCAATTTCCCACATATGACAATTCTTTTGTAACCAAGCCAAATTACAACCCTCAAAGACCTTGTGATCGATGCTTTTGCGCTTTTAGAAACGATAATTAGATGGAAGCATAACTTGATCGGAATGTTAGCAAACTTGCCGGATGAGTGATCAATACCCGCACAACTTGATTTCAATTTGTTCATCTACTTAAAAAGAAATGTGTTAGGTTTGGTTCAAATTTAAATATGTTGTTTGCCAAGAATTGTGTGATATGAACTTTGTGCTTAGGACTATGTCACATTTATAGTATATACCTTGTTGAATGAGAAACTTTACTGTTGCTCGCGCTGTCACAATTGAATCATTCATCTGAGAAACTTTTCTTCCATCACTGAATTTTTGCTTCATGCTCAACTTTGTCCTAAGCCTTGCTTTTTCCAATTATTTTGAATCTTTTGTTTGAGGACAAACAAAGAACTAAGTTGGGGAGTATTTGATAAGTGACAAGAAATGATTAAATTCATGTCTTTTACAAGGCTTTTTAGTTACTTGTTTTGCAAGTTATCTTAGGAAAAGCATGGAATTTATGAATAAATGCCAATTATTCTTTGTATACCTTATTCTTCCCCATTTGTGTAGGAAAAAGCAAGCCAGGACTTGAAAATAGCAAGAAATCACCAAGAGAAGAATGAAGAATCTCGCCCAACGAGCCCTTGGCGAGTGAATGGCGAGTTGAGGCAGGGATTTTCAGGAGTTTCTCAAAGATAATCTCGCCCAGCGAGCCCTTGGCGAGTTCAGGCAGGGATTTTCTGGAACAGGGGAACCTTGATTTCGCCCAGTGAAATATTTGTCGCCCAGCGAGATCATCAAGGCGGTTTAATGCTGTAGAAGACGTGGCAAAATGCCACTGGCCAGATTGTTAAACTCGCTGAGCGAAATATATCTCGCCGAGCGAGATGTCACTTAGCAGCTTTAGTATTTAAGCAATCTTTCAGCTTTTAGGTTAGCTATTCTGTTATTGTTAAGCTTGTATTAAGAACGAATTTTAGAGTTTATTACCAGAGAATAGGGCTAAAAGAAGGGCACTTCAAAGGACAAACAAGGAATCAAGTTTAGATCATTAAAGGGTTTTTGAGAAATCAAAACTTAGCATTGATCTTCATCTTTACTCCAGCTTTTGTATTGTTGACATGAGAATGATCAACTAAATCTCCTTTGTTGGGATTAGAGGTAATGAATCAAGCTAGATGTAATCTATGTGATCATGTAAATATTTGATTCTAGTATTTTATAATATATTGAAACTTATTCTTGTTATTCAATCTTATGTTTGATTTAGTGCTATTGGAAAATACATTTAAATCTAGGGTTAGAATACTTTTCTATTAAAACAAGTGTTCTAGACATGGAACTATGTTTTGATAATCACTTAAAGCATCAATACTTAATGCTTTTGGATCGTTTAATAGATTGGGAAATCGTCGATTAAACGATACGATCGATCTCACAACTTTATTTGGACACGAATAATGTTGTCGAGTGATGTGTGATAATTTCGTTAAGAAGAGATTAAAACTAGAATCCTTTTATCATGATCATTAGAACATTATCGATGCTTGATTTATGACTTTGATACCGACACTTTTATGCCCTATTGCTCGTAGTATTTATTTATATTTTGAAAGTCGATTAGTTTTTATTAAATAAAATTTGAAACCCTAACTTAAAATGATAATCAATGTTGAATGGTTTAAGGTATCGCGCAAATCCCTGTGGAGACGATCCTAATATTTTCACGTGTAGATAGGAAATTATAATGTGAGGAAAAACCTTTCATCACAAAACCATATTGTCACCAGACTTGCGGTTCTAACATGTCTAAATAAGTCTATGTGAAGAAGTTGAAGAAGTTTTTGAGTAGAAACAACATCTTTTGATTTAAAACCACTTTTGACTTGTTTTCCTCTTGTACATGCTTCACATTTTCTGTCTTTTTCAAAATTGATTTTTGGAAGACCTCTTACCAAGTCAAGTTGTGATATTTTTGAAATAGTTTTCATACTTACATGACCAGCTCTTTTGTGCCAAATCCATTTATCTTTGTCAATGAACATAAAACATGATTCAGCTGGAATATCATCTAAGTATAGAACATAAAGATTTTTCTTTCGATAGCCAGTGAAGAAAATATTTCATGTGGATACTTGTTTAACTTCACATATGTTAGGTTTAAAGATAACTTCAAAACCACTGTCACATAATTGGCTTATGCTCAGTAGATTGTGTTTTAAACCTTCAACATACTGAACTTCTTCTATTTTAGCAGTTATTCTTACCAATAATACCTTTACCTTTGATTTGACCTTTGTCGTTATTTCCAAAGGTCACCAATCCTCCTTCTTTCTTTATGAAGGAGATAAAACATTGTTTGCCACCTGTCATATGTCTTGAACAACCACTGTCCAAGTACCATGACTTTTTCTTTGCACTTTGAGAAGATTCCTGCATTTTGAGTTAGTGGTTTCTTAGGTAACCATGATTTTGTGGATCCTTTAATGTTAGTTTTCTTAAGCTCAAGGTTTTTAATCTTGAGAAAACAATTTATCTCTAAGTGACCAATTCTTTTACAATGTGAGCATTCCTTTCTTTTCATTAGGAAAGAACGTTCTTTGTTTTGAAGAGAATGTTCAGGTTTTGACAAATAAGAGTGTTCAAGTTTAGACTTTGTTATTCTTTTCTTATGAAAACAAAAGGACTCAATATGTCCATCTTTGTCACAGAATGAACAATTCATTTTGTCTTTTTCTGGTATAAAGAAGTTTTCGTAAATTTTTTGATGTTTAGAAATATCAAAACCTATACTAGCTTTGTCAAACATTCCTATTTGAGATCTCATAATCTTTTGAAATGTTTCAGTTGATTTTATAAAACAAGTGAGATCATTCCTTAGTCCTTTGACTTCATTTTTTAGCAAAATATTTTCATTAGCCTTAGAGGTTTATGGAAATTTAGTTTTGCTAAATTCTTTTATTTTTTCAGTTGCCTGAAAATATGAGTCTTGCAAATTTTGAATAATTTTCTTTTGATCATTATTCATAGTTTGAAGTTTCTCTTTCTCCTCTTTTAATTCGGTAATCTCTTTTTGTAAGGAGTAGCATTTATTAGTTAAAAAAATTGAATCAAATAGTAAATGTCAAATTTGTTTTCTAATTCTTTATATAAAAGAGGTTTGTCGAAAAGAAATACCTCTTCATTATCTGAATTTGCCATTAGACACATGTTTGCTTCCTCTCATTCTTCTGCTTGTGGTTCTTCAAGATCATCCCATGTAACCATCATGGATTTTTTTGTAGGAAGACTTTTGATTCTTTTTGTTCAATGGACATTCATTTTCGTAGTGGCCTAGCTTGTAGCATCCAAAACAAGTTACTTGGCTTTTATCAACTTCCCTTTTTGAATTGTCTCTTTTGTTTGAAAAGTTTCTTTTTATTTGATCTCTTCTTCTTATCATTCTTTGAATCTTTTTTGAGATGAGTGCTAGTTCATCTTCTACCTCCTCTTGAACAATCTGTTCTTCTTCGGCTTCTTTGATCTCTTCAATTTGTGAGGATGCTTCATCTGGATTGTCTTGAGTATTCTGAGATGCTTTGAGAGCAATCATTTTTCCCTTTTTATTGGTTTGTCTCCTTGAAGTATAAATTCATGAGCTCTTAGTGAACCAATAAGATCTTCTAAAGGTAAGACATTTAAGTCTTTAGCTTGAGTGATTGCTGTAACCATAGGTATCCATGAACTTGGGAGACATCTTAGTATTTTTCTGATTCTATCATGAGTGGAATATGTTTTTTCCGGAGATCTTAATTCGTTCACTATAGATGTGAATCTGGAATACATTTCATCAATGTTTTCCTCTTCGTTCATTTCAAAAATTTCGATTTTTCTTACGCCAATGTCTATTCTTGTTTCTTTTACATGGCTTGTTCCTTCATGATGTATTTTTAATGTATCCTAAAAAATTTTCACAGTATCACATTCATCCACTCTTTCACTTTCTTCCATGCTAAGTGCACATGATAGAAAGAGTTGAGCTTTAGAGTTTTGGAGTACCTTCTTTTTATCTTCATTAATCCATGATGCTTCAGGTTTGTCCCTTAAATTTATCCTCTTTTGCAACTTTGGTCCATTGGTCTGTTTTGACCCAGTCAATGCACATGTGACACCTCACTTAAGTGAGTAGGATGACACGTGTGTAAATTTTTAATTCTAAATTGATTACAAAATCCAACACATCCACTTTATCAAAGGGTCAAAGTTGTAAAAGGGGGTAAAATTAAAGGGCAAAATTGTTATTGTTTTTTATAGGGGCCAAAATCGCCAGATTGTGTAACATAGGGGGTCAAAATTGTATTTAAGCCTAAATAATAAACAATAATAAAATTTAGGCTTGAATGCACTTTTCACCCCCTATGTTTCAAAAAGTTGCGATTTTGGCCCCCTTTAAAAAAATGGATTATTAGACCCCCAACTTTGGCCCCTTTTGCAAAAGTGGCCCCATACCTCAATTTTGACCAAGTCAACGCATAGGTGGCACTGACTTAGCTGAGTCAGATGCCACGTGTGTATTTTTCAAATTAAAAAAAATAAAAAAGGCTATGTAATTATTTACTAAATGAAAAAAATGAAAAGAAAATCCCAGCAACTCACGTATAAGCTTTTATGATTTGTTCATCAATTTCTCTTCAACTAGACTCACGTATAAGCTTTTGAGAAAATCCCAGAATTTTCAACTAGACTCCTTCATATTTGTTCATCAATTTCTCTTCAAAACCCATTTTAACAATAAGCTTTTATGATTTCATGAACATAGTCATTATCAATAGATTCATCTTTGAAACCCATTTTTACAATAAACTTAATTGAAGCATGAAGAGAAAGAAGAACTTGTTAAAGTAAAAAATCGAAATTGAAGATTTTCCTAAGATCCCATGATTATTGGTTCACCTCTTAGAAATCAAGAGCAGCTGCTATTTAGGTTTAGGTTTGGTAAATGAACAATATAGAGCACAGATCTGGGTTCACCATCATCCTTCATTTTTCAAAACCTAAGAATCACGGTCAATCTTGCAAAACCCATAAATATTCTTGAATCTGTTAATCACAGATCTGGGTTGATTAGGATTGAGAAGGGTGGAGCTTTGAAGGTTCATTGAGAATTGAAAGGGAAGGTGGGTGACGATGACGAGAGAGAGGGGGGAGAGAAAGAGAAGAAAGTTTGTGTTGTTTTGAGAATTAATCGATAGCTTGATTAAGTTGTTGTGGAAGAAATTCTTGTTGAATAATGTGTGAGAAGGAGCAAAATGAGGAAGAAGAAGAGAATGGAGAGGGGGAAATCATGTTCTGTTAAGAATGGTAATGGTGGGGTGTTGAGAAGAAGAGGAGAGTGATGAGTTTTTTGGGCTTGTGTGGTTGAAATTATTTTTTTTTCCTTTTCTTTCTTTTTTTTAAATTATTTAATTCCTTTAATGTATACTGGCCTTTTTTATTTTTTTAAATTTGAAAAATACACACGTGGCATCTGACTCAGCTAAGTCAGTGCCACTTATGCGTTGACTTGGTCAAACTTGAGGTATGGGGCCACTTTTGCAAAAGGGGTCAAAGTTGGGGGTCTAATAATCCATTTTTTTTAAAGGGGGCCAAAATCGCAACTTTTTGAAATATAGGGGGTGAAAAGTGCATTTAAGCCTAAAATTTAAAAGGAACTATGGTCAGGAAAGTTCAAATGAGAATATTGAATAAACAAAATGTGTGATGTAAAAATTGTGTGATGTGATGAAAAGTTAAGAGGGGAGAAAGAAAAGGTTGATGTGTCAGAAATAATAAATGAGATTGAGAGCTATGGAAGGATATTTGGGGTTTAGACTTTAGATGCAAACTCTTTGGGCCAAAGGTGCAAAGTAAAATATTTAGGTGGTCATAATGCAAAAATATAAGGATATTGGTGCAATTTTCAAAGTTCAAGGTGTGCAGGTGCACACCCTTGTGATGTATTGGATCCGCCCCGGATTAAAATTACACACACACACATATATTAATGTTTGTGACTTATTGTAACAAATCATGTTGTATTTATGATGACTGGTTTTGCTATCTAAAATGGTCTAACAATGCAGCTTGTTGTCTGCTTGCCTTTTATTCATGTGTAATTAATCCTTAATATATAATAAAAAGAACTAGGTGTAATTTTTAAGACTCGTGGATACAAAAAACTAGGGTTAAATATGTTTCTGGTCCCAACATTTTGCGTGACTTTGAAAAATAGTCCCTACATTTCAATTAATGTTTTTAAAATCCCCACATTTTTATTTTGTTAGCATAAATAGTCTCTGCTGTCAATTTCTACCCAGTCACCAATCGGAATGGTGATGTGGCAAAAAAAATTTTTTACCGTTTTTTAATGGATTGGGCTGAACGAAATGGGTAAAATAAGACCCGACCCATGGATCCAACCCATTTCGGATTCCAATCCCTAAAATTCCAAATTTCTTCTTCCTGCTCGCAAAATTTCTTCTTCTTTCCCCTTGAAGCGTGCGATGTAACACCCATATAGAGATTACCTAGGATCTCTTACGAGTATTAAAATTTCGTATTGGATACATTAAATACAATACAGAAAATTTGCTTATTAATTATACAATACAAGAGTTTCTGATACAATCCGTAAATCTGATACATAACATCCTCGATAATACACATCATAGTACATCATCAATATACAACATCCATATAAAACATAAGCAGCACGGTCAATCCATAGCTTTCTTTTTACCTTTACGTCGTGCTACCTGCGAAGAACCTGCACCAGAAGGAAAGGGATGAGACATAGCGTCTCAGTGAGCTCCTACCCTACCTACTGTTGGCAACCACAGGGAACCTAGGGTCGCCGTGCCTACCTTGGCGATCTTGGGGATATCTACGATCGCCGAGTCTTAACTTCACTTATGTCGCGATCAAGGGGAAAAACTAGGATCGCTGCATATCTTAATCATATCTCATCATATGCTAACTTAACTTATCTTATACTTAGTGATCAAGGGGAAAATATCTATGATCACCTCTTGTTAAAAGGAACTAATTATCCTATTTCTCAATACTTATACAAATAAACGTATTCATCTTCTCATATCTTTAAGTTAGAGGTTAGCGTTGAACAAACAATAATTATCTGAGTTCATTTTACGGAGTGCATCCGGGTGGAGTAACCCCGAAGTACATCTCCCTTCTAACCGGTGAAAATTCCTATCGTATCAGGCTAACACCGGACTCCTCTTGTCGTCGTGCGGTCATCCTTGCGGAATAACACGTCTCACTAGCGTGAACCTCCTGTGTCCCACTAGCGTGAACAACAGAAGACACGACTTAAAAGTCTTAACTTATGCGTATACCTCCCATGTCCCACTAGCGTGAACGATGAGAGACGCGAATTAATATGTTTTTAACTTATGCATGATCCTCTCGTGTCCCACTAGCGTGAACAACGAAAGTCACGACTTAAACTTATTAGTCTATACTTTGCATGGACCATTCGTGTTCCACTAGCGTGAACAACGAAGGCCACGGCTTAATATCTTAATGTTTCTTGGATACTTGACCTATAAAAGGTTCTAAACTTGAATATGCTACATACTTGTACTTATTACATATAGAGTATCTTCTAGAATTTCATTAACCTAATCAGGTTCTTGACTCATCGTTCTCATGAGCCATTCCTAGGGCTTACTTAAGCTTTTAACTTTAATTCATGAATTTCCAAGCTTTGCATAGTCTTTGCTCATATGATTTCTCAACCAATGGAAGCCTTTAGAATGAACTAGAATGGTGGTTTATGTTTCTAAAATATGTTAGGAGAAAACATTTGCAAAAAGCCATGCCCAACTGAGTGGTGCTGTTCTGGCTTGGTCGTTACAAGCGCCACTGGTCGCTACAAGCGACAGCTGGTCGCTACAGCGACCATGACAGCACAGTCATGTGTAAAAATGCTTTTTTCCACCATTTTTGCCCATTCAAGGATACCCAAGCTTCCTAAACATGCTAAAAATGATTTTCCTTCATAAAATAACAATTATAAACATATATAAGCAAAGATTTAGCAAGCAAGGAATTAGGGTAAAACTCTAAAACTTTACCTAAGTTATAAAACACATATAATTTTCTCTAAGAGGGTTCTAAAACCCAAAATGAGCTCACCTAAACCTTAATTGGTGCTGGTTATGCTTGATTTCAAAAACCCTAGCTTGCTCCTTTACTTGTTTCTTCCTTGTTCCTTCTCTATTTGTTCTATCTTTTCACCAATCAACTTGCTAGCAACTTCTCAAGGATTATGGGTGAAAGCTTGATGGTTTGGGTGAGAGTGAGTGGCGTGAGAGTGAGGGAAATGAGGGAGAGGGGCTGGTTTTTGGAAGAGGATGAGAAGGAGAAAGATAGTAATGGAATGGAAATATCTTGTTCCATTTTTTAAATAATCTCCCCTTTGCCTTTAATTACAAAATTGCCATCTCCACTTAATTACTAGTTTGCCACGCTTCTTAATAACTTCTAATACTGATACTTATAAGCGGGATATTACAATCTACCCCCCTTAAGGAAATTTCGTCCTCGAAATTTAGAATTTACCTGGAAATAGATGCGGATAATTCTCTTGCATCTCTGACTCTAGCTCCCACGTTGCTTCGCCATCAGGAGAACCTTTCCATACCACTTTAACAATAGGAATCTCTTTGTTCCGCAAGGACTTAACATCGCGATCAATTATCTGATCAGGCTCAGGTTGGAAGGTTAAATCTGATCTCAAATCAATATTGTCCAACTCCACTGGTTGAAAAGGATCAGGGATGAACTTCCTCAGCTGGGAGACGTGGAATACATCATGCAAACCCGACATAGCCGGTGGCAGCGCTAACTGATAAGCTGCTGGACCGACTCGCCTAAGTATCTGAAAAGGTCCGACATACCGTGGACAAAGTTTCTTGGTTCTGAATGCTCCTCTTAACCCCAACTTGGGTGTGACCTTGAGAAATACGTGATCTCCCACTTCAAATTCTAAAGGCCTTCGCCTTTTGTCTGCTTAACTTTTCTGGCGACTTTGGGCCATTCTCATTTATCCTGAATGGATTTAATCTTTAGGGTCGTCTCCTGAATTATCTCAGGTCCCAAAATACTCTTATCTCCGACCTCAGCCCAACAAAGCGGGGTTCTACATTTCCTACCATATAAGGCTTCATAAGGTGTCATTCCAATGCTAGAATGGTAACTATTGTTGTAAGAGAATTCAATCAACGGTAGGTGATCGTTCCAACTTCCTCCATCTTCTAGGATACACGCACGTAGCATATCCTCTAAAGTCTGAATAGTTCTCTCTGATTGTCCGTCTGTTTGAGGATGATGGGACGTGCTCATCTTTACTCTTGTTCCTAAAGCTTTCTGAAAAGCTTTCCAAAAGTGGGATGTGAAAATTGGATCTCTATCAGACACAATACTAACAGGAACACCATGGAGTTTCACACTCTCTGAGATAAACAATTCAGCATACTGAGAGGCTCGGTAAGTAGTCTTAACCAGTAAGAAATGAGCTGACTTGGTTAACCGGTCCACTATTACCCAAATGGAGTCATGTCCTCGCTGTGTTCGAGGTAATCCACTCACAAAATCCATGGTTATATCTTCCCATTTCCATTGTGGAATTTCCAAAGGTACTAACATTCCTGCAGGCCTTTGATGTTCAATCTTCACCTGCTAACACACAATGCATCGCGACACAAATTCCGCAATATCCCTTTTCATGCTAGGTCACCAATAATCTTTCTTCAAATCTTGATACATCTTGGTGGTACCTGGATGAATACTAAAACTGCTCTTGTGCGCCTCCTCTAAGATCAACCTTTTCAACTCCGCATCATTCGGAACATAAATTCTTCCTTCAAACAGTAACGTTCCATCATGTGCTAAAGAAAACTCCGGTTGGCCAATTTTCCTTTGAAGATCCGTATCCATAGCTTGCGCTTGAGCAATCCGAGGTCGTAGATCGCATGAAATCTCTAACTTGTTCAACAAGATGCCACCATCCAACTCGGTAACATGGAGGCTAAGGTCTATAAACTTTTCATACAATCCATATGTATGCATCATCACTTCAGCTGCAACTAAAGCCTTTCGACTCAAGGCATCTGCTACCACATTAGCCTTTCCTGGATGGTATTTCAAATCAAAATCAAAGTCTTTAAGGTATTCCATCCATCGCCTCTGCCTCATATTAAGATCTCGTTGATCAAACAAATATTTCAAACTCTTATGGTCACTAAACAAATCGAACTGTGCACCATACAAATGATGTCTCCATATCTTCAATGCAAAAACTATTGCTGCTAACTCAAGATCATGGGTGGGGTAATTCTCTTCATGAGTCTTGAGCTGTCTAGAGGCATAAGCTATCACATTTTCTCCTTGCATAAGAACACTGCCCAGTCCTTTAGAGGATGCATCGCAGAAAACGGTGTATCTCCTTTCAGGATCTGGTATTGCCAACATTGGTGCTTTAGTCAATTTCTTCTTTAAAACTCTGAAGCTCTCTTCACATTCTTCGTCCCAAATAAAGGGCACATTCTTCCTGGTGAGGCGTGACAGAGGTAAAGCAATCTGGGAAAACTTCATAATAAACCTTCGGTAATATCCTGCCAAGCCTAAAAAGCTCCTGACTTCTGCCACATTCTTAGGTCTTTCCCAATTGAGAACAGCTTCAACTTTAGATGGATCAACAGCTACTCCTCCTTGAGAAATAACATGACAAAAAACTTAATCTCGGATAACCAGAACTCACACTTGCTAAACTTAGCATACAGCTGTTTGTCTCTAAGGACATCCAATACAATTCTCAAATGCTGAGCATGCTCCTGAGGATCCTTAGAATAGATCAAGATGTCATCTATGAAAATCACCACAAATTGATCGAGATAGGGCTGAAATATCCTGTTCATGTAATCCATAAATACTGCTGGAGCATTAGTTACACCGAAAGGCATAACCAGAAATTCATAGTGCCCGTAACGCGTTCGAAACGCCGTCTTAGACACATCCGAAGATTTAATACGAATCTGATGATAACCCGATCGAAGATCAATCTTGGAAAATATTGTTGCTCCCTTGAGCTGATCTAGGAGATCATCAATCCTTGGAAGAGGATACTTGTTCTTAATAGTCACTTTGTTCAGTTGACGGTAGTCTATACACAGTCTCATGCTTCCATCTTTCTTCTTGACTAACAAAACGGGAGCACCCCAAGGCGACACACTGGGTCTAATGAAATGCTTCTGAATTAACTCCTCGAGTTGAGACTTCAGCTCTTTAAGCTCTGAAGGTGACATTCTATACGGTGCCACGGATACCGGCTCCGCTCCTGGAATTAAATCAATAGAGAATTCCACCTCTCGCTCTGGAGGTAAACTAGTTACTTCCGAAGGGAAAACATCTAAGTACTCATTCACAATAGGAATATCACTGGGACTTAATTCTGATTCCGAAGCCGCAGTGAGCATAACATAGAATCCCTTATCTTGAGCACAAATAAACTGGATTAACTGATGGGTGCGGTTAATCAATTCAGACAGAGCCACACCTTCTGTCGTATCACTGGTAGGCATATAAATACTCTTCTCTGAACATCCTATATACACATGGTTAGCGGAGAGCCAATCCATGCCTAAGATCACATCAAGTTGCTCCATCGGGAGGCATACTAAATCAACATAATAAGTCTTACTAGACACAGTGATAGGACAGTTTTCACAGACATAGCTTGCTTCAATTCCGCCTTCGGTAGCGGTAGATACTAACATTGGAGGATTCAACGGGGACAAAGGTAATTGCAGAGTCTCAACACATTTATATGAAATAAAAGAACAAGTAGCGCCGCAATCAAATAGAACTTTTACTGGGTATGAACCAAGATAACACATACCGGCAATTAAATCTTCATTGGCCAAAGCCTTTGCGCCATCAAGGGAGTACACTCTGCCCTTACTAGTAGTCGTTCCTTCAGCTGATCCTTTACCACGTCTATTAGGACACTCTGTTATAAAATGCCCTGGCTGCTTGCATCCATAACAAATACCAGCGCCTAACAAGCACTCTCCTTTATGCATCCTACCACACGTCTTGCAAGTAGGATAAGGCCGTGAAGGATTAGATTGTGGAGAGTATGTCTGTTTCCCTCTCTGAGGGGATCCTTTAGGTCTAAGCTTGTCATGATACTTATCAGACATTCTACTCTTCTTCTTCTCAAAAGCTGCCGCTCTTTCTTTCGAGGCTTTAGCAAGTCCTGCCTAAACTACCAAACTATCATGTACCAGTTCGTCATAACTCGCAGTCCTCTGGAGGCTCACTGCGGTGTCAATCTCGCCCCTTAAACCTCGCTTGTACTGGTTCATCTTCCAAATTTCATTTTCAGCATATTCATTGTGTGTGGAATAGTAGGACAACTCTTCAAATACATAACATCCATATATTCATTGTGTGATACATAACATCCTCGATAATACACATCATAGTACATCATCAATATACAACATCCATATAAAACATAAGCAGCACGGTCAATCCATAGCTTTCTCTTTACCTTTACGTCGTGCTACCTGCGAAGAACCTGCACCAGAAGGAAAATGATGAGACATAACGTCTCAGTGAGCTCCTACCCTACCTACTGTTGGCAACCACAGGGAACCTAGGGTCGCCGTGCCTACCTTGGCGATCTTGGGGATATCTACGATCGCCGAGTCTTAACTTCACTTATGTCGCGATCAAGGGGAAAAACTAGGATCGCTGCATATCTTAATCATATCTCATCATATGCTAACTTAACTTATCTTATACTTAGTGATCAAGGGGAAAATATCTATGATCACCTCTTGTTACAAGGAACTAATTATCCTATTTCTCAATACTTATACAAATAAACGTATTCATCTTCTCATATCTTTAAGTTAGAGGTTAGCGTTGAACAAACAATAATTATCTGAGTTCATTTTACGGAGTGCATCCGGGTGGAGTAACCCCGAAGTACATCTCCCTTCTAACCGGTGAAAATTCCTATCGTATCAGGCTAACACCGGACTCCTCTTGTCGTCGTGCGGTCATCCTTGCAGAATAACACGTCTCACTAGCGTGAACCTCCTGTGTCCCACTAGCGTGAACAACAGAAGACACGACTTAAAAGTCTTAACTTATGCGTATACCTCCCATGTCCCACTAGCGTGAATGATGAGAGACGCGAATTAATATGTTTTTAACTTATGCATGATCCTCTCGTGTCCCACTAGCGTGAACAACGAAAGTCACGACTTAAACTTATTAGTCTATACTTTGCATGGACCATTCGTGTTCCACTAGCGTGAACAACGAAGGCCACGGCTTAATATCTTAATGTTTCTTGGATACTTGACCTATAAAAGGTTCTAAACTTGAATATGGTACATACTTGTACTTATTACATATAGATTATCTTCTAGAATTTCATTAACCTAATCAGGTTCTTGACTCATCGTTCTCATGAGCCATTCCTAGGGCTTACTTAAGCTTTTAACTTTAATTCATGAATTTCCAAGCTTTGCATAGTCTTTGCTCATATGATTTCTCAACCAATGGAAGCCTTTAGAATGAACTAGAATGGTGGTTTATGTTTCTAAAATATGTTAGGAGAAAACATTTGCAAAAAGCCATGCCCGCGCGCACCAGGACCCCCAGAACAGCCCAACTGAGTGGTGTTGTTCTGGCTTCGCTACAAGCGCCAAGCTGGTCGCTACAAGCGCCACTGGTCGCTACAAGCGCCAGTAGGCAGGGAGAAATCCTGCCTGGTCGCTACAAGCGACAGCTGGTCGCTACAGCGACCATGACAACACAGTCATGTGTAAAAATGCATTTTTCCACCATTTTTGCCCATGCAAGGATACCCAAGCTTCCTAAACATGCTAAAAATGATTTTCCTTCATAAAATAACAATTATAAACATATATAAGCAAAGTTTTAGCAAGCAAGGAATTAGGGTAAAACTCTAAAACTTTACCTAAGTTATAAAACACATATAATTTTCTCCAAGAGGGTTCTAAAACCCAAAATGAGCTCACCTAAACCTTAATTGGTGCTGGTTATGCTTGATTTCAAAAACCCTAGCTTGCTCCTTTACTTGTTTCTTCCTTGTTCCTTCTCTATTTGTTCTATCTTTTCACCAATCAACTTGCTAGCAACTTCTCAAGGATTATGGGTGAAAGCTTGATGGTTTGGGTGAGAGTGAGTGGCGTGAGAGTGAGGGAAATGAGGGAGAGGGGCTGGTTTTTGGAAGAGGATGAGAAGGAGAAAGATAGTAATGGAATGGAAATATCTTGTTCCATTTTTTAAATAATCTCCCCTTTGCCTTTAATTACAAAATTGCCATCTCCACTTAATTACTAGTTTGCCACGCTTCTTAATAACTTCTAATACTGATACTTATAAGCGGGATATTACATGCGATCTCTCTTCTTTCCCAAAATCTCATATTCTCTTTATCTATTTTTATTTATAGATAATATTGTTCATATTATAGTGAGGTAGTTCCTATTTTAATGAGATAAACTATTTTTCTAATTAATAATTTCAATAATATTATAAAAAGGATAAAATAGTAAATAATATACTTTCAATGAAGGGTAGAATTGAAAAGGTAAAAAGCCAGCCTAAATCAATGTATTATATATATATATATATATAGTATAGATTATTATTATTATTTTCATGTGAGTGGTCTATATTTTTTTTTGTTATTTCATTTAATATTTTAAAAATTACTATATTCTTTCACTCACGTGAATAACTAAGTTTTGTGTAATCAACCTACGTTGACTTAGAACAAACTGAAATATGGATCTCGACCTACTAAAAAATCTTTCAAAATAATTTTTCAAATCAAATGTTGAGGGTCACTTGGTTTAAATAAAATAATGGTAGTGTATTTTACTAAAGGCATAATTGAATGTCTTATTGATACTCATATCTTCTTAACCGTAGATTACCACGACAACAAACACTTCAAACAAAATTTTGTGATCAGTCCTTGATAAGGATAAGTTGTCTTGAACAAACTTTTAGGTCTTCCACCGAAATATGAGGATCGTCCTCGAGAATGAGAAAAAGTTATATGTTCTCGAAGAACATGTTTCCGAAGAGGAGACACTTAGTTTTGCTCCTAAGGAAGGAATATAAGCTTATGAGAAGTAAGTTGATGATGCCCTAAAAGCTGTCTTTCTCATGCTAGTAGCAAACTATGAGCTTCAGAAGCAACATGAGAACATGGATGCATTCGATAGGATCAGACATCTCAAGATACTCTATCAAGAGCACGTTAGGCATAAGAGGTGTGAAGTTTCCAAAGCCTTTTCAAGGCAAGCTAGTAGCAAGTAGATGGAAACTATGTAGGTCCTCATGTACTCAAGAAGATTGAGTATGTGGAGAATCTTAAGCGATTGGTTTTTCCCCTCAAAAATGAGCTTGTGATTGATTTGATCTTGCAATCATTACCAGAGAGCTTCATTTAGTTTATCCTAAATTCCAATATGAATGACATGGAAAACTTTGCCATAACCGTTAAGCATAATATCAAAAGAAAGGGATAATATGTTCCCATGGTCAATAATGAAAATTTCAAAGAGAAGAACAAAAAGGCTAATAAATGTATTGGTAAAGGAGATGGATGATGAGTCGGTGAATGAGACACTAGATGATGGTTAATTTGAGGATGGTTCCAATCTTGAATTAAAGTTTGTGGTGAATTGAAGTTTGAAAGTTGGGATCGTAGAGATTGAAAAATGAAAAATCTAAAATTTGCGGTGAATTGAAATTTGACAAGAAACTTTTTTTTTTCTATGTCAAAGAAAGAAATAGAAATGCGCAACTTTATTGCTTGGTTCCACCGCCTATAAATCAAAAATGCTAAAAAATTAAAATTTGTATGTACAATTTGAAAACTATATTTATGTCCAAAATCGATTTTAAAAATTTACATCCATTTATGAAATTCAAAACCAGTTATAAAACTGTATATCGATATAACCGGTTTTGTGAAAACAAAATCAGTTATATAGGTTGGTCATGATATCTGGTCATAACAAGTGGTTGGTCATGATATCTGGTCATAACAAGTGGTTATGGATTGGCTATGTGGAGAACCCAACCATGAGTAACCCTACTATTATCTAGAGATATGAGTATTCTTTTTTTTTTTTTTGACAAAAATAAATGATATTCATTCATTTAAATTGATAGAGTATATAGATACAATGCAAATTCGCTAAAAACAAAAAGATGAATATGCGAACAAACTCACAACATCCATGTTAATAGCATAAAACGACAAAGTACAAAAATCTACACATATAACTATATTCAAGTCTCCGGGATACCTATGTCTTCAGATCTGCAACATGGACGACGCCAAAGTCATTGATGGATCTGCACTGGATCGAAACTGATCTAACAATTTGAACCAAACAAATACCTGAACGAAACAAGAAAGACAAACAACGTTGCACAAAGACGACGAACAAACCAACGTCGCACTAAGACAAAATCACAAAATATAATCGAAATAGATGTAAAAATCACTCATTTCAATAAAAGTGAAAGAGAAAAACGAGTTATAGGGGTGATTTTGGATAAAAAATTCACCCTAAATCACCCATCTTTGATGGATGAAGGAGAATAAACTAGGGTTTTGGTGACGGTTCGCAAGAGAGAAAAAGAAAAAAAAAGTAGTTTTTAGATATGAGTATTCATGTCACTATGATTTTGTCACATCTGTAAGCATTTTTTTTTTTTGTTTTAGCCTCAAATTTATATTCAAACTATTTTTTATGTGAATGTGTTCAAACACATCATTTTATATTCATTCAAGTCGCTTTTGATAAATAAATTTTACTACTAAACATTTTCATTTTAAATTACTTTTCATCACTACATAATCAAACAAACAATTATTATTTTTTGATATAGCAAGCACACACTTATTTAATACGTCTTAATTAAAAGAAAAAGACACATGAAAGAAGAGGTTTAAGAAACAAGAGGCAAGGAAACAAAAAAGCATGAAGAAGAAGAAGTGATAAATTAGAATTATTTGCATTTGATAGGAAAAAGACGAAAGAGTTAGTAGAAAAGTGAAAATGGCTCATAGCTAATTCCAAAAAACATGCTGCAAGCAACTTAGCTTTAAAAGCAAAGACAAAACATGTATCTCATCATCTATGTATCAAGAACTTTCTCACTTATTTTGTACTAGATGATGCTACTTCTAAGAGGAGGCTCCACCATTTTAGACATGATATCTGGGGAAAGGATAGGGAGAAAGGATAGATATGGGAGTGATGTTCCCCCGTCGGTTGAATCCCATATTGGGAATTTGCTACCAATCAATTCAAACATGAAAAATACCATTGATTTTTGCATAATGTATGGTATGAGAAAAAAGTCTACAGTTTTCCTTTTAAATGATTATCACATAATGTCATTTTAAAATAAATAAATTTTATTTTATAAAATTAAGTTCATTTCAATTACCTATAATTGATTGTTCTAAGTGATAAAAGATTTCAACCCTTAAATAGGTGGCACAGTTTTGATACTAACTCTTGTGTATGGAGAAAATTTGGTTGAGAGGGAAGAACTGATCTTGTGCCTGCAACAAATTTTTCGATAAGGTTTACTCACCACTAAATGACGGAGGAAACTTTGTATCTATAATATGATAACAAAAAGTTTATTTAAATTAAATTTGAAGCAAAGTGATCTATGTTATAGTTTTACTCTAAAATCAAGTTTGGTAAATGACCTACTTAAGTGTATGTTTTGATTGCATTTTAGAGGAGACAAAATTCATTCTAGAGATATAAATTGATTTTGACATGTTTAATTCCTCTCAAGCGTAACTGATTATTTGTCTCCAAAATTGATTCCAATTTAAAACTAGAATTCGAAGTTTTTATTCTTGAATTGGTTTTTAGACTTAAATTTATTGTCGAATTTATTTTTACTTGTTTGTAGAAAAAACTCATTTTACATAAATGTTTGCAAACATTAATAATTTTACCTTCAACTTACTTCTTGTCAAAATCAGTTTTATAAAATTAATTCATTCAAAATTAATTTTGATCATCGCAAAACCAAACACATACTTAAATGTTTAACCTACAAACACGTAATTGTTTTATTGGTCAAACTGTGATTTATTTATTTTTTTTAAGAAAAAGGAAAATCTCTTTAATTAACAATACTAATTTTTCTATTTCCCAATTTTTTTAAAAAGGAATAAAAAGCCATTCATTATCAAAGATGTTAATATATGCACAAAAAAAACATTTTTCACATTTGTCACCCGTATATTCCAAAATACTTTTTTGAAGTTATTTTTTTTACTTTTTTTTTCTAAAGTAAGTTATCATTAACCAGTCTATTTCTTTTTTTTTTTTGACGGAAAACCAGTCTATTTCCCTAATGCCAGGAAATTATCACTGTATATATCATCATTGCACCCTCTCAAATTTTATGGGCCAAATATTTACTTACACCCCTACAAATTTTTAATAGGAAAACAAACTTTGAATTTGAATGTCGTCGGCAACTTTTTTTTTGAACACGCTAAAATGAGATATATTACCAAAACGAAAAGGGTCTACCCCTTAGCACAAGGTGTGCAAGGAGGAAGACATTAAAGTATTACAAAGAGACCAAAATAAAAGGACAGTCAACCAATCCCCAAACAAACAAGGGGTTGCTGCCACCACATATGAGAACCAAAAGGAAAACAAACATTTTTAGCTTTTAGCCACCCTAAAGAGAAAAGTTTAACTTTTTCCAACAGCTTTAGAATAGATTTTTCCTTGTTTGAGAAAATCCTGTTATTTCGTTCAATCCAGACCACCCACACGCTGCAAAGCCAGATTAGTTGCATAAACGAACATCGGGGTTTGAAGCTTCCTGACGAAAAAACAAATTGCATGAAGTGATCCGAAATCTGTCAGGGATCCACCAAATGCACACCAATCCAAGTCCTGACATGCCCCCAATGTTCTCCAAAAAAAAGGGTAATGAAGAAAAAGATGATCCGCGGACTCATGATGACCACAACCAGAGACACAGCGCAGACTCACTAGGTATGATCCGCCGACGCACGAGGTTATCCTTGGTCGGTAATCTGTTGCGAAGGAGGCACCAAGCACATATTGAAACCTTTTCAGGAACAGTTTTATGCCACACATCAGCTGATTCTGCAACGTCAGTATGCATCTCCTGCATCATAATCAGTTGATACACACCACACAACTTGATTATTCTGTTAAACCGTAAGACTAGTTTGTCCATAAGTGGTACGATTCATAAACTAAATTTCTAAGCGATATAATTTAGAGACTAATTCGTCTGTATAAGTGATATAATTCAATGACTAATTTGACTTGACATGGTAACTGGTCCTAGGTCCAATGAACACCTGTAAAAAATGTCCAGAATGGTCAGATTAATATCCACATGGTTGGATCTGGGTCTAAACTTAGGTAATTACCTACAAATATGAATGAGTATGGGTGCAGGGTACATGCACTCTAATGTCCAGCCCGCCCAGCAACCCGCACATTAAATAAACTATGACTATAATTTTTATATAATACTAAAATTAATTAATTAATCCCAAGTCTTTCATATTCATTGTTAGATGCACTTGGTTTTATATTTTAGATACTTTTATTTGGTTAAATACAACAATATGTATTATTTTATATGTTGATTTAAAAGATTTTAGATCATATTTTAATTACCTTGTGGTGTTTTAAATACAACCTAAATGTGTGTCGACGACGAACACAATATTGATGTCGAAAAAATGTTTTAATAAAACATTTCACGGACATATGCACTTGACCCCCACATATGCTGTCTCACTAAAAATGATCGAATAATTTTATTTGTGAAGAATTAAGTGTATAGCCATGTGGAAGATTTTGTCAAAAAAAAAATAAAACTATGTGAAAGATAAATTAGTGAAGGCTTATTTGATCACATACATAGAAAAATATATTTTTGATAGTATTAAAAAATAAAACAGTTTTAAAATATAAAAACACACAATTTTGATGTATCTCGTTTTTTTAATATATATATAATGGTATAATTTTGTAATAACTAAAATTTTTACTCGGTTATGGTGATATCTTCACATTCTACTACAACAAAATAAACGAGAAAGTTAGTCACACATTTTTTTAATGATAGATATCAATAGTCAATTGTTAGATTACTATTTATTTATTTTATCCGGTTTAAACTTAGACTTCAACATCTTTTTTCTTTATTGGAGTTTCAACTCTAACTTTTTTTTTCCTTATCACCAAATTTAATGATGGATTTAGAGAGATTTCAGCCTCCATCGTTAAAATTTATGGATAATACTTGGGTGACATCACTTTTATCTCTCTTAATCAATCATTCGATTTCATCAAATAATTTATTTTAGTTATTTATTCATCATTTTCTCTCATCTAAAATGTATTGTCACCAAAAAACTATGTCACCCAAATGTAATCCTAAAATCTATGCATAATGTAGACATCATAAGACTAGTGACTACTACGTAAATGAAAGGCTTAGTTGAACATCCGATCTCTTAATTTAATTCTTTTTTTCAAAATGGTCTCATAACTATAAAAAGTCTCAATTTGGTCCCTTTTCTTTGTTTCGTCAATCAATTTGATCCTATTTCATTAATTTTAACCCCTTCAAAAAGGAGACCGTTGGATAAAAGAGTTCAATCAGATCTAACTTTGTATCACCAACACCTAATTTATATTAATTTCTTCATCTTCTTCCTTCATTCTCATCTTCATCTTCATCTTCATTTTCATATAACCTTCATCATCTTCAACAAAAAAACCCAATTTTTTTCTTTTAAAAATTCATCATTTAAACTTCAATAAAAACCACATAATCAAACTCTTAAACCACATGAGATTTAAAAAAAAAAAAACCGTTCGAACTCTTTCTCAAGGAAGGTACTTCGATTTGCTTCAGCTGAAACTTATAAACTAAGAAATTGGATCTCATAAAATCTTAAATAAATCAATAAAGTTTTATTTTTTATTTCTCCAAACTTCCAAAATTAAAGCCCATGAATTGTAACTTGAAGTTACTGAAAGCAAGAATTGAAATAAACCCCAAAAATCCTCGTAGGAAAAAAACTCAGAAGGGGTGAACTTTCTTATGTGATTTTGGTTGAATCTGAAGGGTGTGAATTTTCTCAATGCTTGCAGTTCAATCATCACAATAAAAGGGGTCGAAATTGAGATCTAGATTAGGGTTGGGTTTGAGAATTGTGGAGGAAGACGGTGAAGGAGGAGATAAGTGAGAATTAAGAGACAAAATAAATTAGGTTTTGGTGTGGTTTGTGGTGGTGATCGTAAGTTGGTGGTGGTGAAAAAGAAAAGGAAGAAGAAGATACGTAGAGAGAGTGAGAGGAAAAAAATTTGAGTTTTGCTTTCTAATTTCTCTTACCTTACAAAAATACAACTTTGAGTTATTATTGTTATTGAATATGGAAGATAAGAAAGTGATTGATGAAGATTATGAAGTTGAGGTTGTTGTTGGTGTTATTGTTGTTGTTGAAATTGAGATTGGGGTGTTTATGGTTCTTCAAAAGGTTGATGTTGTTGCTAATTGTGATGAAGAAATTGTTGTTGTTGATGGAGATAGAGAAGGAAGGTTGTTCAATTTATCTATGTTGCGAGTGTATTGTATACTCATGTGTTCTTTTTAAATCCAACCTTTGATAACCAATCATGAGTGACATGTGGCAAAGGTTAACACTTTTTGAAAAAAAAACTAACGGAGAGGACTAACTTGATTGAGAAGTATAGATAAGGGACCAAATTGAGATTTTTTATAGTTAGGAGACCATTTTGAAAAAAAGAATTAAGTTAATGGACCGGATGATCAATTAAGCCTAAATGAAAATATTTAAGCACAAAGTAAAAAAAAAATCAATGCATAAAAAACCAACTTTATTAATGTCTATCCAATATCGTATAACTCCGTTAAATTAAAGGTTTTGTTAACGAGTGTCCTAAAGACATTGTTTAAAAATTCTATTAAAAGAAATTTTGTATTAGAAATATAAGTTGTTTTTTAGTCAATGCAATGATTACACAACTTTTTTATACAAATTTACTATATTTAGTACCTAAATCAATACATTAAGAATACTCATTAAGATTCTAGTTAAATTAAATATGTACGAAAACTGTACCAAAAAAATATTTATCATGACTCGTGACATTACTCTGCCTAGATATCTGAATCTTTTCGAGTGTCTGTTCCCAGAGGTAGTGAAATCTTTGTTTGATCCGTATAGTTCAGCCCATTGCTACGTAGCTATTCCAACCACTAATCAAAATGTCTGTACGATTTCACTTTCACATCAGCTAAAATTTAACCCGGTGTCTCAGGAACATTGATTAATAAATAATAAAAGGAAATATTTTCTTAAAAATTGTGTATTTTATTTTTTAAAAATTAAAAAATTACTTTTTTCAATGCAAATCTTGTCTTTTCTTTATATTTTTAGTTTCTTAACCAGTGTCTCAGGGACACCGGTTAACAAGACCCAAATTTAATATAGAGGTGTATATTCCATTTGGCATTTTTGGGGTGTGTTTAAGAAGAATTGATATTTTTCTTTTACAAAAATAAACAATATTGATTCATTCAAATTGATAGTGTACATCGATACAATACAAATTCAAAGTCGCTAAAAACAAAAAGGATGAATCTGCAAACAAACTCACATTATCTATGTTAATAGCATAAAATGGCAGAGTACACATGCCTACAAATATGACTATATTAAAGCCACCGAAATACTCATGTTTCTGAATCTGCAACGTTGACGACGCAAAAGTCGTTGATTGAGTCTGTTCTTGATCAAATCTTATCTTTCAACCTGAATCAAACAAACATCGCACTAAGACGGGAAATAAAAAACACACCGCACAAAGACGAGAAATTAAAATAAACAAAGTCGTGCTAGACTTTTGAATTGATTCTAACTTCTAATTTAAAACATGATTTTTAGTTGGCCTACTCTTTTTTAAGTGAATATATCTAAAGATAAATTATTTTACATTCAACTCACTTTTACCTAAAATAAATTCATTCCAAATCAAATTTCGTTAAAGCATGTCTAAATACACAAGTAAGCTGCAAGAAAATTGATTTTGCCAAAAGATAAGCAACTAATAGAAAAATAGCTCTCCTACGGAGAAAAAAAAACTACTCCTAACTCCTTAAGTGTTGGTTTGGTTTCACTTTAGAGCGGGACAAAATTAATTCTAAAGATGTATAATTAATTTTGATGTCGTTTGAATATTTTTGAATGTAATTTAATTTTATTTCTAGTGTTAGTTTTTGTCTTGTTTGCCACTTCGTCTAGATATAGAAAAAAAAAAAAAGTTGATTTCATATTGCCAATTAATTCAAACTTGAAATTATTATATGTAGCTTTTCACTTGAAACTTCATTTTTACATTTATTATTCAACCCACTATTACAAAAGTTTATTCCAAACAAAAATGACTTCAAACTCACTCAATTTTAACTAAAAGCAAATTTACAAAATTCATTCATCCAAAATCAATTTTTATGTTGGTATGATAAGTTTGAGTTAAAAGTTAATCGTTCCATGATAAATTAGAAGTTGAGCAATAAGTGAGAAGACTTGTATCAACGCCTTACAATTTTAGGTGAAGATGTAACATCCAATTTGAATGTGATAGCTCAAAGCAATGTGATGGTTACTGGAGCTACTCTCATGCATAACTCAACATTTTGTCACCGGATTACAAAACACACGGTAAAGCTATATATAATTTGGTACCCATAAAAGTAAGAAATATCACAGTAGCATCCAAATGAGTTCTCTTAATAAAACAAAATACTATCATATTAAATGTGTACCTCTTCAGCCATATTATCATCCCTCTCTTCTATTATTAATTAGTACTTTTTTATGTCATCACTGAAGCGGTACACATTTGGCAGCAAGAAATGTCACATGCTTTCTAAACACCTAAGAATATCTCTTAAATTTTAATTAAAGGAACATATTGATGCTACAAAGGATTAGAATATGAAAATCAAAAGGCCATCAACAGGGACTAAGCTAGTGCAAGTCGTGAGATACAAATCAAACGACTCACATTTTAACTTTGATAAATCAATCCCAACCAACCAACCTTCATCAACAACCAAAATCATTACTACATGACCAGTGACTGCAGGGAATCTATTTTCATTCCTAACTAAGCAGAGATTAGATTCCCTGTAGTAACTTTGTCATGCAGTTACTAAGTCGTTCGATATTAAATCAATGACCGAGATAGATCCATCAGTTATGATGTGGTATGACATTGTTGGTATGAAAGGGAGGTCTCCAAGCAGAAGCAGTAAGCAAACAAAGATCTTTCCAACCAAGTTTAAGGATACCATTATCCTCAACCAAAGTATACCCTTCAGAAGGGAACATGCCAAGAAGAAGACTAGCTTGTGTAGCAGCATTACCAGCCAAAGAGATACCTCTAAAACCACACTGTTGAAGCTTTTCTCTCCAATTATGAAACTTTATCTCACCACTCCTTGATGGTCCACCAACTGCAAGTACGTTACGAATCTCTCTTGATAATAGTTGCTGCTCCACCACATGTCTCTCTTCACTCTCTTCTCCATAGCTTGAACCAAGAGAATCAAATAATGCTGAGTAGTAATGTATTGCTTCCACAAACCTTCCCAAGAATGAACCTGCATTGCTCAAGTCTTGTTCCACCACTGTTACCACTTTAGGTGCCAACCTACATATAACAAAAAGAGAAATGATTTTTTGACAACAAAATTTTGATTTCAAACACGGTGTCTTCTGATTTTTTGTGTGTATTTTTTAAATGTGCGTAATTAGTAAAAGATAAGACAGAGATAAACACATAACCGGAATAACAATCCCATGCAAATCCAATGGAGAATTAGAAACTATAGACATATCAATGCCATGTTTGCAACTTGTAATAACCATCATACATGAGAGCTATGTCTTTCAAAACTTACTATAAACATCATCATAATAACATATAGTTCTTTTTGTTTCTATCTATTAATTTATACAAAGACATAATCATAGCTTCCAATTTTACCTTTAGAAGAGAAAAAAAGGTAGACATAAAGTGAGCACTATAGTCTATAAAGGTAAAGAAAAAAAAGCATAAAGTTTTGGGAAATCTTTCGTGAAAAAGTGCTATTTTTCCATATCAGCAGCTACCACTAAACCATGTAGATTATATATACAAAACCAACAAGAATTGGAAAAGAGTAACAATAACAAACTATAACAACATTTCATGCAGAGTATATGCACCTAAACTTTTATATACCATTACCAACCTTTGCAAGAGCCACAAAGTGTTTGTATCTGAACCAGTTACATCATATAGAGAATGTTGCAACCAATGAACAGCAACAGCTTCTGATTTACTAACATTAAGCTTCTCAACTTCAATGTTTCCAACTTTCTCAGCAACAGGAAAGAACTCGAAAGGAAGTCCAAGTTTAGATGCAAAATCAGACAAACGTTTACCAGTAGCTTCAAGGGTTTCCATGGAAGTACCCAATCCAGTGAGTCTCACATAAGGTGGTCCACCTGGTCTTGAAGCAAGGATATGAAAAAGACCAGGCCATTGTAAACCTTGCATGATATCAAGATCTATGATGTGAACCCTTTCTTCTCTGTCAAAAGCTTCTTGTATAGCTTGGTTAGCAGTGAAATGAGAGAATTTCACAAATGGACTAATACCATTGAAGACTTGAAAAGCTGAAGCAACTTTTTGATTATGCAGTGTATGTGGTGGAAGTGTTGCATAGATTCCTAAACATGAACTCACTAGTCTTGCTGAAATTGCTTCTGAGAAATAAGCTGCTACTCTTTGTGCTGATGTGCCGAAAGGCGTTGAAAGCTGCGAAATTTCGAGTAACATCTTGTTTGCTTGTTCTAAATTCTCTGCTGATACAGCTTCTGCACATTGAAGAAGTAATGTTAGAAGGTGTAAACCTTCTTCATCTTTCTTCTTCTGTTCTTTAATCTCTTCTTTCTTCTTTCTTGTTATTGCCAACTCAGCAGAAGTGGGTGGTGGTGTTGTTGCAGGTGCAAGATCTTCTTGATGCTCTTGATGATGTTGTTGTTGATCTTGTTGTGTTGATTGTGGTTGTGAAGGTAAAGTAACCAAAGGGTTATTGTCGTTGTTGATTTGAGGCACACCCCAATTTGGAAACATGTTTTGATTTTGATTCAAAAGACTTGATGAATCAGAAAAATGTGGAACAATGTCATCAACACGGTTCACGAGTTTCACTGAGGAATTCACATTAGAAGCTGCTAAAACATTAACATTAGCAACACTTTGTTGTTCAGTGTTGTTTCTTTTTCTCTCAGGAACAACACAAGTATTTGTTGGAGCAGTTTCTGTAAGAAGACGTAACCTATGTTCAAGAACGAGAGCAAGGTTTGGATTACAAGGATATATAATCTCTCTAACATTGTTGATAAGTTGAGGAATGGAAACACTGTTTGAAGTATGAATAAGATCCTTCAAAATACCATCAATCCAGTTTGTTGTAGCTGAGTTTTCATCCATTATAGAAGGAGAAGAGTTAACAACATCAACAATATTAGTAGCAGAACTTATGCTTATGCTACTGTTTCTGTTGCTGTTATCGTTGTTGGTTTGGTTTTGAGATGGAAAAAGTGGTAAACCAGAAAAACCACAGATATTAGGAACATAGCTTTGTTCCTCAACAAGTGGTTGTTGAAAATGAGTGTAGTTTGGAGCTGTAGAGATTGAGGAATTGTTGAGATTGTTGGAAGAAGAAGGTAGCAACATAGTGGAGTAGTTGGTTGTGACGGTCACAGTGGGGTAATTTTGAACAGCAACGTTATCTCGTGACAAAGCAACATTACTATGATGACTATTAATATTACTATTGTTTATATTATTAGTATTATAATGAAAGTTATTATTATTATTATTTGTACCTGCGGCTAGTGTTGTTGTCGTTGTAACACCTTTTTCTGTGGATGTAGGTAAAGAACAATTCAATGAGGATATGTTGTTGTTATTTCTACGAGAAAATCTATGATAATCAGTTGTTGAACAAGAGTTGTTGTTGTGGACTTGAAGTTGAAGTTCCATTTCTGAAGCCATTCTTTTTCTAAGCACTTTTCTTTCAGAATGAGGGTGTTGTTGTGGCATGTTGGTGTTGGTGTTGGTGTGTAGAGTGTGTAAATCTTCACTACTAATGTTGCTTGAATTAGATCCGCTATTGTTGTTGGTTTCATCAGCTCCACCATTGAACAAAGCACAAGCAGCCATATTGATAGAGAGCAAAATGAAATGAGATGAATATTTGGTTGGGTTCAAATTGAATATGTAAAGTACTAGTACAAGTGCATTAATAGTATGAAATAATAATTAAGGGGGGTACTATACTAGAAGAAGTGTTGGTTTAAGAGGCAAATCCATGTGTCTTGTTGGTTCCAAAGTTACAAGGAGATAACGTTGTGAAGATTGGGACAGTAGCTAAAGGATTCTCTCATAAGAGTAATTGAGTTTGATTCTCTCTCTCTCTCTAGCATAACATACTAACACGGTTCTCTATGCCTTTAGGCTTTTGGATGTTTCTGATAAATCTCTCTCGCATGGGAGGGTGCAAAACAAGGAAAAAGGGAGTGTGTCTTGGGTAGAAGAACATGAATCAAAACTGCTCACGGCGGCTAGTTATTCGTCTTTGTGCCCTTTGTTTCATTTTATTTATTATATCTTGCTAACCATATTATTATTATTTTCTCCAAGCACATGCATTAGTATTATTTTTATTTTCATATCATATATGTCATTGCCATGCCATATAGTTACTACCCAATTTTCTTTATCAAAAACATGCTGCTCAATTCTTCATTTTCATGATACTAATAAAACCATTTCAATGGAAGGGTTTTAAACTTTTAATACCCGGTATTTATCAGTACCCTTGTTAGGGAAAAACTTTTTCTGAGTCTTATAAGACCCGAGGTCTGACTTAAGACCTCCAATCTTAAGTCGGATCCACACTTTTTAATATTAAAAGATTAAAATGTAATGATATAAGTTATTGATAGTTAATTAGTGGGTTTTATTTAAGAAATTTGTGTGAGATGTTGAGTTGGAGGGATTGAGGTACTACTACTAAAAAATTATAAATGAGTGACGTGTACACGTGTGACGCATTTAAGTACCCAAAAATGAATGTCTCTATTGTGGATGCTCTAAGAAAACCTGATACTCCATAATCTTTATGTTTTGTCTAACATGAACAGATAAATGATTTTGCATAATGTATAAATGTTACTTTCACTATTAAATAAGTAATTCGCATTCTATCTATGATGAAATTTATTGATCCAAAGATAGAAAACTAACTTATGTAAGATGCAAAACTTGTCTCATTTATGAAAAATGTTTTTTCGACATAAAATCTAACATTAACATATCTTATTTAACCCACTTGGGTTGGTCTGGTGGTATTGGCTTAGGACCTGAGAGTGTTCCTCCTCTCATAAATCGAATTCAAATTCTTCTGAACGATTCGTCTTAGATAGAACATATCTATATGGTTTATGACTTTTATATTATTTTATATCTCTTTTCTCAAATATGTCATACACACTTATTCATGTATGATGTCGGAATACAATTTTAGAATAGGATTTGGCTACTTGAAATGAGAAATTCACATGAATGCAAAGCGACTATTATCAACCATCAATTAATAAATCAAAAATAGATATTGTAGGTACATCATAACAAATCATGAGTTTTGTCAAAATAACTCAATTTTATTATCAGCTGGAGTAAAATTGTTATAAATTACTACAACGTTGTCGGCTATCATATTATTATACGATTGTCAAGTTAATAATAATTTTATCTTTCTTTAATCAGATTGACATTTAATTTTGATGCATTTTTATACGTTGTTCACAAATTGTCGCATTTTGATTATTCAAAAATAGCGGTCTTAGCTTAAAAAAATAAATAACACTAATCTATCTTTTTTTTTTTAAGGATAACACTAATCTATCGTTGTCTTCCTTGCCAATAGATTACCGTGTAAATACTAATGGTACACATTGCTTTTTTATCTGCACAATAATATTAAATGACCTCTTATTATATTGTCTGAGTCTTTTTTCTGAGAAATAATGTCCAGAAGTACTTCTTCAGGGGTTCACCCATTTCCACTTTTAAAATACACCTAGAGTTAAATTTCTGTTGTTAACCATTTTTGCTTTTTTTTTTCTTTTCAGAATGATTTCCAAATTATTTAATTTTTTTAGAACAAATCATTTAGATTTTCAAATAATAATTTTCTTGAATAAATATTAGTACTAGTAGTACTTAAATTGAAAATATGAATCTGATTATGGAAAACAACGACACTTGAAAATTGGCATTATTATGTTATGTCTATTAGTACACTATTATTTGTAGAATTATCAGAAAAAGAATTATTGAGCAATAAAAAAGGATGGAGTACTATAGGATAGATATGGAGGAAGGGTAGTGTCACTAGAAACGAGGAGAAGGAAGGAGCTGTCAAACCTCAGTTCCAAAAAATCTGAATCGTAGTGTTTGACATTTTGCTTTCAACTACGGCATCACCAATCAGCTTTTTCCTCTTGACTTCATTCAATCAGATTATTTTTAATTGATTTTATTGCTTAGTATTTGGTGCCATTAACATATTTTGTCAAACCAACCACTGCAACGGACACATTACGGAAAAGGTGGCAGCAAAATCAATGCCAAAAAGGTACTGGTACTACGTGTGAAGTGTGCAGCCCTAGCTACTTGCTTGCTGTAACTTTTTGAATTTTCTCATTACTACCATCACCATATTTATATTTTATAAAGAAATTTTTTTTCATTAAGAATGTTTAAAAAAATATCTGGAGAGCACTAGTTAACAAGACCCTTTATAAAATTGCTACTCCCTCCGTTTCAAAATACATGTCCATTTTAGATAAATTGCAGTAACCAAGGACAAACTAGTTTGACACAAAAGTTCCTATTATACCCTTGTCTTTGATTTCCTCCATTTTACATTTATTTACCTCATCTCATAATTACTCCCAATACCAATACCAAAATTAATTAAACAAATTAGTCCATCATTTAAACACCCTTGGTTGGTTCACACAATGGATTAGAGAGTCCAATAATCATTTCTTGGGAGAGTGCATGAGTAAATCCACTTAAAATTGGGTCAACATTTATTAGTAGAAAATAATTATTGTGGAGAAAATTAATTGGTAGGCAAAGGTAAAATAGACAAAATGTATCCTTAAACTATCAAATGAACATGTATTTTGAAACAAAAAATTTCTCCAAAATGGACATGTATTTTGAAACGGATGGAGTATTTTATAAAACAATTTTTTTAAATTATCATGATATTAGTACTAAGTTTTCATTATCGATTAACAATGATTAATCATTGTCGAAAAACATGAGAGTAATACATACAAAATAAGTTCTTTCTTTGTAATTAAATTCTTTCCATACATACAAATTATAAATTTTATGGTTTATTTTTATTACTTCTTCAAGTCACATCAATGGATATAAATAAACTATTTTTACTTGATATTGAATACAATGCGAATGTTTTGAAGTTTAGATAACATTACTCTCATTAGTTGCATGATCTCATTAGTTGCATGATGATGCAACATACTCCCTTCGGTCCTTATTATAAGAAGAAAAACCAAAAAACATCAAAACTAATACAATTATTAATTGTTATAATTTTTAAATAATTTTACAAATATACCCCTAGAGAAAGTTGTGAAACATTAAATACATTCACTAATATTAAAAAGACAAACATTAAATGAGGAATAAAAAAGTCTTTTAAGCAATAACTACACCTTAAAAATTGTGACATTTTCTTATAAATAGGACCAAATTTTTTTTTGAAAATTTCTTATATTAAGGATCGGAGGGAGTATCTTGATAGTTTGATGTCAAACAGATAGATGTGATCCTTTAAAATAAATTTTACTGATGTAGTCGAAATTGTTTACTGCATCAAACTGTGAAGCTAGTTACTGCACACAATCTGGCTCCTATTATTACCGTTGTTTTGAGAATATCTTGTTTTACATGTGCCCCGTTTTGCACTTACCATGCTACAGAACATCTTCTGTATTTTGAGTAACTCCTTTCGTATGTTAGTGAAACTTCTAATGATGAGTTCAGTGGTCCACATTAAAATTCCTTATATTTATTTAGCATATTATTTTTTTCATCTATAAGAAATTATAATGCATGCTAGAAAAAAAAAAACTTTCAACTTTTCACATAAAATTTCACTGAAGAGAGAAATAGTGTTCAAGGTGATGATTTTAGGTGTCGTGATTCATGTACTAACGAAAACAACCAGAGACATGAATCGACAAATATTAAAGAGAAATGATATATGTACAACTATTTTTTAACAAATTTTGTGACAATTTTTTTTTTCATACTCGCATTATGTTTTTATTTTATCTCTCTATTGTTTTAGTTTTTTGTTTTTAGTTTTTGTGTCAATATCTCTTTTCTTTTGTAAAATTTAAATTGTCTAAAAAATTGTCATATAAATAGTTGTTCAAATAACACAACTCAATATTAAAATATAAAGAATGTATTTTGCACATGAGTAGTAGATGAAATGCATTGCATTGAGATTGAACAAATTATTCCGGAGGATCAACTCAAACAGTTTTTCAACAGTGTCGAGTATCAAACTCGTGATCTCTCCCTTTTAGTTTCAATAAATCTCCATCCAAATCCAACTACAGTAAATAATTAATTGATGGAGCAAAAATTTAGCTAAAGTATTAGTTAAGTTGCTCAATTGTGATTCCATTTTTTTAAAACGATTAAGACTAAGGGTCTGTTTAGATTAGCTTATTTTAGGGCTTATATAAAACAGTTTATGCAAATAAATAAGTTTTTATGTATTATTTATAAGTTTTTAAGGTAGTTCAAAAAAAACAAATTATGAAGATACAATTTTCGTTAGTGAGAGCTTATAAATTAAAATAAAAACTAATTTATTTACATAAGCTATTTTTCATAAGTTCAAACCAAACGGGGCATAAGAAAAGAACTATGTACTTCAGTTGTGGATTTCTTAACCTCTTTTGTTACTGAATTACAAAATGCATAAAAAGTAAGATAAAAACATATTGATAAAGCCATAAAAATAGCAATTTTGACTCAATGTGTCTTTTTACAATATACAAAATATGTATTTATAAAAAAAATTATTCCTACCGATCAAAACGACGTGACATACGGAGTCTAGTCTCACTTGACTAATTTCGCATGTATTGCGTTTGTTTTCCCTCTTTAAGGGGTTCATAGCGCCCCACGTTCAGATATCAATTTCCTTCTTTGCGACATGATCCGTTAACAATGTCATTGATGTGCAACCTTCACACGAATGTGCTTCCTTTATCATTGCTCACAGTTAGTGGCTCTATAAACATGGATCGTGATTTTAAACATCATCGTCCAGTTCTACTAAGCTTTGATTCGGTCTGAGATCCTCAAAACACATTTAATTTAGGTCAGTAGACTTGAGAAGACAAAAAATCAGTTTTCCCAACTCGGCCATCATATGTTTCGTCTAACCTTCTATCGGTTGAGAGGATCTTCGTTTAAACCTTAATCGCCTATCTCGAGTTCTGTTAATAGCATAATTATTTTTAAGACCGCATTGATTTAACCCAATTAAAGAGTGTGTGTTAGAGAAAGTATTCAAAAAAGGGTGTTGCTAACACTATTTTTATACAAAATCGGATGTTATTAGACAATAGAATCAACCCCTTAATTAATAGGTCTTTTAAATGTATACTTCAAAGGAACTCTATCTTTGACTAACAAATAAATTAATGCACCGATTCTCCCTATCCTTACTTCTAGTAGACCTGCGTCATAAGAGAGACAAACATCATAAGAGAACTAATGATTCTTGCTCTACTTGTTGCTTACCATCTGACACCTTTCACACATTGTTTAGTAATCACCACCTGAAAATCCTCCACCAGTTTCACATATTTGCGGATGGATTTACATGGATATATTTTCTAAAAAGAAAATACGAGGCCCTTACCATTTTTTAACAGTTCAAAATCCTTGTAGAAAACCAATTTCCTTTCAAAATTAAGGCACTACAATCTAATTGGATTGGTGAATTTCACATTTTCTCTCAATTCCTAAGCCAGTGTGGCATAACACACAAACTCATTTGTCCTCACAGCCATCACAAAAATGGTGTGTTTGATGGAAGACACAGGAAAGTTGATGAACTTGGCCAACACTTCTTGAACAAGCAGCCCGGCCACTTCAATACTAGGATTATGTATTCCCTACAGTTTCGAAATTTTGTTGTAACATAAACAAAATGCGGTAAATATAAGGAAACTTCATAGATAAAATTGTGTTGAAATTAGACTTCATTAACTACACTTCTCTAATCTATTCTCTTTATCAATTATATGCTCTTAGTGTTTCAATTAGATATTCACATGTCGTTCATCATACATTTTCGTGTTTGACAAGCGACAAGACAACTATTGTATCTATTAACTTTTAATTAGGGTTGGAAGTTTGAAATGAACTGAGCAAACTCAAACAAAGTTCGGAGCTCGACAATTAATTCGTTAGTCTTGGTTCATGAAAATGAAATGAACTTGAGTTATATATAATTCAACTTGTTTCTTCACGAGTTGGTTGTGTGTGTGTGTGGACTACAAGGGTAAGTGTGTTAACTTACTCCAAATTATGGTCTTTTAATTCTAATATTAATTAATGACTTAAATTGATTGATATGATAGACTTTAATTTTCTTTTCTATTGGAGTCAACACTCATCACAACAAATGAACAAATTAATTAATTACTTTTAAATGATTGATTTTTTTTACTCTTCTCCCTTTGTTTATATATATATATATATATATATATATATATATATATATATATATATATATATTGGAGGAATTAACTCAACTCTAGTCGTGGGATTTCGTTGTAATTTCTTCTCGATTTGTTTTTTCTAATGTCAAATGTTAGTGTGCTAATTGTTATGTTAGTATTTTCTTTTTTGCCGGGATTTGAACCTGATTCCTTTGATCCCTTAGCTTAATTGTTATGTTTGTCTTTGTTACTTGTACTAGTTTTAGTGTGATTTTGTATTTTGTTTTGGAGTGTTTGTAGTTGGCTATGTTTTTAGTTTTTTATATTTATCTACATATTTATGTAGGCCTAAACTTTTATTTGTATTTTCCTTTAAACACCTTATACTTGAAAATAGTGTTCATTTTAAATAAATATTTGTCATTTTAAAAAAAAAATTAAAAGGTCAAAGATTATTCGAGAAAATGAGCTGAACCTAATGAGCTGAAACGAGTTGTTCGTGAACTTTAAACGATTCAAACTCGAACTAAAAAAAGGTTCGCATCGAACTCGAGTTAAGTTTCAAGCTGAACCAATTCACTACGAGTTGAGCTCAAATGAGTTTAAAACGACTCATTACCAACCATACTTTCCATGTCTCGCTAAGTTAATTGATAATGTAGCACTAAGTTCCAATGATGTTTAGTAAGTGTAAATCTAGCTCTATGTCTAGCAACTAGATCTACTGATGAAATTATTTCAGATCTCTTAGATAAAAAGTCTTTGTCAAATACTTTATGAATCAAAAGTTCAGTTTTAAAGTTTATCGTCGAAAAAATATTAACAAAACTAACTCATCGATATAATGAAATAAATATTATATATTGTTGAGTATTTTGATGTTGGCTGCATATTTTGGCAAAACCAAAGTGTTGTTTAGAAGCATCTCCTTATTTAGAACATTTCTTCAGTTACAAGTTTTCTCATTTGAAGTTGTATCTTACATCAGAAGCTGAATGCTCATCAGAAGCACTGTAGCACTTCAGAAACTAATTCAGGTTCTGAAGTCCAGCGTTGACTTTTGTTGACCTCATCAGAAGCTGGCTTTTCAGAATTATTTTGGCGCGAATCTTTGCAAGATTGATCAAGAAATTATTCACGCGTATTACTTCTAGAATGCTGATTTATTTGGAGAAGATTTTATAAGATTTGGTTCAAAGATATGAAATTCGTATTTTCCTGTTATAATCTTTCAAAGATTGAATGCAGTTTTATTTGTTACTTTATTGGATCATTCTTATTTCAGTAACAAATCAATTCAGAAGATTAGTTTGTTATTTATGCTACAAGACTGAAGACTATATAAGGAGGAGTGCTGCTGCTATTCAAGTTATGATTTAGAGAGTTAAAAAATCAGAGAATTGAGTCTTTGTTATTTTTTAAGCTTTTAGCTTTGTTGTGCACCACTCTGTTAGAGTTGGTTTAGGATTGTTATTGAGTTGTAATTCATTCTAAGCCTTTAGGTACGAATGAAGTTTTATTATTGAAGTTTTGTTCAAAAACAGGGTATTGTTAAGGGTTGTTCAAGTGGCTGGGTTTAGTTACTTGAATAGGAAGATAGTGGATTCTATTACTCAGAGTTGGGTAGAAGTCTGACTAGGAGGAGTTTAATTGCTTAGGCTGGGAACTGGGAGTCAGTGTCTTGAGTCTTAAGGGTTAAATCCTATAGTGGATTTCCTTCCTGGATTGGTATCCCCCAGAGTAGGAGGTGTTTACTCCGAACTGGGTTAACAAACCTCTGTGTTTTTAGCTTTCCTGCACTTTATTTTCTGCTGATTATTTGCTTTTATATTGTGCTAAGTTCTGTTCAGAACCTGTTGGTTCAGAACCTGTTAGTATCTCTTAAGTATTGCCTGGCCAGAATTTCAATTGGCATCAGAGCAGGCACCCTGCCTGTGTTTTGGGTGAGATCCAGAGGCATTAATTACTGGCAAGCATGGATAGAGAAGGAGGATATGTCAATAGACCACCCCTACTAGATGGCACAAACTATGAGTATTGGAAGTCTAGGATGTGTGCTTTTCTAAAGTCTATTGACAGCAGGACTTGGAAAGCTGTGATTAAAGGCTGGGATCATCCAGTAGTTTTGGACAAAGATGGGAACAAGACTGAGGTTCTGAAGCCTGAGGAGGAATGGACCAAAGCTGAAGATGATCTGTCACTGGGAAATTCAAAAGCTTTGAATGCTATCTTTAATGGTGTTGATCAGAATATGTTCAGACTTATCAAACAATGTACTGTGGCTAAGGATGCTTGGGAAATTCTTAAAACCACTCATGAAGGAACTTCTAAGGTGAAGATGTCCAAATTGCAGTTGCTGACCACTAAGTTTGAGAACCTGAAGATGAAGGAGGATGAAAATATCCAGGATTTCTACATGAATGTGCTGGACATGGCAAATTCTTTTGATTCTCTTGGTGAAAAGATGTCTGATGAGAAGTTAGTAAGAAAAATCCTCAGGTCCCTGCCCAGAAGATTTGATATGAAGGTGACAGCAATTGGAGGCTCATGATATTACCACTATGAAGCTTGAGGAGCTGATTGGGTCATTGCTCAATTTTGAAACAGCCTTTTGCAAACAGACTGAGAAGAAAGGAAAAGGTGTAGCCTTTAGTGTGAATTCTGAAGCTGATGATCAACAAGAGTCTGATGAGGATGACTTATCAGAAGCTCTAGTGTTGCTGGAAAAACAATTCAACAAGATTCTGAAGAATGTTGACAGAAAAGCCAAAGCCAAAGGTCAGAACTTCAGATTCAACAACAAGAAGCAACAAACTGATGTGAAAAAGACCAAGTCTGAAGAGAAAAGTAATCAAGCTAAAGGTGTGCAATGCTATGAGTGTGAGGGGTATGGACATATCAAGTCTCAATGTCCTACTTTTCTTAAGAAGCCGAAGAAAAGCCTAGCAGTTGCATGGTCTGATGATGATTCTGAAGAAGATGCTGGAAGTGAATCTGGTATGTGTGATACTGGTCTGGTTGTAAGGTCAGGAGCTATCTTGAAGAAGGAAGCTGTTTTAGAGTTTGAGACCTTTTCAGAGTCTGACTCAGAGTCTGAAGCCTCATCTGTGTCTGAAGCTGCTAAAACCTCATATGATGAACTAGCTGATAACTACAAGAAGCTATATACCAGAAGTGCTGAGGTTTGCAAACAAGTTTTGGATCAGAAGGAGACTATTCTTCAACTGGAAGCTGAAAAAGATGAAATGTTAGTACAGAATTCAGATTTAAAAGAAGAAGTGAACCAACTGAACTCCCAACTTGATCAAATGAAGAAGCAAGTGAGGATGTTGAACTCTGCTACTGATAAGTTGGAGGACATTTTGGGGAATCAGCAACAAGGAAAAACTGGTTTAGGTTTTGTTGATCAGACTCAGATTCCTAAACAGATGAATTTTGTTCCTGCTACTCAAACTCATGATTCTATGGTTGGAACATCAAAGAGGAGACCTCAGAAACAAGCCCAGATGCCAGCTCAGAAGCAAGCTCAGAAGAGACCTCAGATGCTACCTCAGAAGCATGTTCAGATGCTACCTCAGAAGCAACCCCAGAAATTTTTCAGAAACAGAAGGAGGAGAAATCATCTATGGATCTGTCATCATTATGGAAAGAAAGGGCATATCAAACCATTCTGCTTTAAATTGTATGGCTATCCTGAACATTTTCAGTATAGAAAAGTGGAACCAGCTGCTATCAGACACAATGTTCAGAAGGTGTGGAAGCCCAAAGTTTAGAATGTAGGCCTTATAGCTCATACTTCTTTGAGAGCCACTTCAAAAGAATACTGGTACTTTGATAGTGGGTGTTCAAGGCACATGACTGGTGTGAAGAAGCTGCTGAGCAATATCAGATCATACTCCAGAAGTTATGTGACATTTGGAGATGGTGTAAAAGGTCAGATTCTGGGTATTGGTGATTTGATCAGTGAAGGTTTGCCCAGACTTAATGATGTGCTACTGGTGGAAGGATTAACCTCTAATCTGATCAGTATTAGCCAACTTTGTGATCAAGAATTAAAGGTTAATTTCAACAAGCAAGAGTGTATTGTTGCTGATCAAGAAGGAAAGGTTCAGATGAGAGGCTGCAGATCCAAAGACAATTGTTATTTGTGGGTTTCTGAAGAAGAAAGAAGTCTGACTTCTTGTCTTATGAGCTCTGAAGAGGAAGTCAAACTCTGGCACCAGAAACTGGGACATCTGCATCTGAAAGGCATGAAAAAAATCCTAAGTACTAAAGCTATCAGAGGTGTACCTAATTTGAAGATCAATGAGGACAATGTTTGTGGTGATTGTCAAATTGGGAAACAAACAAGAAAGTCTCATCCCAGATTAGTTCATCAGGTAACTACTAAAGTACTAGAACTTGTTCATATGGATTTAATGGGGCCTATGCAAGTAGAAAGTATTGGAGGAAAGAGGTATGCTTTTGTAATGGTAGATGACTACTCAAGATTCACATGGATTAACTTTGTTAGAGAGAAGTCTGATACTTTTGAAGTATTTAAAGACCTGTGCATTCAATTACAAAGAGAAAAAGACTGTGGCATAGTCAGAATCAGAAGTGATCATGGCAAAGAATTTGAAAACAAGAGTTTTACAGAATTCTGTGCTTCTGAAGGTATAAAGCATGAGTTTTCTGCACCTATCACACCTCAGCAAAATGGTGTAGTTGAGAGGAAGAATAGGACTTTGGCAGAATGTGCAAGAGTAATGCTGCATGCTAAGAAATTGCCATATATGTTCTGGGCTGAAGCAATGAACACAACATGTTACATACACAATAGAGTCACTTTGAAAAAGGGAACAGCATCTACATTGTATGAACTGTGGAAAGGGAGGAAGCCTACAGTCAAGTATTTCCATTTTTTGGGAGCAAATGCTACATTTTGGCTGACAGGGAAAATAGGAGAAAACTGGATCCTAAGTCTGATGAGGGCATATTCCTGGGTTACTCAGTGAACAGCAGAGCTTATAGGGTGTTTAATTCCAGAACCAAGGTTGTGATGGAGTCCATAAATGTTGTGATTGATGATCTGTCTGTTGAGAAAGAAAGACATGAGTCTGAAGTTGTTCCAGAGTCTGAAGCATCAGAAGAACAAACTTCAGAAGCAGAAAATCATCCAGAGTCTGAAGATGCAGAAGTTCATCCAGAACATGATCCTACCAATAAAGGGCCATCAATTAGAGTTCAGAAGGATCATCCTAAGGAGCTTATCATTGGGAGTTTGGATCAAGGGGTCAGAACCAGGAGATCAGAACCAGCTGCTACTGATTCATGCTTTGTGTCAAAGCTTGAACCTAAAAATGTGAAAGAAGCCCTGACTGATGAATTTTGGATTGAAGCTATGCAAGATGAGTTGAATCAATTCAAAAGGAGTGAAGTATGGGATATGGTTCCTAGACCTGAAGGGTTGAATGTGATTGGTACTAAGTGGATATACAAGAATAAAACAGATGAAAATGGTACTGTAGTCAGAAACAAGGCAAGGTTGGTTGCTCAGGGTTATACTCAAGTAGAGGGATTGTATTTTGATGAGACCTTTGCACCTGTGGCCAGACTAGAGTCCATAAGACTAATGTTGGGAGTATCCTGCATTCTCAAGTTCAAATTATTCCAGATGGATGTGAAGAGTGCATTTCTGAATGGATATTTGCAAGAAGAGGTATATGTTGAACAGCCTAAGGGTTTTGTGGATCCTAAGTTTCCAGAACATGTGTACAAGTTGAAGAAAGCTTTATATGGATTGAAACAAGCACCAAGAGCATGGTATGAAAGATTGACTCAGTTTCTTGTGGCTCAAGGGTACAGAAAAGGTGGTTCTGATAAGACTTTGTTTGTGAAAGATGAAAATGGGAGTTTGATGATTGCTCAGATTTATGTGGATGATATAGTGTTTGGAGGGATGTCTCAGAAGATGGTCAAATTGTTTGTTCAGCAAATGCAGTCAGAATTTGAAATGAGCTTAGTTGGAGAGCTGACTTATTTTCTTGGATTACAAGTCAAGCAAATGGAAGATACAATCTTCATTTCTCAGAGTAAATATGCCAAGAACATAGTGAAGAAGTTTGGTATGGAATCTGTTGCTCATAAGAAGACACCAGCTGCTACTCATCTGAAGCTAACCAAAGATGAACAAGGAGTATAAGTTGATCAAAGTCAGTACAGAAGCATGATAGGGAGCTTATTGTATTTAACTGCAAGCAGACCTAATATCACTTATGATGTTGGAGTATGTGCAAGATATCAAGTTGATCCTAAGATGAGTCATCTGACTCAGGTGAAGAGGATCCTGAAGTATGTGAATAGCACAAGTGACTATGGAATCATGTATTCACACAGTTCAAGTTCTGAACTGATGGGATTTTGTGATGCTGACTGGGCTGGAAGTGCTGATGACAGGAAGAGCACATCGGGAGGTTGTTTCTTTTTGGGAAATAATCTAATTTCTTGTGTTTCATTGTCAACTGCTGAGGCTGAATATATTGCTGCTGGGAGTAGTTGTTCACAATTGGTTTGGATGAAACAGATGCTTGAGGAGTACAACATTAATCAAGGAACTATGACATTGTTTTGTGACAATTTGAGTGCTATCAACATCTCTAAGAACCCAATACAGCACAGCAGAACTAAACACATTGATATCAGACATCATTTATCAGAAATCTTGTGGAGGATAAAGTCATTCAGCTGGAACATGTAGCTACTGAAGAACAAGTTGCTGACATTTTACAAAGGCCTTGGATGCTAAACAGTTTGAAAACTTAAGGAGCAAGTTAGGTGTGTGTTTGCATGAAGAGTTATAGCAATTACTGCAAACTGGATGTGAGGAAGATAGAGTACCTGCCAGTTGTGTTTATGCTGAGTGTGGTCCTGAACCTGAGTCTGAGTCTGATATGGTTTCAAGGATCTGTGTTACTTGTTTTGATCCCTATTTACAGTCTGAAGTTTGTCATAATTTTGTGGCTAAAAAGGGGGAGAAAAATTTAAGTTCAGACAAGAGTTGTTCAGAATGTGTGCCATTGATTCAGAAGGTGACTAATTTTTGCTCTGATACCAAGCATTATGCTCCTGAAGAACCTTTGCAGCAACAAGATATGTCCAGATATGATTAAGGGGGAATATGTGTCTCAGGGGAAGCTCATGTTTTCCTGAGTGATACTGTGTTCCTGAAGTGTGGTCCTGAAGGACAATTGTGCTCAGCTCCTGAAGTATGCTCTGATACTTTTGTTTCTCTGTAGTTCAGTAGTAAGGGGGAGTTTGTGTGAGAAGCTGAGTTGCAGGGGGAGTGTTGTGAAGCTTAGTATTTGTTTATGTATTTGTGAAGCTTCAGGGGGAGTATGTGTGATGATCAGGAGTTGATCAGTAGCTCTGATACCATGGTTGTGATGATCAGGAGTTGATCAGTACTTGTCTTTTGTATGCTTCAGGAGTCAGAAGCTGAAACTGGTTGATTTTTGTTGATTTAAGCATAGCTCAGATTTGTTTGTCCGCTGCTTAGTTCTATGCTATGTTATTTTATTGTGGAGTTCTTCATTGCTGAGTTGATTATAAGGGAGATTGAAGAACTTGGATGGTTTTAGCCAAAAATTTGCCAAAGGGGGAGATTGTTGAGTATTTTGATGTTGGCTGCATATTTTGGCAAAACCAAAGTGTTGTTTAGAAGCATCTCCTTATTTAGAACATTTCTTCAGTTACAAGTTTTCTCATTTGAAGCTGTTCAGAAGCTGTATCTTACATCAGAAGCTGAATGCTCATCAGAAGCACTGTAGCACTTCAGAAGCTGATTCAGGTTCTGAAGTCCAGCGTTGACTTTTGTTGACCTCATCAGAAGCTGGCTTTTCAGAATTATTTTGGCGCGAATCTTTGCAAGATTGATCAAGAAATTATTCACGCGTATTGCTTCTAGAATGCTGATTTATTTGGAGAAGATTTTATTGAAGATTTGGTTCAAAGATATGAAATTCGTATTTTCCTGTTATAATCTTTCAAAGATTGAATGCAGTTTTATTTGTTACTTTATTGGATCATTCTTATTTCAGTAACAAATCAATTCAGAAGATTAGTTTGTTATTTATGCTACAAGACTGAAGACTATATAAGGAGGAGTGCTGCTGCTATTCAAGTTATGATTTAGAGAGTTAAAAAATCAGAGAATTGAGTCTTTGTTATTTTTTAAGCTTTTAGCTTTGTTGTGCACCACTCTGTTAGAGTTGGTTTAGGATTGTAATTGAGTTGTAATTCATTCTAAGCCTTTAGGTACGAATGAAGTTTTATTATTGAAGTTTTGTTCAAAAACAGGGTATTGTTAAGGGTTGTTCAAGTGGTTGGGTTTAGTTACTTGAATAGGAAGATAGTGGATTCTATTACTCAGAGTTGGGTAGAAGTCTGACTAGGAGGAGTTTAATTGCTTAGGCTGGGAACTGGGAGTCAGTGTCTTGAGTCTTAAGGGTTAAATCCTATAGTGGATTTCCTTCCTGGATTGGTATCCCCCAGAGTAGGAGGTGTTTACTCCGAACTGCGTTAACAAACCTGTGTTTTTAGCTTTCCTGCACTTTATTTTCTGCTGATTATTTGCTTTTATATTGTGCTAAGTTCTGTTCAGAACCTATTGGTTCAGAACCTGTTAGTATCTCTTAAGTATTGCCTGGCCATAATTTCATATATAACTGGTTAGATCAAGAGTTTACATCAAAATCATACTTAATTATACCTAATCTCAACATAGAAAGAAATTAGCTACAAATTTGCATGGTAGCTTTACAAAGAGATGAGGAGAAGATGAAACTGCATCAACGTCTTCATAATCCAAGTGTTGAATACTTCCACCAATTTGATACTTATCGACTGCTTTGTGCTCACTCACCACTACTGTATTAGGTGTCTCATATTCAACTCACGTACTTTGGGTTCACTCTCTACACTTGAAATTCTGGCACAAGTGGAAGGATGTTATACACGATGTCAAGACACACGAGATGTCGAGCACAATGTCACGACATCGTGATAACGCAATAAACAAAAGACAACAATAAGATAATTGCAGAAAGCAAATAAAAACGACACAGAGTATTTGTTAACCCAGCTCGGTGCAACGTCACCTACATCTGGGGGCTACCAAGCCAGGAAGAAAAACCCCTATAATAGTTTTAGTTTGAAGTCTTGCAGCCTTCGCACCTAAACACTACCCGTGATATTTCTATCTAAGACACTCATATATATGAGATCGCCTCTCACTTCCCCTCAATCACACACCATGTGATAGGAAAATAACAACAGTTAAGGAGACAATCTCCAATAAACAGAATCCACTTTTTGCTTCAAAGCTTATGAGTGATTCACAAAATACAACTCAACTAGAAGTCCAACTCAAGCATCAAGATGATACAAGAGTGGCTCATAAATACAAATTACATACTTAAATCGTAAATGACACAATTGCAAAAATGCGGCTTCAGTCAACTTCTTAGGTTTACAGTCTTCCTTTAAATAGCCTGAGAATCAAATGGGCTTGATGAATAAATCGGGCTAATCACACAGCTGATCCCGCACGGTCTTCAGCACAATATTTCGGAAGCATATATATTGTTTCCTTAAATGTCTTGACATCATTTTAGGAAACACCATTAAAGCTTGAACCAATCTTTGTTGCTTCAGGAAAACACACGCCTCTTGGAACATAAATCACGTGAATAAATTCTTCAATCAAATCTTCAGAGATATCCCGTGAAAATAACATATCCAAGAATGTGAAACAAGGCACGCTATGATGTCGTACCAACATGTCAGAACATCTTGTCCAACATCTTGCTCAAACACTTGTTTTAACAAAATGCGGCCAATTACAAAAATCCAACAACACTAACTTACCACCAGCTTCTTTGGGTCCACTCTCTATTTTGCCATGAACCAACATGTAGCATTGGTTTCCATGCATGTGCATATATGAGGCAGGTGTATAGAGTATGATCCCAAAATTTTTAAAAAAATTTGGAAGGTATAATTTTACTTTAAAAAATATAGAAATGAAGAGTTTGAATCTAGTATGAATATTGCCAAAAGTCTTGAATTTGATATGAGTATAGAGCCGACACATTCAACAAAACGTCATAGCTTTAGAAAAAGACAATATGATGAGAATTATACTAATGAGCAGATACAATCACCCAAAAAATCATTTAGAGTCAATATTTTTATGGTGGTTGTTGATATCCAGGGACGGCTCCACATATGTACACATGTATGTGGGCCTTGGCCCTCACTGCTCAATGAAAGAAAAAATATCTATATACACTATGGAATAAAAAGAGAGAAAAAAATTGTTGTTTAGACTGTAAAGAATGCTAAGAAACACCACAAAATGAACTATTTAACCTCGTCGGTAGTTAACTACCGTCGGATAGCTTCATCGGTAGTTAACTACCGTTGGTTTCATCGACAGTTAACTACCGCTGCGATCAGAAGTTAAACAGAAAGCAGGAACAGATCATCATCGGTTTCATTTTTATACATCAAAACCATCCATATTTCTTCCAATCCTTTCCAATTCCATTTTGACAAAAATCAAGCAAATCATCTCCACAAAACCACAAGTAAGTAGTATTAATCATTTTTAATGATAATGTTAGTTTGTTTAGGTCTATTTTTGTTAATTTTGGTAGATTTCATGTGGTTAGGATTGATGTAGAAATTGAAATTTTGGTTAGTTTATGATGTTATATATGAATGTAGTTGTTGTGAATGTAGTTTAGATTATATTTAAGTTCAATGTGAATGTGTAGAAGTTCAATTAACACAATGAGGAGTTGTTTCATACTTTGCACTCAAAGTGTTTGTTAAAATGCTTAAATGAGAATTCTTTAGATTTTTTAGTTAGTTTATGATGTTAGATTGTGTTGGGAATGTTGATGGGAATGTTGTTTTGAATGGTGTTTTTATTATGCCTAATTTTTTGAGTTAGTTTATGAATGTAGTTGATGGGAATGTTGTTTTGAATGGTGTTTATATTATGTTATGAATTTTGTTTAGATTGTGTTGTGAATGTTGTTTATGTTGTTGCCTAAAATGCCTAAATGACCATCACATTGATTTTTGCTTTTGTTTTTGTGTAGATATGTCTGAGCAGCACCCAAATAGGACCAGATGTGGTAAACAACCGATGACTGGCAACGTCAGGTGGGAAACGGTGGCTACAAACCCTCATGTGCCTAAGAGGGGAAGAGGCCGGAGGCCCGATCCCAATGAGGATGAAGGTAGTTCTCAACCGACACACTCACAGGTGGTTGACCAGACCCAGTACCTGAATTATCAGGATCAGCTACACGATGCCACATATGGTGGTTATGATGCACAATAGTTTGATGAAGTAGTTGAGGGCGACGACAGTCAGCATCAGGGTGACGATGAGGTGTCTGAGCCAGATGATTATGACTTTGCGGAGGCAGCCCCACATCAATTACCTGATTTGACTCCCTTTCCTGGAGGGCCTGGGGATTTATCTGTGATGTCCTCATCGGCTTCTCATGTTGCATTGTCGCTGTGGTATAATGCAAATAATGTAAGTGTTATTTTATTTTATTTTTATTTGCGAAACTTAAAAAATGATATGCACACATGACCATGTATGTGAATTTTATTTGTCTTCAATTATCGTTTGCGTCATTTTTTATGCGAAGTATTTAAGTTTTAATTAATTTTTATAATGTTTACATTGTTTTTATGATTTTGATTTATTTGTGTTGTTTTTATTATGGATTAAGTAATTATGTGGTCTTTTTTATTATTTCAGATTCGTAAGTCCCGTAAAGTTAAATGCATTAATCACGGGGCTAAGGTGGGAGATCTCCGACGTCCATCAAAGAATCAAGTATGGTTTTGGAATCCGGTAAAGACAAGTGGTTTGCATGATTTGCTATTTACGGGGTACCCTACTGTGAATCATCCTTTGCTTATGGCTCTTAGCGAGAGGTGACATATCGAGACTATCAGTTTTCACCTGCCTATATGGTAGATGAGCATCACATTAGATGATGTGGTGTGTCTGCTCCATGTTTCCATTGAAGGGAGGATGTTGAGCCATGCAAAGAAGGTGTCTCAGCTTGTTGGGGTGGAGTTGATGGTGACATACTTAGGTGTTTCACAGGATGTTGCTGTGAAAAATTGCAGAGATGAATATGGTGTTTACATTATGAAATTCTGGCACGCAGTGGACAAATGTCGTATATGATGTCAAGACACCAAAATGTCGAATACAATGTCAAGACATCATGACAACACAAATAACAACTTAAAAGTAAAGTGCAGGAATGAAAGAACACAGAATATTTGGTAACCCAGTTCGGTGCAATGTCACCTACATCTGGAGGCATCCAAGACAGGAAGGAAATCCACTAAAATAGTATCAATTCAAAGTCCTATGTGAACAACCTCCGGTTCACTGCCTTCTCACTTAATCATTACCCGTGGTATTTCTACCTAGGAACTCCTAGATATGGGACCCCTCTCACTTCCCCTCAATCACACACCTTGTGATAAGACAATAATAATCAGTTAAGGAGAAATACTCCAATAAACAGAATCCACTCTTGCTTAAAAGCTTACGAGTGATTCACAATTACAACTCAACTAAAACAAACCATATATGTACTTTGATAATCGATGGCAGCACGCAAAGAGGTATACAAAATAGAGCACACGGCTCAACAAAACCCTAAAAGATGAAACCCTAAAAAAGACTCAATTCAATAATATTGAATTGGTGAATAAAACTAGGGTCGAGTCTTCCTTATATAGTCAGAGTAAAGCATTGGCTTGATGAGCAGATCGGGCTAAACACACAACTGATCCAGTACAGTCTTCAACACAGAATTCCGGAAAGCATATATATATTGTTTCCTTAAATGTCTTGACATCATTTTAGGAAACACCATTAAAGCTTGAATAAATATTTGCTGCTTCAGGAAAACACATGCCTCTTGGAACATAAATCACGTGAGTAAATTCTTCAATCAAATCTTCAGAGAAATCACGTGAAAATAAAACATCCAAGAATGCGAAACAAGATACGCTACGATGTCATATCAAGATGTCAGGACATCTTGTCCAACATCTTGCTAGAACACTTGTTTTAACAAAATGAGGCCAATTACAAAAACCAAACACATTAGTTATAAGTCGCTGAAGGACCTTTATGAGGAGCACCTCACTGTTGCTACTAGATTGGCGCATGCACAGACGAGGGTCGACTTAGAGGAGAAGGAGAGGCGTATGCTTGCCTGTGTGAGGAGTTTCCTCTTATATCTGTTTGGATGTACGTTGTTTGGTGATAAAAGCAACAAACACATAGAGTTGATATACCTGCGGGCGATGGAGGACCTTGGTTCGATGAACCAGTACTCGTGGGGAGGGATGGCATTGGCATACCTTTATCACAATCACTCTGAGGCCGCTTTTCCTAGAAACAAATCGATTGGGGGAAGCTTAACACTTTTGATGGTAATAATTTTAATTTCTTATGCTTGTGTATCTGAATATAATGTATTTTTTTAAAAAAATTTATCTTATGCTTGGTAATAACTTATAAACGTGTTTGGTTTGTGCAGGGATGGTTTTTTGGCACATTTTCCAGGAGTTTACCCAGCTGATGATAATGAAGACTATCTCCCAAACTATCCTTGCGCTGCTAGATGGATTCCACACAGGAGTCATGGAAAGGCGAAGTCCTACCGTATGGCGCTTGATCGTTTGGAGATGGATGATGTATGCTGGATGTCGTACGAAGGGGATAGGGAGATCCAAGAGTTTGAGGAGATATGCTGGTATTCAGGCTGGATGATGTGCGGTCGTGATAAGATGTACCATCATTTGCCTGAGTGGGTTAAAAGGCAATACAGGTACGTGCAAGACATCCCCAGACCTCCGACATCTATTCTTGCTATATGGGATGCTCAGGTTGTGCATGCTTTTCTCGACTTTCGTGTTCACACCATTCATGAGGATCTGTGGGGTCGGCAGGTGGATGTGCCATGGAGGTACGAGGACATATATATGGTATGGTACGAACGGGTGTCTCACCCAAAGATTTTACCACCTATTCCGGGATCTCCTCTGAGGTCAGCAAATGAGGAGCAGATCATTGCACATCAGCAACAACAACACCAGGAGAGAGGCTCGCCCGATACCATTGAGATGGTTAGTGGTGTTGTTTGCCAGGCTGATGAGTATTTGGGTCAGGAGGGGATGAACACTGAGCAACTGTATCAGGCCTTACGCGATGTTAGGGAGAGGTTGGCACCCATGTTGACCAGGAGGCGTAGGAGGCAGCAGCAGGACCAGCAGTAGGAGTAGTTGATGTTTAGGACTTGTTTTTAGTTTTCGTATTTTCATGAAATTTGTTCGTTTGTTTGTATTTTGATGACATATTATCGTATTTTGAATTTAACTGATGTTGGTAATTTCTGTTTATTTGGCTTCAAATGTTGGTAATTTATTAATGTTAATGTTGGTTAGTTTTTGTTTTGGTATTGAAAAAGTATGTTAATAATACATATAAACATGCTGTATCAGCAGGTTTTGGCATTGTAGAGGTTCAGGGGCGCAGCGGCAGTTAACTGCCAATAGAAAGGAAACCGGCGACAGCTAACCGCCGATGAGAAGGAAACCGACAACATTTAGCTGCCGATGCAAATTTTTTTGTGTGGATGGGGAGAACTCTACACTTTATGTGGTCAATATCCCACAAAAAGTTCTATATATAGGGAGTTTTGTTTTCATTGTTTCCACACTCAACACATCTACAGTTTATAAGATGCGTGGTGATGGGAGCGAAGGTGTTCGAACACCTTCCCTTTCATCACCACTCCTATTAAAAACTAAACAAAAAACCACCAACCTAAACACTTCCTACTTCTTAATTATTTTTTTGTATTGAATATAGAGACGTAAGTCGTTTATAAGATGCATGGTGATGTTGGAGAAGTTGTCCAAACATGCAATGTTATGACAACCTTCAACATCACTACTCCTCTTAAAAACTAAAAAAAAGCCATAAATAAGTTATGTGCCAAATCTAATTACTATTTTTTTTTGTTTTTAGCTTTTTTACTTTAATCACTTATCATTTTATCGTTTTTGTTCACTCATTTATTGATTTTGAATCAGATTAAGATGAAAAAAATGTGAAGTTCTGGTAATTATAAACACAAAATGGCCACGGCAGCTAACTGCCGTTGAATTAGAAGCTGACGGTAGTTAACTGCCGCTGAGAGACATCCGGCGGTAGTTAACTACCAATGAGGTTATTTTGGTAAATTCGTGGTTTTTCTTAGCATTCTTTGCAGTGGGAACAACAACTTTCAAGAGAGAATGATAGTGAAGTTTAACCGAGTCATTAAGGACCGCACTATAAATTATAAAAAAAAAATATCCAATTAATAATTGCTAAGCTAGATACCATGATCCGGGTTCGAATCTGAGATTCTCCACTTGTGTGTTTGAGTTTTTTATGAATATTTTCACTCCGGCTATCTACCAAAAAAATAAAAATTAATAATACTGTATTTTTATCAAATCAACAATTTGCAGAACAAGAACCTCAACTCCAATAAAAAAACAAAAATGAGAAACCTCAAATTTCTCAATTCGTGAGAGATGCAACAACCATATTGTCACACAAGGAACTTAGAGTTGTGAGTTCATTCTCAATTCGTTGATTGTCTTAATATTGAAAATGAGAAAATCATTCAATATATCCAACATATGAAAAGTTGTATAGAAGAATTTTAATGTACATGCTTTTAAAAATGAAATGCTATATACACACACACACACACAAATGTGTGTGTTGCCCACACTGCTTAAAATTTATGGGTCCGTCTCTGGGATATGACAATAACTTCATTGAAAAATATATTTGAGCAGATAGAAGTATTTGAAAGTATTGTTGAATTTTATTTGATGCAAAAACCTTGAAATCAATGTATAATGATGAATTAAAAAAATCTTGCATAAATTTTAAGGTTGTGTTTTCTCAGAATGATTTGTTGGATGTTGATAAAAATGATCTTTTTTTCTATATTGAAAGTACTGCAAATATCTTTGTCAAATGTGTTGAAGTCAGCAATTGAAATTCTCGAGTTTGTCAAATATTTCAATTGCTTATCGAATTCTCTTAACTATGTCGATAATTGTTGCATGTGTAGAAAGAAGTTTTTCAAAGTTAAAATTGAAAAGCTTTGCATCTAGAAACATATGATAAAACATATTGATATAGACACAATTTTTAGTGACTTTACATCTAAAAATGCTTCTAAAGTCCAAATCGTAGGTTTGTCCTAGAACATTAAAATCTAAAAAACGGACATATTTCCATGTTGACAATCTCCCGAGGTTTGACCCCACTCAAAGTCTCAGGTAGATAAATGGAATGGTCCCCATTGGACAATTGAGAACAGTCTAATACACTAGTGACATTCTCTATTGTGAAGTATGAGGAAGTGTTTTTTATACGGTGTATAAAGATCACGCGAGCTTACAAAGAGAGAGTAAGAAAAGTAAGAGACTTGAAAACTCGGGTTAGTTATACAATGTACAAGTAAAATAGTGTTGCACTATGTACTAGTTTTTTTTATCATTGAATTAATAAGTCTCACCATATCTCATTTGATTTAATAGAGAGACTTACGGTAAAGACTAATTAATTCAATGGTAAAAATAAATTTGTGCATGATACAACACTTATTTTATTTGTGCACCACCAAACTAGCCCGAAAACTTTTAATTGTGGGAAAAGAATACAAGAAAAAGATACTTTGTGCAACATAGCAATGTTTTTTTTATTTATTTATAATTTAATGGTTGTATTCTCTTAGGCTTTGGTGACCACTAATGAATGGGTTCAACTCTTCATTGCTTACTTCTATTGTTTCTCTACTGAAGAATTTGTTGGAGATTTCCAAAATAGGTGAGAAAAACTGAAAAACAGAAAATTACACATGGTAATCGATTACCATATTGATGTAATCGATTACATCAAGCAAAATTTGCAAACGGTAAACAGAGACTTTGGGTAATCGATTACCTACATATGGTAATCGATTACCACGGGACTGGATGTGTTTTTCTGCACTTTTTCTCATAGTTTTGGGTTCCAAAAGTTGTAACTCTTCATGGGAATGACTTGTATACATTGGGAAGTTATCATTTACTGATAAATCATGAATCATTGCATTGATTCAAGCCAAAAGTTGAATGTATATGGTTGTAACTTTTGATTAAAAGTTGCATTCTCTCATATGAAGGGGCATATGATGCACTATAAATGCATGGCATTTGTGTATCAGAAGGAGCACGTTTTTGACATCAATTACAGTCAAATTCTCCCTCATTCTCATACTCTAAATCATCCATCAATTCTCTAATGCATGAGTGAATTGTTGGAAACATATTTCTGTCAAATATTGTTAGGAGATACGCTTGGTGTGATTGTGCAATACACATCAAGGAACTCATAGTATCCTGAAGGGGATTCGCTGGACATTCCTATTGCATCCAATATAAAGTTATTGGTGGGGGCGAATCGAACCTAAAGGTTAGTGTGGCAACCCCATACGCTTTGAGTTTTCGTGCATAACCATTAATCATTTCAGTTTTCAAGTGCAGCAGCCTCTTCCCAACAAATCAAGATTAATAACAGAATTGAGGATGCATTTCCAACGAGGTAGCAAGTTATTGATTTCAAAAAGAGAGTTACCATTTCAAAGAAGTAATACCAGAGTAATTTGAAAATTGCTTTTTCCACATTAGACAAGGCTAAAACACACCAGTAAATGACGGTTTTACCCCGGCGGCAGTTAATTGCCGCTGGAATGGTGCATCGGCAGTAAACTGCCGTCGGACTCATCGGCAGTTAATTGCCGCCGGACCCATCGACAGTTAACTGCCGCTGCGATCTGAACATATGCAGAACAACAAACAGAACCTGCATTATAGTTTCTAAAACTTCAAATTTCCTCCAATCCTCTCCAATTCCATTTTCACAAAAATCAAGCAAATCATCTCCACAAAGCCACAAGTAAGTAGTATTAATCATTTATAATGTTAATGTTAGTTTGTGTAGGTTTATTTTTGTTAAGTTTGGTAGATTTATGTGGTTAGAGTTTATGTAAAAAATGAATTTTTTTTGTTAGTTTATGATGTTATAGATGATTGTAGTTGTTGTGAATGTTGTTTAGATTATGTTTAAGTATAATGTGGTTGTGAATGTTGTCCAATTAACACAATTAACACAATGTGAATGTTGCACTCAAAGTGTTTGTTAAAATGCCTAAATGATTATGTTGATGAATGTTGTTTAGATTGTGATAGAATTGTGAGAAGGTTGGAATTGTGAGAATGTTGGAATTGTGATAGAATGATGTTTTTACTATGCCTAATTTTTTTAGTTTTGTTTTTGTGTAGATATGTCTGATCAGAAACAAGATAGGACGACTAGAGCTGGTAAGCAGCCCATGACTAGCAGCTACCGACGGGAGAGACAGGCTGCAAACCCTCATGTGCCTAAGAGGGGAAGAGGCCGGAGGCCTGTTGGGGGCGAGGGTAGTTCTCAGCCGACACAGCAGGTGTCGCAGGTGGAGGACCCCACCGAGTACCTGCATTATCAGGAGCAGCTACATGATGCCACAGATGGTGGCTATGACATCCAGCATGTTGCTGATGAGGGTGGGGACGATGATGCGGCTGCGTTAGATGAAGATGAGATTGCGGCTGCGACAGCCCCCGAGGAGTTACCTGATGTGGCTCCATTTCCTGGAGGGCCTTATGATGACTCATTGTTGTCATCATACGCTTCACACGTTGCATTGTCGTTGTGGTATAATGCAAATAATGTAAGTTTTCTTTTTTCTTTTTTAACTTTTATAGATGAAGTCGATATATTTTTTTTTGTCTTCGATTATTGTTCGTGCGTAATTTTTTATATATGAAGTATATGCTTTTTTTTGTATGTTTTTGATTTATGTGGTGTTTTTTTTATTATCTTAGATTCGTAACACCCGTAGGATGAGATGCATAAATCACGGGGCGAAGGTGGCAGATCTCCAGCGTCCACATAGGAATCAAATATGGTTTTGGGATCCTATAAGGGCGAGTGGGTTGCATGATTTACTGTACACAGGGTATTCTACTGTTAATCATGCTCTGCTCTAGGCGCTAAGCAAGAGGTGGCATTCCGAGACTAGTAGCTTTCACATGCCTACTGGGGAAATGACCATCACTTTAGATGATGTGGCGTGTATGCTGCATGTTCCTGTTGAAGGAAGGATGCTGAGCCATAGGAAGAAGGTGGCTCAGGTTGATGGGATGGAATTGATAGTGAGGAACTTAGGTGTCACCCTAGAGTATGCAGTGAAAAACTGCAAGACTGAGTATGGTGGCTACATTAGCTATAAGGCGCTGAAGGAGCTTTATGAGGATCACCTGAGTGTGGCCACCAGATTAGCGCTTGCTGAGACACAGGAGCAGCTCCAGGAGCTAACCAGGCGTATGGATGCCTGTGTGAGGTGTTTCCTCCTATACCTACTTGGATGTACGTTGTTCAGTGACTTGAGCAACAAACACATCGACCTGATATACCTGCAGATGATGGAGACCTTTGCTCGGATGAGGGACTACTCGTGGGGAGGAATGGCATTGGCATACCTTTACCACACTTTATCTGAGGCCTCTTCGCTTGCAGGAAAGAGGATTGGGGGAAGCACGACACTTTTGATGGTAATAATTTTAATTTACTATGTTTTTTAATAATTTACTATGCTTTTTAATTTACTATGTTTGCTAATAACTTATAAATGTGTTTGGTTTGTGCAGGGATGGTTCTTGACACATTTTCCAGAAGTCTACCCACATGACCAAAATGATAAATACAAGCAAAACTATCCTTGCGCGGCCAGATGGATTCCACACAGGGGTCATGCGAATCCGAAGCCATACCGTCTGGCGCTGGATCGTTTGGAGATGGATGATGTTACCTGGATGCCATACGAGGATCATAGGGAGATCCAAAAGTTTGTGGAGATATGCCGGTATTCAGACTGGATCATGTGTGGTCGTGACATCATCTACCGTCACTTGCCTGAGCGGGTTAAAAGGCAATACAGGTACGTGCAGGACATCCCCCGAGCTCCGACGTTCGTGCTTCCTCTCCCTTTTTAGGCCGTTGCACATGCTTTCCTAGACTTCCAAGTGCACATCATTCCTCAGGCTGCGTGGGGTAGGGAGGTTGATCAGCCATGTCAGTACGAGGAGGGATACATGAGGTGGTACGGACATGTGTCTCACCCAAAGATTCTGCCACCTATTGATGGACCTCCTCTGAGGCCAGAAAATGAGGAGCAGATCATTGCACACCATCAGCAGCGGCACCAGGAAAGAGGCTCGCCTGATACCATTGACATGGTTGGTGGACTTGCTAGCCAGGCTAATGACTACTTGGGTCAGGAGGCGATGAGCAATGAGCAGCTATATCAGGCGATGCGCCATATCAGGGACATGATGACACCGATACTGTCCAGGAGGTCGAGGAGGCGGCGGCAGCAGCATGATGACCAGGATCAGGATTAAGACATTTTTTTAGGACTTTTGTTAGTTTTTTTTTGTTGACATTTGTTACATTTTTTTTTGTAAATTTATGGCACATTCACATTATCGTAGTTTTTTCGGGTTTATTTTGCTTTATTTGGATTATTTTGATTACTTCGAAACAACAATAACAACAATTCCTTCATGATCCGAACTAAAAATTCACAAAATAAGCATTACATTACATTATCCCTAAATATGTTGTATCATCATGAATGATGTTGGATTTTAATTTAATTCTTGAAAGTTTGCGGAAAACATATATATGCTCTCGTGTCTTATACTTAGTGTTGGACTCAAAAGAATGAAGAGAACACAACACATGTATTCTACGAAATCAGCTATATATGTTTTCACATCAAATTCCCTCATATAAGATGAGTCATGACAAAAATGAATGCATTCCAATATATTCTTTTGAACTTAATCCTACTGCCCTGCCAACTGACAAAGTTTCAATTGATAAAGGAGCATGATCATGTACAAAACAACATCTTAGAACTGCATTCCTTTTTGTCACACTTATCCTATACGAAGGAATTCGATGTGAGAACCTATATAGCTGATTCCGCAGAATACATGCTGTGTTCTCTTCATTCTTTTGAGTTTCCAAAAAGACTTGTAAACATTTACACTAAGTATAAGGCACTTCAATGCCAACATATTCAGCAAACTAACAAGAATTAAACTAAAATCCAACAAAATAACGACACAACATAATAATACTACCTAAACATCTTCATCTGGCCGAATCAAACTCTTGAGAATATCTTCAGGCGACCTCAACAACGTAACATCCATCTCGAGGGGGATCATGTTCGGCTCAGCAAATATCGAGACACATGCTCCTCATGTTGTCGTCGTTCGTTAACTCCGACCGAGTGAACGACAAATTCCCGTCTGAGTTGAACGATGGACGGTGATACCAAACGTATTCCACCCTCCTCGCATCTCTGTGGTTGATTCGTTGGTTGATTTCATGAAGTAGATCCTTCAATTCTTTTAACGTCACATCGTCGCGAACCTTGAAAAAATGTTGGTTACCACCGTTGAAGGATACATGAAAGTATACTTGAGCCATTTTTTCAGATCTATACCATAAGAAATTAAAAACAATCCAATTAAAAACTCATTCAAACATTTCATCAAACACTTGTAGTGCAAATTATACATAAACCCTAAAGCTAAAAATTACAACATAAACATGCAAAGATTTAAACATTTAAGCAACATAAGTCATTTTCATGTTAGGAGATGAAGTTGGAGGTTCTGGGTGCTGAACTTCATAAGTACTGATCGCAGCGGCATTTAGCTGTCGATGGGGACGGTCGGATCCTTCCCATCGGCAACAAACTGCCGTTGGGGTAAAAACGTAAATTACTGGTGTGTTTTAACTTTCTTTGAAGTGGGAAAAGCAATTCTCGAGTAATTTTGTCTTCCTTTGTTTTTTCAGAAATGATCCAAAAAAGTGTTTTTGATTTTTGTTGTAAGGCTTCTTAATAATTTACAAGCTGTCTACCAAATTTTAACATTTTTTTAATTTTGCAATATACATCAATCAAGAGTTATTTCACAAAAAAGTGTTCTTGATTTTTTCTGCAATGCTTCCTAATAATTTACAAGTTGTCTACAAAATTTTAGTAATTTCATAATTTTGCAAAATACATCAATCAAGAGTTATTTCACAAACTCGTGATTTTGTAATATCTACTTTTAACTATTCAATAATTTCCTTAAAAAAAAAAAACTATTCATTAGTTGTTTACTCCAAAAGAGTCCGATCTCATCCAATATTACTCCAAATCTTGATTCCTAATAATACATTCAAATTTTGACTTTTGTATTATAAAATATAAATAGTATTACATGACTCATAAAATGAATACATTGGAATTTTGGTAACCCAAGACCACCTCTGAGGTGGATGACAGAGGTCAAATATTAGTACAACAAATAATGAACGCATATACATTTAGTCAATGTAAAGCATGGCTAGAGGACAAAATTGTTTTTTTGTTTTTGTTTTGTTTATATAGCTGTTGGATAACAATTTGTCATCAAACAAGAACAAACTTTGCTAAAATTATAAATCCAAAGAACTAGAAGGAATCATTCTACTTGTTTCTCAGCTATGAATAATTTACACCATGAAGCATAATTAAATCTTGAAACAAACAATTTCACTGTTTTTATATATGAGTCATACTGCCTTTGCTCATGCATAACTCTTCGTACTGCCCACCACAGTGGGAAAAACCTCAATCAACATCAATTAGCTATCTTGAAAAGTGTGAGGGTACTCAATTTCGCTTTAGCCGGAAATGCAGTGAAGTTTCCAGGTTCCTTATTGACTGATTAATTTTATAACAGATGTGTTAATCTCATCAACCCTATCTCGCTTCTTCCACAAAACCGCATCAAAAAATTATATCGAAAAATTGAGCACCCGTATCACAGGCATCTTCTTGTTGCTTCTTAAAAGCTCTCCAATAATTTTCTATGAATTTACATTGCACTCACTCAAGAGCTGATCCTCTTTGTTCAGATACTTCTTCCAATAGCTCTTGTAATTTGGAATTCCCAGATCAAGCCAAGGTTTCATTTTCCCATTGTAGTGTAGTACTGGAGCTGATTTAATGGAGTTGGAATCAATTTTGTAATCATGACCCAATCCAGACTGCACCCACGATTCATTGAGTGGATATATTTTATCCTCAAACGCGAGCAAGCTTGCAGGCCATGCTGCAGCAGTAGTGGATCCTTTTTGTACGCTCAACTACATATGGACATAAATAACACCATAACAGGTAAATAACACAGAATACCCAACAAACTACATGCAATCATTAAAGACAACATAATTCTTTAGGTGATTTCATATTTGCTATGCTAATCAAGCAGAATATGACCCAGCTGAATGTCAAGACTACTTCTGACCCTTCACAAAAAAATCCCTAATAAGTAAAGGAAAAACAACATAAAGAAACCGACAAAAAATTCCTATACACAAATAAACTATCTCTGTTGCTACTATTTCTAACTAGTGTTAAATCAGGCTGGCCTTGTGCATTTGGACCAGAATTTAATTCAGATCAATAAATTGTTAGTCAAGCTCTCAATCCTATCTGGGCTGTGTTCCTTTTTTTATTCTTAAAACTGGAGTTTAATATGATTTCCAAATAATTTATTCAACTAATTTGTATTTAAAGATTTCAAGGTAAAAGACATAGATGCTTGTTTTAAAATGACATTTCATTTCATTTCACTTCAAAACAAGAGACTATGACTCCATTGGATTTGCAAATTAATTTCAAATTTTCATCTTTAATTTAAAAAATACCACCTTTTTTATCTTCAAAGTGATGCAAGAAACAGTGAAAACAACATAAAAAATGTTTTCACAGTTTTCTATACATACATGACATGAAAACAGAAAACAAAATCAAAACAAGTTTGTCCTTTTTAATTACGAATGAAAACATAAATAGTTTGAAACACAAGCAGTCCCTTGATAATTCTAGTAAATTTAACTATTCTCTGAAAACCAGGCTATGTTGGGCCATCCCAAAGTGGGCCAGGGCAATTTTTTAAGAGGATTGCTCTTTAGGCACCTAGCAATTGCTCACAGGCACCCAGTCACCTACTGAACGACAATTAAATACTGTTCGCTGCAAAACGGTAGTTAATTGTCATTCGGCACCTTTTAAATCGGTTAAATCACTTTTTAAATCGGTTTAACTGAATTAAAAAGCTCCCCGAACGGTAGTTAATTGCCGTTGGGGGTATTTTGGGTAATTTGAGGTGCCGGTGAGCAATTGCTACGTACCTAAAGAGAAACTTTCAGTTTTAATTATGTTAGCCTAGTACATTCATTTTGTTGGGTTTTTCAGACCAATGCATTGAGCTCAGCCCAATTTGACTCCTCTACTACTACCACCGCTATATTTAACATTACTTCCGGTACTGCTATATCCAATAATAGTATTTTCCAAAATTATTATAACGCAGATCTAGGGATTTTAGCCACTAACCTCTTTTATCAACCTTTTATAAGTTTGAGTAAGACCAAACTCTCTCCACCTCACTAGGTCAATTATGTTCAACCCCGACATCCAAGCACAGGAATTATGACTGAAACCTTTCTCACTTAAATAACCTTTCAATTGACCTAGTCTTACTGAGCAGAATTGCACAGCACCATTGACTTTTTCTCCCATGTCTAGGTTCCAAAGGGATGACAAGTCTCGCTGAATAACAACATCATCGTCCAGAACGACAACTTTCTTCAATTTGCTGAATATATCAGGAAGTAAATAGTGTGAATGAGAAAAAATTGAAATGTATTCCGTTCTAAACTGGCCCATGGATGGATTATCATTACTGCGAAATGAAACACGAAACTCTTCAGGCAAGGACAGTTGTAATGAATTGTCTTTTAGGCTATCCATCTCAAGATGCTCAACATTTAACACTTGAACAGCAGCTTCCCCATAATTGTTCCTCTTGAACCAAAGCTTCATTGCATAATAATTTTGACCATCAGACAACACATGAAAAACCTGATTCCGACTTACCTAAAACATTGAGCAGCAACAAGTGAAATTATTAAAATAGTCGCTAAAATTCAACCTCTATCAATTCACTGGTGCATGATTAGAAGCAAAGCATACTTTTGCATGAGTTACAGTTGAGTTAATAACCACTGATGCTGCAAGCACATTATTAGAGAAAATAACATAATGGTGCAATGAAGAGTCTTCAAATTTTTCTGAATCGGCCTCTTCTTCATAATGTGATGATTTGAAATATTCAACAGTTAGTTTCAGTGCCAGGCAGTGAAAACTCTTTGGCATTGTCAGAACATTAAGTTTATATAGGAATGCACTCTGTTTCCTGTGGAAATCAGCTTCATCCTCAGTCAGATCATATAATTGTCTAAATTTCTTATCAACATTGTCGCAAACCACGGGGACTGATTTAGCTCTGGCTATTGCAACATCCATCTTCTCTGATTTGGTCTCAACCCTATAAAATGATTTTGAATACCTTGTAAAATTTTTTGTAAACTTAAGCAACTCAAATGAGAAAAGTGCTTTTGCACGAGGGGACATGTTAAGAGATGTGATAAAAACATTCATGGGCTAACATCTAATAAATCCTAAGCTTTTGATAGTTGGTTCATGAATCATAACATGTCTGAAATTCAAGGTTCACAGAACAATGGCATTGGGTTTGAGGTTAATCAACAGAAAGGACATTGTATACCCCGAGATAGAACAAGGTTGAGATGAGAAAGAAAGATAACGCCATGCTTTGCAGTATAACCTATTAGCCCAAAAAATTGTCTAGGGAACCATAAATGGTGCTAAAAATAATATACCCAAGTAAATAGAAGTTAAATACAAATATATAGAAGCTAATAAAAATAATACAGGTCACTTTAGTTGTTTTAGGAAATAAACTAATTAAACTACATTAAGGACTCTACTGTCTGAAAGCATAACAAACATTTGAATCCAAGAAAATTAACAAGCCAGATCTGCAAGCTAATAAGAAAACTGATAATCAACATTTTTTACAAGACTATTTGATTGAAGATGAACTTAAGTTCACGAAAAAATTATCAGATACCAATAACTTCTCAAGTAAAAAGCAACTGAAACATCTAAGCTGGGGGGAAAAGAAAAATCAAATTATATCAGCTTACAGTGGTGGAAGATCAGCATCTGTAGAAGATTCACTAAGCACATGCTCCAGCTCTTGTATATTCTGTTTTAGTTGGCGAGACAGTTTGTCTTGTGCTGGGAGTTTTGCAATGCTAGGATAATAAGCTCTAGCCACAAATAGTTGGTCTTTCAATTTCTTAACCATGGCATCTTTCATAACTTCTCTATGTTCTTGTTGCCACAGACAGTAACTACCATATGTGAGCTCGCACGACTTTCCAGTTTCATCAGCAGAACTTGTCTTAGGGTGGGGGACTTGTTCAGTGCGACCAAGTTTAGGATTCTGAACTTTAGGAGTCTGTTACAGAACTTAAGTTGGTTCAAATAGCTACATGAACAATAATATATAAAATAACTTTTAAAGTCTGCTGGAAAGTACAAAGCTATATAACTTGTATTATAATACTAAGAGACTGTGAGTTTGATTTGGTTGTTTATACACCTCTGATTTCCTGCGAGCCGATTAACTATTCGAGTGGAGCGTTAGAGTTTCCTTTTTATGTTAGTACTTAGTCTGTTGTGAATGTTATAGGAGATTATACTAGTTATACAAGATTCTGCCTAATAAATTTTTATCCCACCAAAAAAAAAAAAGAAAATCCCTCTAAGATTAATGGTATATATGATTCTCTCAGTCTCAATCAATGGCTTAAATTGAACTATTCTGAGCAATTATGTGTTCAATAAAAGACAATAATATATTCGTACATTAGAAGTTGGAAGTGATTGCAGGGCAGCATTAGGTGGCGGTGGCGGCGGCGCCTTGTCACCTGAAAATTAATTAAAATTTAAAACAGAAAAAAGGGAAATGATTTTCAAGAAGGTATTAGGGCATATGATATTGAATCGGTAGAAGCACACCTCTATGTTTTTCTTCATTGGTATTGATGATGCCATTCTTGTCTCCTTGAGAATAACTCTTCAGAACATCCTGACATGCAAAATTATTATTGATAAATGATAATCAATAGAAGATGCATTTACACCCCAATCCCACAACTTGTCAATCTGGAACAAGGAATTTGTAAGATTTAAAACCTGGTGCACACAAGTGCGCCAATTTTTGCAATATAAAGAGGCCACTTGGACGTGGAACAATTTATTTGAGGATTTTCGTCAATAATGGATGTTACTTTGAAATAATTTCTAAGGGTTAGGAACAAAGGCTTTATCAAAAACAAAGAGAGATATTTTGCGTCATTGGCAATGTGCAGTTTATGCAGTCCTTGGGAGCGTTTGGTTAGTTAAGATAGGATTACCTTGATATCTCTCAAGTCTCAACTAGGGGATGGGAACGGGTACATGGCATTCTTCTAATGTTTGTTCAAAAATAGCTTCCATTTCGAACAAACTTTGAGAATTGACATTTGGGAAGGTTTTGATGTATTGTTTATTTATATTTATATTCCACTGTTCTCTTATGTTTCTTTCTTTTTCTGTTCTGGAGGAATCTGTGTGTTCGGTTATCTTTGTTTTGCCCAAATTTTTCTAACATATTTTTGTTGTAATAAAAACCAAAAAACTATGCAATTTACAAGGCTGAGGTCTTAAGGTTGACATGAAACCCAAAAACCTTACAATGATGACAATTACAGAATCACGATCAACATCAAATTTTCCCTTCGATTACGTTAGGCAAAAATTAAAAGACAAGATAATCGATTATCCGTTATTTATATAAATATTTTCTCATACAAACTTCTAAATAAAGAAGTATAAAATTAACCACCAGAGTATTATGCAGAGAACCTTGGGAAGAGTTGGTTCAAACTTAGTGATCAGTTCCTTCACATGACTTGATTTATCTCCCTGCGGAAGAAATTTACAAAAAATAAGACATTATTTAAGGCTTTGGGAGGGGTAAGATTTACGTTTTTGAATGTTTGGTTCATACACCAACCATGTGTTTTCTTTGAACTTTATATTGATAACCTAGTAAAAGGATTGATTGTTTACCCCTTTTCTATGCTTTGAGAATACCAGTCAATGTTTGTGCATGCTAATTGAAAATTAGAAAAGTATTCACACGTTTGGCGATTTAAAAATTGACATTTTACGTGACTCTCGACTACAACTAAAACAGTGAGGCTACCGTGACACAGTATCCCGCAGAAGATTGCCAGAAAAGGAAGGCTTATTTAAAATAGCTTGGGACTAAACCACCGTACCTCAGACTTATCCTCTTTATGGCCAACATCATGTCTATTGTATCTTTCAATAACATTTTGACTCTGATTTGGAAAATGACACAAGAGAAAGTGAGGGAAAAAAATGACAAACTCAACATGATAATTCTACATTAAGCTAGAAAATTTGTCACAAGTTCACATATACATTTGAATTGAATGCTTACCGAAGGAGTATTTCTCTGTTCATATATATATCCTGCATAAACATAACAACAAATGGCAACAAACTGTAAGAAAAAAAACAATTTACAAAAAATAAATAAATACAGTGCAATGCAATGCTATTTAGCGCAAACACTATCATCACAACACAAACACATCATCAAACAATAAAAACCAATCATAACAGTATTTGGCAGGATACATGGTAGTTGCTCAATAAAAATGTAACCAGAAACAATGTCTAAATCCGTGCAAGTTTAGTGCAACATTCCATCGTTACAAGTAGTGATTTTCATAAATAAATAAAGTTAGCAGAGTATATTTTGTGACTGAAAGAAATTCAACTCAGAAATGGCATTTCATTATTATTATTATTACTACTACTACTACTACTATTATTACTATTGCTATTGCTATTACTATTACTATTACTACTACTTATAAATAAGCATATAAATACATAATACATAACCAAGCAATTGGGCTCAAGTGGTTAATAAGAACATTTGTTCAGGAGAACTTGAGTCCAATTCATAGGTGGAATAATTCTTTGTCAGACTTTCCTTACCTCCCGGCCGAACTTCAGATTCCAGGGGCCCTTCCCCTGGAACTGAAGAGTTAACACAAAAAAAAAATACATAAATACATACAAAGCAAAATAAACAAAAGTGTTGTAGTATCGACACTTCGGATCGTAGGCGTGTTCATGTCCAACACCGGCACATGTGATTACATTCAATTATGTCATTTCCTTAATGTGTTAGTGTCATGTCCGTTGTTCGTATCTGTGTCAATGCTTCCTAGGACAAAAATATTGAATTCCACTATTCTACTAGTATATACTACAAACTCATAATTATAAACAAATTTATTTACATTAATAAATAAACAAATTAAACAGAAAACAGACATTTATCACAGAACTTAAATTGAAATAAATCATATAATTAATCCATAATTGATCAAACGTAGAAGCAGATGTACATTAACCTATCCTGAATTAAATTAAAAAGAGAAACGATTCGTAATTCACATTGATAACACAGATCTTCTAGAAGCATCAAAATTAAACGAATCAAACTCAAACTACAATCAGCTTAAAACAAGAAAAAAAATCAATTAACATTGGATCTAAACGCAATAATCATTACACATGATAATTGATGCGGATCTGAATCGTTTACATAATGTGATGAAAATGAAGAATTGGAATGATATAGATCTCAGTGAAAAAGAGCGAGATCAAGTACCAGAAGAGTGAAAACCGTTGTGGAGACCGAGAAGGAAGACAAGAGGAACGAGCATGGAGAGAATGACGAGACCGAGAACCGCAATAACGAAACCTCTCCACCGTCGTTTCGCCGGGACGCCGTACGAAGATTGAACCGCGCCCAAACCACCGCTCTTCATCGTCGCTTTCTTCAATCTCTTTCTTTTTCTTTCTCTTTCTCTTTCTCTTTTTTATCACTCGCTTTTTCTACTTGTTTGTGTTTTGTGCTTTTTCTGTTTTTTGTTTTTATTATTATTTATTTTTTGTTTGATTGGAGATAATAATTAATTATAACTTCTTTTTGAAAATAATAAAAAATTGTATTGTATTGTATTGTATGTATAAATCAATCAACCGCTGAGTGAGGAAGTTAGTTTGGGTTGATCTGCCAACAATGGAAATAAAACTGGATCTGGTCTGGTGGTACAAATGCATTATTTTTTAAACTAGGAAACTTACCTGTAAAAAACAACCATAGGATTAAATTCAAATTAATATTATTATATTGTAATATTTTTAAAGTAGGAAACTTACCTGTAATATTATTCTATTATAAAATTTTTAAAGTAACTTACCTGTAAAAATTCTAAAATAGAAAAACGCATTTATTATTATAAAAAAAATAGGGATACACATTTCTCTCATTAAATTTATAAGAGTGAAATACATTCTCCTCCTCTAAAGTATTACACACCCCTCCCTCATGTTTCAAAACGCACAGCCCCCTCCCTCAGTAAATAAAACATAGTTCAATTTAATCCATTTTTATGTTTTTCGTCAAATTTTCTTAACTTCCATTAAATAAAAATCTTTATTACCAAAATACCCTTTCCTATTCTTATTTGATCCGTGTTCCTTCCCCTATCAATATCAATTGACTACAAGTAGCAAGTTCCTTTGATAACATTTAAAAAAAGTGCTTTCACGACTGTAGAAACATTTTGACAATATCCATGATTGGATCTTCTTAATATAATTTTTGGAATTAAAAAAAATGAGGAGAAGTCCAAAATCCACCGTAAAACCTTTTCTCACCAATTTCATTATGATCCCAAGCAAGACCCATAAGAAACCTCATTGCCTTAATCAATAGCTAACCGAATTTCAGTTCCCAAACTTCCTTCTCCGAGCTTTGTAACCGGACTTGTTTTGGCTTTTCAATCGTTAACCATTTTTCAGTCTCTGAAAAGTTCGGAGAAGAGGTGGTATGGTTCGGGAAAGGCCTAGCTTAATGTTATCATGTTTCAAGAGAGATCGGCCGCAAATATGTCTTCACCAGGAACCATACCACCATGGTCACTTTCGTCGTCGGTAAAAGGTTATTAGATCCAAATTTGCAAACCTTCATGGCACATAAGAAATCTCCGGAGACATGTTTGGATATAAAAAGAACTTACTTAGAAACTCTGGAAAGTTATTTTAATAAAGGCTAAAATATTAATATTAAAAAGTTCCCGTAAATATGCCTCATTTGGTTTTTGGTCCTTGTAAAAAAAATTTTGATTTTCGTCCTTGTAAAATATTTTGTTTTTTAAAATAGTCCCTGGGCCCATTGGCAGCTTATGTGGCAGTTGAAAATTAAAAAACAAAATATTTTGCAAGGACGTAAAACAAAATTAATTTTTTTTTACAAAGACCAAAAGCCAAATGAGACATATTTGCAGGGACCTTTTTTTCACTTATGCCCAGCTTCAATGAGCCCAGAGACTATTTTAAAAAACAAAATATTTTGCAAGGACGAAAATCAATTTTTTTTTACAAGGACCAAAAGTCAAATGAGGCATATTTGCATGAACCTTTTTAATATTTTAATATTTGAAAGAATTTAATAAGAGTTATTTTTAAAAGTTAACAGAAAGTTAAAAAAAATGATGAAAATGTAGTATTTTACAACTTTTAAGGGAGGGGTGTGTGTGTTTCAAAACATGAGGGGAGGGGAGGGGAGCATAATATCTCCATCTTTCAAGGGAGGGTGGGGTAATATACTCAATTTATAAATATGTTATATTCTTTCTTTGTTTGGGTTGGAACTAATTTATTTAAAAATTATTTTGTGTGTAACCTCATGTTAATTTATTTTTTATAGTTTTTAATAATCAAAATTCATTCTTTGTATGTTTTTTTTAGAAAATTATGATTGAAGTTAAACATTTTAAGTGATTTGATGATTATGATTTATTCGTAGAGTATTTTTTTTAAAATGTTATCGATCTATATCCGTTAAATACATTACGATAAGAAGCTTCACTTCTACACTATCAAACAAATCTCATCCAATTTCTTTTTTCAAAGTCAAGCAAGTTATCGACAATATTATAAGCAAGTATTCGTAATTATTTGTATGCAAATTGTTAGTTTCATATGGTTTTTTTTTCTTTCCAAAATGCGGTCAAATGTTAGTGTTTAGGGTTGGAAACATTATTGAATTTTTTGGTAGTTTGTAATCATATATTTACATGTTTTGACTGTGAATGTTTTTTAGACTAGGTTTAAGTTTAATGTGGTAATTTAAAACTTGAATTAACACAATGAACCAAAACCGTATATTTTGGATTCCAAGTGTTCGATGAAATGCTTCAATAAGTTGTTTCCTTGATATTTTTTCTTCATGTTTTTTGTTATGTAGACATGTTTGATAACCCACACAGGCTCTATCTAGGCAAGGAGACCATGACCTCTAGTACACGCATGGAGAGGTAGGCGGCGAACCCTATTACTAAACGGGGACGCGGTCGTAGGAATGGTTTGGAAGGGACCTCACAGATAGGACAGCCGCATGTAGTTGGTCCTACATAAGATCAGTGCCATGTGACTGAAGAGCAGGACTACGATCCTACTAATCAACATTACCATGACGATACACATGATCAATACTACTAGCCTAAGCATGACGAGGGGGTTCATCTTGAGCAGCATGACGCCGCGACACCTCCACCAACATCTGATGCCTCTCCTACGAGGCATGGAGATCTATATTTGTTGCCTTCATCCATATATCATGTTGCTCTCAAGACCTGGAATGACGATGATGATGTAAGTGTTTATTACCTATTCATTTAAACCACCACTAACATTTAGATGTTTTTTTGGTCAAGTAGTCTAATGACTATAAATTCGCCTTTTTCAAGGTGAATAAGTGGGGTGTTCGGGGTTCGAATCCCGCCCTCTTCATATATTCCTTCTGGTTCTTATTATAAGATGAAAAACAAAAAACATCAAAACAATACAATTATTAATTGTTATAAATTTTAAATAATTTTACAAATATATCCCTATAGAAAGTTGCGAAACATTAAATACATCAACTAATATTGAAAAGACACTTTTAAACAATAACTACACCTTAAGAGTTGTGACATTTTTTTTATAAATATGACCAAATTTTTTTCTTTGAAAATTTTCTTATAATAAGGACCGGAGGGAGTATTATGCAATGTCCATACCAACTGAACTAACATTTACATGTTTGCATTCATAATTAAAAATCCTAAAATAAAAAAATTAAAAAAGGAAAAAAAAAAAGAGAATACACTTACTTTGCTATTTTTTTGGTGTAAGTCAAAATTTCTTTTGAGTAGGTTTTGGTTTTGCAATTTTTTACCACACAATGTACTTGGTATTATTGCCCACACACCATATTACGCCTCTCTGCTCACATTTTATTGTTTTTCTTTTAAAATGCTCACATTTTATTGTTGTTATTTTAATTTTGGTGCAAAGCTATCTAAATAAATAAATAATATTTATTCTTTAAAAAAAATATTTATGTTAAATAGCAAGAGCACAAGTCAAAAGCTCTTTCTACGTGGTCCCTCGTTCAACTGCCATATCTATGCAATGCAAATAAATAAACACACCCGTATTGCATGAAGTTTTCTCATATAATGAAAACAAATTTCAGTACAAAAACACAACAGGCCAAGTCCTCCCCTCCCCTTTTTAACGTCTTTGCTGTTCAACTTTTGCTTAATATAGCTTTAATTTTCACCAAATTTACAAGTTATAAAAAATTAAACCTTTTTCTTTCTTTTTTTCATACTACTACACATGATTTCTGTAAAACAAAAACAAAAATCCATAAATCAGCTCTGTCTCATGCTCACAATGATATATCAATGGAGGGAATTAGAGCCTATAAATTGAGAACAAGAGGCCAAAGAAAGGAAGGGACACAGACAAAGAAACACCACAAACCCTCCATAACCCATCATAATTTGAAACTCCAAAAATCTTTCTATTACCTCAACAAAAAATGACTATTACCCTCAACAGAAAATGGCTACTCCTTACACATTCAATGACTAAAATGATTATTACCGTCAACAGAAAAACATATAAACTAGAGAGAGAGGTGTTGTATATATAGAGAGAGGCACGGCCTCCCCGATCACGGAAACCCTCATAGCTATCTGGTTCTGTCTCCCCTTCAGTTCTTTCTATTTGTTTCTTTCATTTTATCTTTTCTTAACAACTTCTCTCTTCCTGATAGAATAAGGGTGCCCCCTACCCCGTGCATTTCTCATTTCTAATTAATTAATACTGTTGGGCTCAAATCTATTATTTTTTTTGTTTGTAGTCCTTATTTTGTTTTAGCTCTTACAAAATTTATTTGTATGGAAATTGGCTCTCTAGCTTTAGCTCTCTCCACAATCAAGTGTATTATTTTTCAACTTTACTTCTGATTACTTAAACTTTTTCTAATCAATAATGAATACTACCTCCGTCCCTAATTATAGCAAAAACACATGTAGGAATCTTTTTTTGGAAGTTATCTTGCAAGAATCAGAAGTTGATTAGAGATTGTCTTGGTGTTGTGTTCTGCTGAGGTTATATTGTAAGGATTGTAATATTTGGTTGAATGGTGGCATAGATTATCTTGGTGTGTCACTTTTTTATACATCTGGTTTTTATCTGTATGCAGGTTATTTTTAGTTGTATATAGCATCCTTTTCACTTGTATAGTTGATTTATTTCAACCGATATGTGGCTTCTACATTCCGGTTATATTCTGTGATCTCAGTTCGATATCATGGTCTCAGTTCCAACGGTAAAGTCAATTAAATGTCCTAAACTGAAGAAAGTACTTGATTTTATCATTTTGCATATATTTACATCTTGTTTCAGGATGCTAGTTTCCAAAGAATGCTTCTGTCACAAATATTGTTCTAAACTTGGATGATCAATCAAAAATTTCAGGCTGTATCCTTTTGTTGAGTTTACGGTTCTCTTTGCTCCATGTTTCTTCTTCAGATATTTTTAAATAATATTTGAAGATACAAGAATTGCATGCTCCTTAAACTTTAATGGCAGATATTGTTGAAAAGGAAAAAAATACAGCGGAGAAATTTGAATATTTCACATCACAAACGACTATCATTGATGTATGTAATAACCTCTGGAAAACAGTAAGTGAGTGATGTATATCAAACAAGCCTCTGTTGGATGATATTTGTAGCATTATTTAATTTCTCAAATTGACTGCTATGTTAGGAAAACAACAATCACTTAATGACTGAAGAGGTTAATATCTCAATTTGTTATTATGAATGAAAATCTTACAAAGTTGATAAAAAGTAACAATGGGCTTATGGAACTGATCGTAAACAAAACTAAAGTTTTTACTAATAACAATCCAAATTAGCAACATGTACACTTTCACTTCTTGAATGGAATGCTGAACTTTGGGACATTGACAAAATTATCACCAAGCATTCTTCTAATATGTATAATCAACTAGTAGCCACTAAGGGTGGGATTTAGTGTGGAGGAGATCACCGATTGACTGGGAGGTGGAGTTAATTAATAGTATGGTGGATATCTTACAAAGTTTTAGACGGTTGGTGGAGGAGGATAGGTGGTGGTGGAATCCGGAGGATGGTGGTGTGTTTTCGGTTCGATTGTCTTATAAGGTGTTAGAGGAGAAGTTGCTTTTGGAGGTGGGGTTGGGTGTTATGGAGGAAGGGGTGTTTGAGTATTTATGGAATGGTTTCGCGCCTACAAAAGTCATTGCGTTCTCGTGGATGCTCCTACTTGATAGAATTCCAACTCGTGTGAATCTTGCGATCCGCAACGCGTTGTCTCCGGATGTTCAAGTTACATGCGTGTTATGCAATAGCGGGCTGGAAGCTTCGACGCACTTGTTTTTGCAATGTGAGGTGGTGAAGGTGGTGTGGCATAAGATTAGTTTGTGGCTGGAGGTGTCTTGGAGTACCCCAAATAATCTGTTTTTACATTTGGAGGGATGGAGAGAAGGGGCGCGCTCGAATAAATTAAAGCGAGGGTTTTTGTTGATTTGGCATGCCGTTATATGGATTATTTGGAGGGAACGGAATGGTCATATTTTCAATGATAAAGGGAAGGATATTGATGAGGTGGTTGAAGATATTAAACGTCTCTCGTGGTGTTGGTCCCTATAAGTAGATTGAAGATTGCATCTTGCCTTTATTACGAATGGTGTTGGAATCCGAGAGAGTGTCTGAGGAGGTAGTGGTTTTTTCCAGACTTCTTCGGCCTTTTAGAGATGTCCGGATGGAGCTTTGGGGGGTGGAACAGCTGCTGTCGGGTGTGCTTGTAGGCGTGTTTGGTTTGCATAGTTGGTGGTTTGGCTGGGCGCTGTGCAAAGGCAGTCTCAGTGGTGTCTTTTGCACCTGTTTTGCATCTGTTTTGGTGTCTTGCGCAGCTGTTTTGGTGCTTCAGCAGCTGCGTGACAGCAGCTTTTTTGCTGTTGCAGCAGCTTCTGTTTTCTGTTTTTGCTGGTTTGTTTTGTATGCCTACCCATTTAGTACGTCTTGTGCCGGGTGTGTTTCAACAAAATATGCTGATTCAAAAAAAAACCACTAACACAATCATTTTTGTTGCTTGAAAGACAATTAACCACCATATAAGAATTCAAGCGCAACACAATCATTTTTGTTGCTTGAAATCCAATTCAGAACAGTTTGAAAACCATTTCATACAACAGTTTGTAAAACTAGTTCGTTTTGAGGTTTTAAAACTAATGCACTAAACCAATTAAATTGGATTTAGGTTCTTTGGTTCAATTTTTTCAAGGAGAAATAAGCTACAATAATGACATCAAGAAATTAAGGAAGGAAATAAACTTCCACGAGGAGAAATAAGCTGTTACCAAGGGGGGAAATCAAGTTTTTGGGTACCTTGGGAGAATCATAAAACAATTCCTTTTGTGGTAGAAGAATTAATAATTCTTTCATAAAACAGTGTATATTAGCTTACGTTGGATTACTATATATGATTGTCATACCCCATTTTTTGACCCATTTTCGTCTCGTTTTATTTATTGTCTCGTTTTACGCATTTTTTTTAAGGCCGAGAATTTTCGTCGTTTCAGACGAAATTTCGGCAGGGAGTTATTTTAAAATACCTCATGTCAATTTTTGTTTTGTTTATTAATTTTATTTTTTATCCCTTTTTATTTTTACTTTTAATTTCAGTTTTTTTTTATTATTATCATTAATTTTTTTATTTTAATTTTTATTATTATCATTTTTACTTTTACTATTATTATTATTTTTTGTTCTTTTTGCAATTTTTGTCCAAAAGTCCATGGTCCAAGTCAACACAGTCCAAACAGCACTGTTCACGCCCCCAACACAGTGTTTTTCATCATCACAAAACCTTCAATTCTATCCAAAATCATCATCACAAACCTGCAAAAAATCCAGGAATCACATCCCATTTAATGTTGCTCAAATTCTATCCAAAACCAGATCAACTTGCATTTAGATGAGTCATTAAGCTAACAAGCAGCTTAATGTTCATCTATAAAACAGAATCAACACAGAAAGAGGGAAAAAAGATTTTAAGAACAAAACATTTTTTTTCCAACAAAACCCCAAGCATAACTCACAAACATTTTCCAGCACTCACACAACACACTACACACAAACAGCTAGCTAACCCAAACACGTCCCAGCTCAACAAACAGCTAGCTAACACAAACACGTTTTCACCCAACCCCCACACCAACATAAACTCACGCGTCCCAGCAGAAACCAAGAACCAGCACCATTTTCGCACAACACACACCCTTTTCACACAAAATCCGTACGCCCCAACCACCCAAAACACATACTCACGTCCCAGCAATTTTTTTCGCCAGCCACTACACACACAACCAGCACAAACAGCAAGCCACGTCCCAAACCACCCTAACACGCACACACCCTAACACGAACAGACCACACACACGCACGCACAAAGAACACACGCAAGCCGTACGCAAAACAAAGAGAAGAGAAGGTAAAAATTTTTGTGGTTTTTAAAAGTTTAGATCTAGGGTTTTTGGGAAAGATTTAGAAGAAAACAAGGCCGGATTTGTGTTTAGGGAAGAAAAGGATGTGAGAAAGTGTGTTTAGTTTTGAAAAAGGAGAGGTTTTAATTCTCCGGCGCGGTGGCGCCGCCGCGTTGGCCGGCGGCCACCACGCCGGAGCACCTCCCTTGGCCGGCCAGAAAAATAGAGAGAGGGGAGAGCTAGAGAGAGAGGGCGGGTAAGAGAGAGAAGGAGATGAGAAGAATGAAAGAAAATGAAAGGGAAGGGGTATATATACCCCTCCCTGTTTCTGTGTGACAGGGTGTACGCGTTAGCGTACACCCACGTAATCCAGCCCCTTTGATTTTAGATCGTGTGGCCCTGCTTTCTTTACCCTGTGATCTGATCAGGGCCGTCTGATTAATCAGACGGCCCAGATTAATTTACAAAAGCCCAATGCCTTTTGGGCCTTTTCTTTCAAATCTGAGTTAGTTTTTACTTCTAACACCCCTACTTTTAATTTTTACACCTCCCAAATATTTATTTCTTTTATTTTCTTTGCAAATTTTATTTTTTTCTTTTTATTATTTATTTCTTTTTATTGTTTTATTGTTTTTTAACATCTCATTTATTTATTTACCTTTCATATTATCTCATGCATTTTTTTTTATTTTATTTATTTCTATTGTGTTCATTTTATTTTTCTTTTATGTCATTAGTATATACATTTAGGAGCATATATATATATAAATGCATTGTTTTATTATTTTTTATAGTTCAATCCATGATAAATAAAAATCTTTTTATCCAACGATCGCCTTTTATTAATTCCTCGCGTTTAGCTTATTTTATCGCATTTTATTTTTAACTCCAAGTAAAAAATCCAAAACAACAAAAACATTTTCTTTTTTTTATTAAGTAACAAACTTGTTCATTTTGGTTGCAACAACTAATTTGGACAATTTATTTTCTCTTTTATTCTAAAAACGAGCGTTTTTTTTTTTAGTTTATACATTTTCTTAAAATTCAAGCGAAACTTGAATGAAAAAGGGTGGTTTGACGTATGTCTCTCCTTTCCCCGATCGAATAAACACTTGACGTATGTCTCGTTGCTTAGACGATCGTCATTCTTTTCTAGCTTCCCCAAAAATACGTTTTTTAAATTCAAACAAAACTTGAATGAAAAAGGGTGGTTTGACGTATGTCTCTCCTTTCCCCGGTTGTACGAACGCTTGACGTATGTCTCGTTGCTCGGACAATCGTCATTCTATTTTCAAAGTGAATCCAACTCACCAATTTTGGCCCTTGTGGTCAATCCGAACCTTTCGCGCCTTTGCGCGTTTGTTTTCAACCTTTTTACGCCTTGCGCGAATTTAACGTCTCCGTGCGTTTGTTTTATTTTCAAGCTTTTGCACGCCTCCGTGCGTTTATCTTTATTTTCAAACCTTTTACGCCTCTGTGCGTCTGTCTTTTTTCCTTAAACATTTACGCCTTGCGCGAGTTTATCGCCTTAGCGTCTGTCTTTCACCTTTTTAAGTTTTTTACGCCTTTGTGCGTTTTCAAACAATTCTTTCTTAAGAACTACGTAAGCTTTGAATTCTCCGACTACCGGGAGATACGTAGGAGCAAGATCGACATCTTGTCAAGCCCGTTAAAAAAAATCTTTTTTTTCTTTTTTCTATTTCGTTTGTTTTTATCTCTTTCTTCACCTCATGTTATATTTTCTTTTTCCTTTATATATATATATGATTAAGCATGCAAGCAAAACGTCAAAAGACATCTTAAGCCTAAGCCAACTAAGAGGTTCCCGTTGAGTACAACGGGTGTGAGGGGTGCTAATACCTTCCCCTCGCATAATCGACTTTCGAACCTAAAATCTCTTTTTCAAGGTAATTTCGAACTTTTTTCCTTTTTCCCCGAAAAATTAAAAGTTCAGTCGTGATTTAAATTTAGTGATTCAATGCTAGTCAATAGCTTGACATCCGAAATTCGACGCGACAATGATCATTGCCTACATTACTTGGATATAACGTAGTAATATTAGTCCTTTATGCATAGTCAAAGATTACCATTTATGTGGACACATTGTTTTCAAGACATTCAAAGTTGGTAAGGAAAACAACAGAAGAATATGAAACTATTAAATCCAAAAGAAAGAGCGTATTAGCAATGCATTCAATCTTGACGAATCCCAACATTGACTAAATCCTTTGTTTAGGATCAACAATGCGTGCTTTAAAGATAGAAATAAAAATCAAGTACTAGGAAATATAAATCCTTAAAGAGAATGGAAAAGAAAAAAGAAATAAAAGGGTTGGCAGAGGGTAGTGTGGTTGCTGCAAGGGCACCTTCTGGATATTCTTCAAATGCAAGTTCGATGACTTTTTGACATGACTCTTCAAATGCTTTCATGTTGAGGCGTAGATAATTTTAAAGCCATGAAGAAGTCTAATCGAAGACACCATTAGCATACAATCAAACATATGTAAGTATAAAGACAGTGGAATCACCATAAACTTGGTACAAACCATAAAGGATAAGTAACATCACCATGCTTTAATGTCTCCTCAGGGAAGTATTTGATGCTGCTGTCGTTCAAACAAAACATCCCAAGCTCTAAACTTGTCGGTGGATTTATTTTTGGACATGGAAAAGTAATGGCAAAGTAGATGCTATTCCCTCTAATTAACTCTTTATTGTAATTAAATTCATCTCTTGTCATTACCATGCTGTTCCAATTACTAACAAAAGCCACTCTATCTTCCAGCTCCACATTCTGCCACCCAATAGGACTCTTGTTTGTGTCCAGCTTGAACACTTCACAGCTGGTAACCTGAGGTGGCTTAGCAAATGCTGAGACAACGCTGAAACGGTCAGAGACATGTTGTTGAGTTTCAATCTCAGCATTGTAGAACATAGAAATGAAGTATAACTCTCTTAACGTTTTATCTTTGGCTAGAAAACTTGATCCTTCTGGCTTTCTTGGAAGTTCAGCCAACACTTCAGCCTTCGGAGGTCCATTAGTGGAGTCTTTAAGATCATAAACCAATATAGAATCTGAGAATGAGTCTTGCACATACAATTTTGTACCAATAATTTCTATGTCCGTAAAATAAGTCCCTGAATCCTTATCTGGCTCAACTATAGTCCATGACTTTTCAAAGAGTTTATAAATTGCAATGTGACAATAATCACTCAAAAGACCGACTAATAACAATCAGAACCATCACAATTTGGTTTGGAAGAGGCCACCGTTTTTATCACAAATGATATTCTATCACCAATGACGGAGGGCAAGTACAACTTTGATGGTATCGTGATTCTAACATCAATCACTGGATTCAAAAAGAAAAATTTTCCAAAACCTTTTTCAGAATTGTCACTCACAATCAACCAGCCTTCAACTGAGCCAATACATGTATTAGACCTCAACAGTGGTGTCCTAAGGCAATGTAAACTTTTTGTACTCAAGGTAGGCAGTTCAGGTAAAGGGCAGCAATGCTTGTTTTCAATGATATTGGAAACTGTTTTCCGACAAGAACGGCAAATTTCTTTCAATCCAAGGTAATCTTTAAGACCATTTACAATGGTAAACTTCTTTCAACACCCTTCAACACACACTTTTTCAATTCCCAACACTCCACATCATTTTCTCTCTCTTCCACATAATAATTCAACACACCATTCAACACATACCCTCTCCAATGGTTTTTTCATTCAACACTCTACCCCACCACTTTTTATTTCATATTCTTATTTAATTTTATATTTTGTTTTTATAATTACATAAAATTACAAACTAATTTAATTATAATTAAATTAAAATAATAAAAACTTAACAATTTATTTTTTAGTGTTTTTGTAAAAACAAAATTTATTTAAATAATTAATATTTATTTTCTTAAATTAAAATGCAATACAATACATTAAACACGCGGCACACAAATAACTTAAAATGCAAGACAACAAATTAAGCACACGACACAAGTAACTTAATTAGTACGATACAAATCATCTTTAATCATGAAACATTCCAAACTTTTCCCATATGTGCTTCACTAGATCTGCTTGCAATTCGCGATGAACATTTGGATCACGCAATTCGGATCTAGCACGCACATGATTTGCAAAAGCGGGTAACACCTCGGTTGAGTATGGTTGCGGTGTACTAGATCCACTTGCCTCAGATTGCTCAAAATCGGTCCAACGTTGAGCATATGTATCTCGTTCATCCTCAACAATCATATTATGTAATATGATGCATGACCTCATGATGATACCCAAATCGTCTATGTCCCACAAGCGAGCTGGTTCACGGATGATTTTAAATCGAGCTTGAAGCACTCCAAATGCACGTTCGATGTCCTTCCGACATCCCTCCTGAACTTTTGCAAATAACTTATCGGGTTCACTTTGAGGAAGTCTGATCGATTTGACGAAAGTTGGATAAGAAGGGTAGATACCATCAGCTAGATAGTATGCCATGTTATAGGGACGTTGATTCACAAAAAAATTCACACTTGGAGCCTTTCCTTGTTCCACATCATCAAACACTGGTGACCGGTCTAGAACGTTTATATCGTTCAACGTTCCTGGACATCCAAAAAAGGCATGCCAAATCCATAGATCATGAGATGCAACTGCTTCAAGAATAACTGTGGTGGTTCCCTTATCCCCCCTAGCAAATTGACCTTCCCATGCTTTAGGACAATTTTTCCACTCCCAGTGCATGCAATCAATACTCCCGATCATCCCTGGGAACCCCCGCATTTCACTTACATGTAGTATTCTTTGCAGATCATCTTGGGTTGGTGCTCTCAGGTACTCTTGCTCATACAATCGTATGATTCCTTTACAGAATCTACGTAAGCACTCCAATGCTGTAGTACCTCCTATTTTGATGTATTCATCGACCGCATCTGCTGCCACACCATATGCTAGCATTCGCATTGCTGTGGTACATTTTGCTAACGGTGATATACCTTCTTTATTGGTTGCATCAACTCGTTGGGTGAAGTAGTTATCACTACTTGAAAGGTCCCCAACGATTCGAAGGAAAACATGTTTTTGCATCCGGTACCGACGACGAAACATTGCATCGTCATATGTAGGCTCATTGGCAAAGTAGTCGTCAATTAGTCTTTGGTTTGCCGCTGCATGATCTCTATTGAGATATTTTCTACTACGAGGTGCACTATCTTCCAATATTTTGTTTCGACGCTCTCTGAATCGGCTGGCCATATAAGTTTCTTCCATTTCACATTTTTGTTTGTAGGCTGCGATATTAAAAGGATATTCTGATGGATCCATTAATAGTTTTTTGTGATATTTTGAAGTAGATTGAGTGAGATTTGGGATATTGGTGATTCAATGTATGTATCTATGAGTCCCTATATACAAGTATATTAAGTGGTGGACATTGACGGATTCGAAATAAGTTATTGTATTGAGTTAATACTCAGATAAGGATTGGGTGAAAAGCAAACAGTGGTGACTTGATTGAAAGTAAATTATTAAAGCCAAAAGTCACGGACAGATAAGGATTCAGATTCGGATTCCAAACAGATAAGGATTCGGATTCCAAACATTAAAGCCAAAAGTCACGGACAATTATTAAAGCAAACAGTGGGGACTTGATTGAAATTTGATTGAAGCAAACACTGACATTTATTAAAGCAAACACTACAGCCAAAAGTAACGGACAATTATTAAAGCAAACACAACAGACATCACTGACAATTATTAAAGCAAACACTAGAAACAAAAGTCACGGACAATTATTAAAGCAAACAGTGGGGACTTGATTGAAATTTGATTGAAATTACTTGATTGAAATTAATCAACGGACAATTTCATTACAGCCACAATTTGATTGAAATTACACAATAACTCATACATTACAGCCAAAAGCCACATACACTGCTTGTTCCATATTTAATCCACCCACTAATCCATTTTACCCCAATATGTTTCACCTTTCTGATTTCTCCCAACAACACTGCTTGTTCCATATTTAATCCACCCACTAATTAGCACCAAATTTTGTTCAGTGCTCCATGCTGGTTGCTGGGCTTTCTTGCTCTTAGGAGTTGAATCCTCTGGATTTGGAGTGACTTCGTTACCACTTGTCATGCCACCAAGAGTTATTTGTGTTGAAAATTCAGGAAATTCAGGTGCACCAACACTCGGAAAGTTTTCATTTCCCATTGGCATATAACCACTAAACGGGGGTGTTTGAGATGGATATCCCATCATAGATCCATAATATGGATTAAAGTTTGGAACAGAGGATGGGTGGTTGAAATTTGGTGCAAATCCAAAATTATGCATGTTTTGAGGACGTTGGTTTGGAAATTGATTTGGATTTTGATAATTGTTGGGATTTTGGTAGCTAAATGGGTAACTAGAAGAATTCTGGGTGTTGAAATTGTTATTATTTGGATCCATTTCACTAACAACAAGTTTAAAACTTCAAAAGGATAGGTAATAGAAGGATAGTAATAAGATTAGGATACTGAAAAACTTGGTTTTTTTTTCTGTGTCCAAATCAAATGAACCAAGTCTCTATTTATAGAGGAAAAAAAATCATGAATTTTGGTAATTTTTTTTTTTAAATTAATTTACATTGAAATAATTGAGTTTAAATTATTAAGATAATAAAAATCCAGCGAACCAATCCAATGCTGCCACGCGTCCGCCTTATCACCAAACAGATTCCTCTCTCTCTTCCTCCTGCGCGCTCACGCGCCCTGTCCCCGCGTGTGATACACGCGTGTGATACACGCGCCTGATTGCAGCCAGTGGCAAGCCGCCACGTGTCCTCGGCGCAGGGGTTAAACTGTGTTGAAACCTTTCATCACCACACTCCTCCATGTCACACTCTCAACATGCTTCAACTTCCCATTGGAGTGGCTTTTGCTGTTGAATCTCCCATTCAACACACCCATTGCACTTGGTCTAAGAGGCAAACGCTTCATAATCAGTTCCAACACATCCACCGGTAGATTTGTCAATATATTTTTTTCTTCCATTTGATACCTTTCGGTGAGAGCCACTGCATAATCATTGCCACATGCAAATATTTGTGGTATAAAAGAAGTATAAGTTTCTTTTGACATAAAAGGCTAATTGATGTGTCAAGACATCACAATAACATAAGGATTTTCAACTGGTTGACACTTCGAAACCTAATCATAGTAATTGATTAAGACGACACTTTATATTATAGTAATTAAGAGAACAAATACAAGTCAGAAGACTAAGAAGAAAATGTGAAAAATAACATACACTCCACTAATGTGAGCACCAATATTGTTCAGAGTGGAAGTGGATTTAGGTTAGAAGTATGATTTATTATCACTTTATACTTGTACGGTCATTAGAATTTTAACAAAGTAAAACCAGAAACGTGTGCATAGTCAGAACGAACACTCACTAAATCTGCAGCCAACAAAAACAAGCAACACTATGACAAAAAATAACATATAAGTCAGAGATTACACATACAAGATTTAGGACGTTTCATCAATTGAGTAGCTCTACTATCAATCTGAAAATCAATTTGAGTAGCTCCACTATCAAAACCCTGCTCTTTTTCTTTTTGAGGAGGAGAAACCCTAATCCACACACACACATACATATATATATATATATATATATATATATATATATATATATATATATATTATTACTAGGGATGGGAATAGGCCAGGCCGGCCTACAGGGGCCTACGACCTAGCCTACGACAGGCCAGACCAGGCCAGGCTTTTTTCTTAAATAGAGAAGGCCTAGGCTTTTTTAGAAGCCTATTTAGCTTTAAAGGCCAGGCCACAAGCCATTCAAAAAGCCTCTTAAGCCTATTAGGCCGGCCTATTTAAGTAAATATGATTAATATTATTTATTATTATAATATATTTTGTACTTTGAATTAAAATATAAATTCGTTAGTAATTTAAGTTTATTAGTATACATTAATTTTTAGCATATACAAATGTATTATTATAAACTAGAATTGAAATATGATGCAATATATAGTTAAATTCCCTAAAAACTCATGTTGATTACTAAAAGTGAGTTTAATCTAATTGATCTATTAGTTCGCTAGTCTATTTAAACTTAGATCACATTGCTTACTTAAAGATGTTCATATGATATAGGCTTTTAAACAGGCTAGCAGGCCTTATCAGGCTTTCAGAAGGCCAGGCTCAGGCCTCAAAAGTAAGCCTATGACAGGTCGCAGGCCAGGCTTAGGCCTTAAAAAATTTGGCAGGCCAGGCTTAGGCCTTGCAAAGCCTAGCTCAGCCTAGCCTATTCCCAACCCTAATTATTACTAGTGCCAAGCAGGATCCATATCATTCATGTGCCAAATCATTGCATTTAAAGAGGAGGTACCAGAAAATTTTGTAGACTTTCTAAATCGAGGGATCAAAAAATTGGTTTTAGAAAATGAGACTAAAAGTTAAAATACATATGAACAAGGGGATTAAAAGTGCATTTAAGTCTTAATTATATTTTTAAGAATTTATTAAAACTGATATACACTATTTTTTAACTCGTTTAATATCTTAATCTAACTAATTTGGAGGGTTATATGGTCATTTTGTAGTTAGCTATCATCTATTAGTTCTCATAATTATTGAAGAGGTTGTTTCACGAGAAATTTGGGGTTAGTTTCGGATAGAGGACATACGGAAGCAAGACTAGCTAATAGGAGGCGATAACAAAAACAACAAAATTCAAGTGGTGACCATAATTATAGGAAGTGGTTGTTCCTTGAGAGATAGGGTTAGTTGCTATTGACGTGGTAACATCATTTTTTTTAGAAGCCAAACTAGCCCCATTCAAGTTGGTACCGGGAGAATCGTTTAGAAGCCAAACGCCCCACTGAAGTTAGTACCGGAAGAATCAAAATGATAACAGGAATTAAGAAAATTGATAGTGATAATAAATTTGTTCGTAAGTACTATTGTTTTTACAGTTTTATCCTTTAAAAGAGAGATTTAGTTTATGTTTTCAACATATTATTTAATGTTGTTTGAAGAAAAAGATATAAAATAAATAGAGGTATGTTGGTAAAAAATGAATTAATGTACTTGGAAATACCAAAGAGATCTTATAAAAAGAGACAATTTTTTTTCAAAAGGGTCTTATATTTAGAGACAGATGTAGTACTATTTAGCACAATAATGCTTGAATGAGATGATAAGTCTTTTCAAATTTAACTAGAGGTCTTAAGTTCGAATTTATCATTAGAATGTAACTATGTTCAATCTTTTGAGAGAGAACTTTTGCTCATTGTTGACCTACCTAACTCGAGATATTAGTCTCTAGTTGTGTGCATAGTGGTTTTTGCAGGACAAAGGTTTAACAAACTTTCAAGACGTGGTTGAGAAGAAACTATGGGAGTAAGGCCTTTAATTCATTTTGTTGTTGTGAATCGTGGGTTACTATGTGAAGTGTTTTTTATGCTCTTCATAAAGCAAATTAACTCCGTATTCCATTTTTGTTGTTTACATGCACATACAATTCTTAAACTTTGGATTAATGATCCCACATTTAAATGGATTAATGATCCACATTTAATGGATCAATGATCCCACATTTTAAATATATTTAAATAGTATCCACTCTTTTTCAGCTAACTCTAGCTTCAGAGTTTGTAAATGTAGAACCGTTTGATTTAATCCTGAGAATGTTTTTAAAAAGTATATATAATAGTAGTAAATTTTACTAATAATTAGTATTAAGCTTACAAATTTGTTTTATAGCATAGTGAACTAATTTTCTTTTAAGTCATAGTATTTTTTTGGTGATCAAGTCATAGTATTTATTGTGATTAAAAACAAAGGAAATTTGCTACTCTTCCTCCTTACCACTTAATGGTGGACCATGAGCTTGATTGGTTAGGTCACTTTGACAGAATAGTTAATAATCATGATGGCAAAGAAAGGCTAAATGCCCACACCATGTAAGGTATTGATGCTTAATATTGTTGTTTTAGTACTGATGTACAATAGTAGTGAACCCACCTGCGGTCCCCATAGAAAGTTGTCATGGTTTGTAGGGGTTGGCTAGAAGGAATGGATTTCTTTCTTCTTTTCAAATTTTTCAGATGGTATGATTGAGTCTGCCTTGAGGAGGATTTTGTCTGGGTATTACTTTGTTGGAGATGTTTTTATTCTGGGCTAAGAGATACAAACTTGGGAACCAATTTGGCTTTGTTAGGTTTAGGGGTGTGAGAGTTGTTGCTGAACTACTTAGATGGTCATTTGAGATTAGGATTTAGGATTTTAAAATTGAGTTTCAATATGCCTAGCTAGGTTTGACATATTCTCTCCCAAAGCACAATTCCCCTCTTCAGGTGGTCCTTTTCGACCTCTCAAAGGTTTCAACCAATCATCTCCCGGTTATTTACTTGATAACGACCCTAATCTATAATGGACCCTCGATGAAGGAAAAAAAATTGATACCTATTAGTTACCGATAATTATATAAAGACTCTCTCTCCAGCAATCAACGAGTTTCACGATTAAAATAGAAAATATAGTAGATAAAAATTCGTTTTACCATCTCAAATTCATGTGATTTTTGCTCTTTCATTTTTTTTTTATTTTCTAAATACACTTATTAAAGTACATATTAGTGGACCTATTTAATGACTCTTTTTAGTTTACTACTATTGAAGTCATTGAATCCTTAATAGATGATTTTATTAAAAAATTATAAATATACGATGTGTATATGTCAGACCCATTTAAAACCTTTTTACTTTACTACCATTGTGGATGCTATTAGAGCATCTACATTGGTACTAAATTAAAAACAATTCATAAATGGGTCTCACATCACATGTACATGTTACTTATTTATAATTTTTAAATAAAAGTACATATTAAGATGTAAATGACTACAATTGTACTAAACTAAAAAGAGTCATTAAATAGGCTCATTAATATATACTTAACATGTGTATTTAGAAAATAAATAAAAAGAAATTGAAAAATGTAAGAATCACTTACTTGAGATGATGTGACCAACTTTTTTTTCTTCCTATTTTAATTATGGGACGCGTTAGTTGTTGAAGAGAAAGTCCTTATATAGTTGCCGGTAACTAATAGGTATCCACTTTTTTCTTCCTCCTGTGGGGGTTCTTAATAGCTTGAAGTCCTTGTTAAGTAAATGACTTCCCATTGGAGATGCGCTTAGGAAATAATATATTTGTTCTTCATGTTCAAGAGGTAGGCATCTGTTTATGTCCCTGCGACAACATTATCAAATTTGACGGGTCTATTTTGATGAACAACTTATTTGCAGGTTATAGCACAAACTCTTACATCAATAAACACTTATCTATAAACTTACATAAACCATTTTTATAATAAAAAAGTAAAGTTAAATTATTTTTCTATATGATATAAACTGTTTTTATAAACTATATTAGAGAGCTTATGAAAATAAGCCAAAAAAATCTTGTGAAAATTATCATAAGTGTCACAAGTTCTCTCTCTTTATTAAAAAATAAAAATATAATTAAGAGAGAGAGTGAGATTAAGAGAGATATAGAGTTAGGAGAGGGAAAGAGAGAAAAATGAAGGAGAGGATCCAATTTGACGAATTTCACAGTAAGTACACTTCTCAATGCCACATCACATTATTTGTGCTCTTGTTTTATAAGTGTGAGGATCCGAAATTATGTGTTGGAAGTCCTCCTAAAAATTATTAAAAACTAATATTTTAAAAATATTCATTGAGACAAATTTAATGACATCTTATATACTACCATTTGTCTTCATACTTTAGTAGAAAAATATGATCATAGTATGCCGTATGAATCAGTGCACATAATCAAATTGATATTTTTGAAGAAATATATTTGTAGTTAAATGCAACAAAAGTGTTAATACTGTTTTTGGTACTTGTAATATTGAGCAATTTCAGTTTTGATCCTTATTAAAAAAACGTTTAGATTCTGCCCTTGTAATATATGATTATTCCACTTTTAGTCATTTTAACATGTCGGCAGAATCTACACAAATGTTTTTTATTTTTTCTTTATCCATTCACCTGACATGTGACTTATTTATGAATTAAAATTTTTAAAAAATAGAAACATTAAATAATTTTAAACAAACTAAATTAACTTTAAAAGTAAATATAATATAATAAAGAAAACATTATTAAAAAACGATGAACAACCAAACTCATTAGTTGCCTTTTTTATGATCAATAATTATTTAAATAAAATAAATTATTATTAAAAATATATTAAATCTCCAACACTTAACTCTTTAACCCATAATTTTTTTTTTCCAAATCTTCATCTTTTCCCCTTCCTCCATATTCCATTTCTCCTCAAAATTTTACAGAGCTAGAAAACACACCACATACAATCAAAACCATCAAAAAATATTCTTCAACCCAGAATTTTTATTCCATAAATCTTCACATCTTTATTCTAAACCAAACAAGCTTTAAACTCATAAAAGCTCTTAATTCAATTTATGAAAAGCCATACTTATGAAAAACCAAACCCTGTTCCCTTTCAGAGAAAAAAAACGAATTCGGGATGAAGCTAAAAAACACAGAGAACGAAACTAAAACCCAAATCATAACTTGAATCTGAATTCAATCGAAGGTTGAAGGGAAGTTGGAGAACATCGTACCTCAGGACAACAACACAACAAAACGCAAAAATGTGAAAGAATGAAAATTCAAAACCATAAGGAACTGAGAAGTGAAGAACACGAACTGAACCTCTGACACAGAACAGTGAATATCTAAGACTGAGCGAACAGACCCAGAAACTAATCAGTAGAACACGGTTCTTAGCCGAGCAAAAGATTGCGACGCCGACGACGACCAAAACAAAATGTTACAATTGAAAGTCTCGTAAATATTACTCTTGAAATAACATTGATATGTTAGGTGCGAGTTCAAACCTGCAACTTCTTACTCCCTCCCTCCGTTTCATTTTTATTGTGACTTTAACTTTTTTTATGTCTCAAAATAATTGTCATTTTATAATATCTAATACAATCCGTTTCAAAATAATTGTCATTTTAGAATAATTGTTATTTTTTATTGTTATTTTTTTTCCACTAACATATCCTTATTTATTGATTTTCATTTCACTTAATTACTTTACTAACTATAATTAATAAATCTGTTTTAATAAATGATACAAATTTTACTTGAAGTCAACTCAATTAATTATTTTCTCAAGAATTGCATACAACTCTAAAGAGACAATATTTTTTAAAAGACCCTAAGAGACAATTAAAATGAGGCGGAATGAGTAATATTTACAGTGAGTTTCAGGGCTAAACTTTTTAAAAAAGATACAAATCATTTTAATCGTTAGCATATTATCCTGACTTTTTTTTAGAGGAGCATATTGTCCTGACTTTAAGTCATAAAAGTCCATGTTGGCCATTGTTTACATTATTTTTTATTTATCGATTTTCTTTTGAAAGGGAAAGTCCCTTATTGTGGGCGGCGGCTTCAACTTTGGTTGGCCTTATAATTCATTTTATTTCATATACGTCGAGATCCATTCTTCATTTGTACTAAAAAAATCCATTGAAGTAGATCTAACTTCTAAAGTAAATTAAAAAAAAATAAGTTTTAAAGTATCAGTGTAAAGAGTTCATGAATTATACACTCAGTCGGCTCTACTCAACTAATTTTTTCCTTTGTCAAAATTAATCATATCTGCTGAATTCATTTTTGTTGCTTAACAGTAACACAGTCCAACAATTTCAACTTTATTTTTAATTTTCTATATGCCTATATATAAAGGATATATGATTTTGTGGTGGCTTTTTCATTTTCAAGTTTATCTTTTATTTAAACAATCATATTTGTAAATTTATTACTTTTACTTTATTAGTTAACTTATTAATTAAAAAGATGTTATATCCCATTAAAATAAGAACATCACTACAATAAAAATTTAAATTATTTATTGAAAGTTAGTTTTTTGTAAGGAATTATTGAAACTTAGTTAAACCCCATAAAAATATACAGAACAACACTATGATAGGAATACAACAATATTACAAAAGTTAATTTTAATCTTATTTCTAAAAATATTTCATAATATATACAATTAAGTGCAGTATAAAGACAGATAGTAGAACATGTTAGTATTCGTTTTTTGGATACTAATAATAAATTAAATAAGTGGGGACAAGAACGCCAAAAGAAAACAAACTATGTGGTCTAGCCAACGCAAATAATAGTATATTCAACATGTGACACTTGGTCAAGTACGGCGTTTTCAATTTCTTAATTTTCAATGATTAAGATGCTAGCATAATGTCAAGAGCTAAAATGCATGGAGAAAATAAAAAAATAATTATCTTCTATATGTTTATTTTTTTTTCTTGGATGTAACCTACCAACTCAAGTAAAAACTTATGAATTAATTAACCGAATTAACATTGGTGACGTTTATTCAGCAAAAATGTTTGACTCAAAAGAATCCAATAATGTGATGGCCAAAGCAACCAACCAATATTATATGTGAGTATATCTATATATCAAGCAGAACAAAGTCAATAGTAGAAGTTAAGGACAACACAGAGAAAAGGAAACACTATCAATCACAGAAAAAGAGTGTCCAAATGGCTGAAGGAAAAGGAAGAGTATGTGTAACTGGAGGTACAGGTTTTCTTGGTTCATGGATCATCAAGAGTCTTCTTGAAAATGGATACTCTGTCAATACCACTATTAGAGCTGATCCAGGTGAATTACCCTTTTTATTTTAACATTTCCACAAAAGAAATTTGTATTTAATTAACTATATTGTGTGTTTGGTTTGTGGAATATGGGAATAATCAAAATTATTTTTTTATTTCACATTTTTGCTTAACTTGACTAGGTTTTACTCTTTAATATCATGTATGATTGAGTTGGCTTATACTCTACTAGTATTTGTGAATGGTTATTAGTCTTGATTTGGGTTCTTACTTCTTATAGTTGTTTCTGTACGAGTGACTCCGTATATATTTGAGTTCACGGTAAATTTAACTAAAATCACCGCATGTCACCGTAATTGTGTTAAAAACCATACTTTAGAATATCAAAGTTACACTGCCATTATAATTTTGTCAAATTCACTGGAATTCTAAACATACTCTTGGAAACAACTTGTGCTGCAGTTTTTGACATAACTTTTTAATAATGGATTCATTTCACATATAAAGGAAAAGTGATAAAATATGTAACTTTTGTGTTTGGCCAAAAAGTTTATTATTGACTAAGAACATTTGCTGCCTCTCAAGCTATATCTCAGTCTTGGATTAATCTAATCCAACGACCGATTTTAGGCTAGAGAAACTGCAAAGGATTTGGTACTAAGTTTGTATCATATTTTCTAAAAACGTTTATACATAGTTCACTTCATTTCAAACTCAATTTTTTAAAAAATCAACTTCTCAAAATCATCATTTAATTCAAAATCATTTTATATACACTAGTCCAACAAATGCTTATAATTTCCCTATGTTTTTGACATTTACAGAACGTAAGAGGGATGTTAGCTTCCTCACAAATCTACCCGGTGCATCCGAAAAGCTTCAATTCTTCAACGCTGATCTAAGCAACCCAGACAGTTTCACTGCAGCAATCGAAGGCTGTGTCGGAATATTCCACACCGCTTCACCAATTGACTTCGCCGTGAGTGAACCGGAAGAAATAGTGACAAAAAGAACAGTTGATGGTGCATTAGGCATTTTAAAAGCATGTGTGAATTCAAAGACAGTGAAGAGATTTATATACACTTCAAGTGGTTCTGCTGTTTCATTCAATGGAAAAGACAAAGATGTGTTGGATGAGAGTGATTGGAGTGATGTTGATTTGCTTAGAAGTGTTAAACCATTTGGTTGGAATTATGCTGTTTCTAAGACTTTGGCTGAGAAAGCTGTTCTTGAATTTGGTGAACAAAATGGAATTGATGTTGTTACTTTGATTCTTCCTTTTATTGTTGGTCGTTTTGTTTGTCCTAAGCTTCCTGATTCTGTTGAGAAAGCTCTTGTTTTGGTATTAGGTATGAATTTTGCACCTTATTCCACTCATGTTTCTTTCACTTTTTTTTTTCTTGGTTCATAAATTAAGACCGATTTCAGTTTACTCAAGTCAGAATATGATGCCGTCATTTCAATCATGAGATCGTCGATTAAGATTGGACGAGTCACGTTTCGACTTTGATAAATCAATTTAAAATTGAAACTCGGAATATGAACGTTTGATCTTTACCCAACGACTTTGTCTCATGGCTGTAGTAACTGTTTCATATTTTGACATTGTGGACTCTAATTTGATTTTGAACTGCATATATATGCTCAATACTTTATCAATACCTAAGTGAAAAGAAATTGATGTATAGGCAACAAAGAACAAATTGGTGTGACACGTTTCCACATGGTACATGTTGATGATGTGGCTAGAGCACATATATATATACTTGAGAATCCTGTTCCAGGAGGTAGATACAATTGCTCCCCATTCATTGTACCTATTGAAGAGATGTCTCAACTTCTTTCAGCCAAATATCCAGAATATCAAATACTAACAGTAGAGTGAGTTCTATTATTTAATTTCCTTCTCCATGTATATAAAACGCTTCATTACAAATTTGATCTCCTTTTTATTACTATATAACTAACATTTTTGTTTTTGTTTTGTTCTTTTAGTGAGCTGAAGGAAATTAAAGGTGCAAGGTTACCACATTTAAACACGAAGAAACTCGTGGACGCTGGTTTCGAATTTAAATACACTATTGAAGATATGTTCGACGATGCAATTCAATGTTGCAAGGAGAAAGGCTATCTCTAAACATGTGTTTGAAAATTTCATGTTGTAATCTATTTTAGTCATGAAGTTGAGAAAACAATAATGTGCCTAAGATCAATGACGGCTAATGAGATGTACAAGTTTATGCATTAAGTTATTTGTGATGAATCAACTAATGAAATAATCGGTTTATTTTTCTGAATACTAATCCCTTTAAATATACAAAAGTTCAAGTTATTACTCGTGAAAATCAAATTGAAGTTAATTTTGCAATTGAATTGCCACGATGAATAAATTCTAGAAGCCTTAAAATTCATACAACAAATTCTCTAACATGTGACACTTAGCGAGTCAAATATGGCATTTTATGTTGGTAGTTCCAAATGGTACATAAGTACTTATCTTGTAGATAATTTTTTTAGATTATAACTTTTTCTTAAAAGTACTTATCTTTCAAATGTCAATAATTTGGAACAGACCAACTCTTGCAGATTTATTGAAAGAAGGCACTAAGTTGATCAGTTAAACATAAGTATTTATATATGGGAGGGTAGAAATAACAATGTCTTCAAAATGTTAGTTTCGTTGTAATGAGTCCGAATACCCTTTGTAATACTCACATTAATAAATTTTGCTTATAAAAATAAAAGATAGACACCAAACTTTGATGGTAATTAGAAAATGTATATATTGTCCAATAAAATAATATATGGCATTTAAAGCCAAACTTTAATAATTGTCAAAAAATAAAAATAAAAAACAAGCTTTAATGGGATTGCGCACAAAAAAAAAAATAATGCAATTATTATTTGGAAATAAATCTATACTATATATAAAGAAAAGGACAAAACTTACATACAGTTCCTTATGTGTTGTTGGAACTGTTCTCCAATAAATTTGTGACAAGTGGATTACTTAATCTAGTCATCAAATCTTTCGTTAACTCTCTTTACATCCGTTAACCTACAAACATTTGTATTGTCACCTCCAACTACCGTGCCGGCACCACCCCCCAAGAGCTACCGCGTCTCTGTGACCAATAAATGCCTAGAGCATCCCTTCTACATCTATGTGGTTCTTTGTTAGAGTGGAGAGTATCTTCATTTACTATTTAAGGAAATCATGTTTGTGTTGTGCAATTGACTAAGGATTTTCCGATCCTTACAAATCATTCAACAACAACAACCCCATCATATTTTGGATCTTTCAATGGTGCTCATCCCGTAAGAGACATCGACGACTCAAATCAAAATCTGATTTTAAAAGGTGAAACATATTGAAGAGATTTGAAGGAGGTAAATTAAGTGTTAAGTGTAATTGAAAACTAATGGTGTAAAATTTAATTGTAGTTTTGAGATACCATTGTTGTAGGTGGTTGTTGCAAGCGATGCCGGTCAGTTAGAGACAACTTTCATATTGGATGTTAACAGAAGCGAAAAAGGGTTAACAGAAGCGAAAGAGATTTAACGGCATTTTTTATAGGAGGTCAGACGTGGAATAAGTAATCCACTTGTCACAATTTTACTGGAAAACAGTTAAAACAACACCTAGGAAACTGTTTATAAGTTTTGTCCTAAAGAAAATATGATGTTTTGGGCTGACTTTTTCTTTTTCCAGTTATACCCTTAAATAAATTTGAATATAAGAATATTATTTTGTTGGTGTCATTAAAAAAGATAAGAATGTACATCATATTTGTTATATTTTTTTGAAAGATATTATATTTTTTATATTGTTGGTATCATTGAAAAAGATAAATATAGTTTGTTACAATATGAAAGTGTAAAATATTTATTATCTATTCCTATAATTTTAATCAAAATTACAAAAAAAAAATTATTGTTTGCAATTTATACATATTAGCGCAATAAAAAGACTGGACAAACGGAGTGCCCGTCTCAGCACTAGTAGATATAATAAAGAAGCAATGTAAAGCTTGTACCGAAAAAAAAAAAAGCAATGTAAAGCAATAGAAAAATGTCACGTAAGTGTAACTCAGTTGGTAATTCCATACATATTTTTTTTTGAATAAGCCAAAATGAGATATATAACCACAGATCTACTCCCTAGCACAAGGTATGCCAAAGGAGCAGAACATAATTACAACAGAATATTCAATAAGAAATCGAAAAAGTTAAACACAATTAGTCAATTCCCAAACAATGAAGGGGTTGCTGCCACCACAAATGGTAACCCAAAGGAAAGCAAACATTTCTAGAAGCTGCGTAAGTGATTTAGCACTATTATCAAAGAGCCTATGATTCCGTTCATTCCATAAAGTCCAAGCCGTGCATAGCCAAATAAGATGTAAAAAGGAACGCCGATGTTTGTACCGACCTGAAGAGAAGACAAACTGTGTAAAATGATCCAATACATGTTGAGGATCCACTAAATAGACACCAATCCATGTCTTAACAAGCTGCCAAAGAGAGCCAAAAAGGGGGCAATGAATTAGAAGATGATCTGCTGTTTCATTATGACCACATCCAGACACACACAATTGGGAGGTAGTAGGAAGAATGTCGCGCCGCAATAAGTTATCCTTGGTTGGCCATCTGTTGTGGAAGAGACGCCACACACAGATTGAAACCTTCAAAGGAACACCCTTATGTCAAACTGCCTCCGAAACAGCGTCGAAACTGTGCTCCTCCTGCCTCATGAGCATTTGGTACACACCACGAACAGTATATCCATCACCAACATTAGGACGCCACTGCCAAACATCTGAATGTAAATCCTGCAAGATAACGTTAGAAACAAAAGACCTACATTCCCCCAGAAGCTCCTCCTCCCACGCAAACAAACGACAACGCCACCCCCAAGCCCCCCTCCAGCACCCCAACCTAAGGAATGCATTTCGCCTACCGACAAATCCTTATGAACAGATAAATCAAACAGCCTCCTGAACTTCTCCCTAAACGAAACCGACCCCACCCAAACATCCGTCCAAAAATAGGTATTGAAGTCGTTACCAATTTTCTTCGTGATGCTCTCTTCAAACCAGCTCCCACCCTCCAACCCGATCCCCTCACGAACTCCACCACACCGACCCCGTTCTCCCCCCCTCCAAAAGACGCCCCCTCTCCTCACCGTAACGAGAAGACAAAACCCGAAACCACAGACCCTCCCTATCCACCAGACACCTCCAACACCATTTACCTAACAGAGCGATATTAAACTCCTTCAACCTCTGCACCCCCAAACCTCCCCTCTCCATTGACGAACAAACAATATTCCAATCAACCCATGCAATTTTCCTATTATCCTCACTCCCACCCCAAAAAAATGAAGTAAAATAGATTCAATAGAGGAGATGATACCTGAGGGGAGCTCTGAAGAAAGAAAGGGCGTAGACAGGCAGAGAAGACAGGACAAACTTAAGGAGAACCAAGCGACCACCAAACAACAAATTTCGACTCCTCCAACCAGACAGTCTAGATTTGATGCGATCAATAACAGGTTCCCAAAATACCAGGCGTCTAGCATCACCACCAATACTGAGGCCGGGATAAAGAAAAGGAATCCTCCCAATTTTACAGGACAAAACAGAAGCCGCCTCCCGCAACCAGGAATCATCGACATTAATGCCAACCAACATACTTTTATGATAATTCACTTTCAGCCCAGACATAGCTTCAAAAAGGAGAAGCACTGCCCGCAGAGCCCTGACATTCGCCCAACTTTTAACTCCCAACAACAGCGTGTCATCTGCAAATTGCAAGTGTGAAAGAACAGTAGGGTTATGCGCCCCTATTGAGTAGCCAGTAAAATGACTCGACTCCACTGCCGCAGTCATCATAACATTCAAGCCCTCTGTTGCGATAAGGAAAAGAAAAGGGGAAAGCGGGTCGCCTTGACGCAACCCCCGCTTCAATTGGAACTCATCTGTAGGACTCTTATTAACCAAAACAGGCTTTCATCCACTTTCGCCATAATGATGGAAAAGCCATCCTACCCATGACCGCATCCAAATAGCCCCAGTCTACGGAATCATAAGCTTTCTCAAAATCAACTTATAAACAACAAAAGGTCTTTTTTCAACTTACGAGCCTCATTAACCGCCTCGTTGGCAATTAAGATGCCATCAAGAATTTGTCTATCATGCACAAAAGCTGACTGAGTGTCGGAAATCACAGAGTGCAACACTTTCCTTAAGCGATTAGCCAACAATTTTCCCAAAATTTTATACAAACTTCCCACCAAAATAGGTCGAAAATCGTTGAGGCGCTGCGGATTATCAATCTTAGGAATAAGAGCAATGAAGGTACTATTTATTCCTTTGGAAAGACGACCATTATGATGAAACTCCGAGATGAAACGCATGATATCTTGCTTCAACTCCAACCATAAATCCTTGAAAAAACCCATATGGATGCCATCCGGTCCTGGACTTTTATAACTGTCACAATCCCACACCGTTGCCTTAACTTCATCCACAGTAAATGGTACAGCCAAAAGGCGGCCTCAGAGGAAGCCAACCTACGGAATTGCAAATTCTCCACACCTGGTCTGTTAATAGGGAGCGCCTAAAAATGATGTTAAAAGTGACTAAACACCGCCTCTCGGACATTAGAGATGTAACACCCGTACTAATTTTATCTAGAATATTAGCATGTGCTTTATACTGATACTGGATACATTAAAATTTTCAATAATAATAATACAACATAACTGAATGAATACAATTAGCTCGTTTATACAACTATTCAAGTACCACAAAATATACTTATACATATGCCTGACAAACTCCTGAGCTGGTACATGACGAGCAACTGCACTCCATCCAGCGTCTCTCTGAAGAACTTCATCACGAACCTCTTGCTTACCTGTAAACCTGCACCAGAAGGATTGGGATGAGACATAATGTCTCAGTGCGCTCCACCCAACCTACTGTTGGCAACCTCGGGGGACCTAGGGTTGCCGTGCCTACTTTTGGCGATCTCGGGGAGTCATATAATTGCCAAGCTTTAACCTTTCCCATATAGGGTATACCTGCCTGTTCCTGCTATCCTATGTAGTCATAATAACTAAACTACATCCTGCTAAACTAGTGATCAAGGGGAAAACTAGGATCACTGCCTGAGCCTGATAACTGAATAGTCAGGAAATCTAGACTATAACCTGATAACTTGGTGATCGAGGGGACTCCTAAGATCACCACATAATACCTGCCTGATAGGTAATTCTGCCTGATAACATAATAAAGTATATACTGATATTATTATGTTAGATGTTAGCGTTGAACAAACATTATTATCTGAGTTCATTTTATGGAATGCCCCCGAGTGGAGTAACCCCGGAGCACATTCCCCTGATAACCGGTGAAATTCCTATAGTAGGCTAATCACCGGACTCCTCTTGCCTATGTGTGGTTATCCTCGCGGAAGATTCCTGTCCGTTCCAGCTGTATCTGGAACCCCCTGTGCTCTAACTAGCGAGAACACAGAAGACACACTATAAACTTATGTGTGGTTATCCTCACGGAAGTTCCTGCCCGTTCCAGCAATGTTGAAACCCCCTGTGCTCTCTAACTGCGAGAACACAGAAGACACAAAGTTTATCCTGATAATTAATATTATTCCTGGTATATAAAATATACTTATCCTGATAAATTCCTGAACATCTATATATATATATATAAGAGTCGTCATGTAGGCTCCCTAATGGGCTGGCCTATCTAGAATAAATTTGAAGCGTATCTGTGCCATGACTTGTCAACATATATATACATGTTTATACATAATCTGTATAAATCCTGATAATAACCTTGTACCACTATCTAGGGTACATCCTATCCTGAACTGTTGCGTACATCCGTAGCGTCACTCTGACGTGAACAACTGGGACACGCCCTGATGTACATATAAATGTACCTGAAACTGGGGAAAAGCCTGGTACCTCTATCTACGGTACACTAAAACCTGCCTGGTTAAGGGTATCCTGAAAAACTAACCCTTAACATACCTGATACTATTCTTAACTGAACCTTGAATGTAATAGCACATTCCTATTATCCTCGTATTCTAAATTGAATACATCTCTATTCCTGCTAACCTATTATAGGTTCTTGACATATCGTTGTCATATGTCATCCTTAAGAGGTTACTACCTCACTTGCATTAACTTTCATGTTCTTATAACCTTTACCCTTACAATCCCAATGCTTTGCCTATTCCTTGCTTCTTATAATTTTATCCGTTGTAAGCCTTATGGGTGAGTTAAAATGGTGTTCCTTGATTCTTAAAGGTTTTTTGGAGAAAACAGTAGTGAAAAACCCCGCATAAGTGTGTTAGAACACCCGAAACAGCTCAGCTGACCAAGCTGTTTCTGGTGAGCTTGCTATAGCGATGGGCTGGTCGCTATAGCGACCCTGTGCCGTAGCAGGAAAAGCCTGCTCGCTGCAGCGAGCTTATCAGTACAGAAATTGCTCAAAATTGCATTTTTCACCATTTTAGCTCAATCCAACTTACCCAAACATCCCAATGATGTTAGGAATGATTTTCTGATACAAAATGATAGTTTAAAGCATGTATAAGCAAGGAATTAGCAAGCAAAGGGAATTAGGGTATAAAACATAAAACTTTGCTCAAACCATAATCACACCCAAACTCACTCAAAGTGGGTTCTAAAACCCTAGGGAGCTCACCTAGTAGAAGTTTTGATCCTTGCCAAGCCTTCCTCTTCAAACCCTAGCTTGAAATCTTACTTCCTTTCTTGATCCTCTTTGCTTCCTTTGGATCAAAATCACAAACCTTGCTTGCTTGCTTGCATGAAGATGGAGTAATTGAGATAAAAGTTTGATGATTGTTGAAGGATTGGAGGGAGGGGCGCAAGAGTGGAAGAGAGAAGGGAGAGGGTTTGGTTTTAGAGAGAGAAGTGGAATGGTAAAATGAAGAATTTTGGGGTTTATCCCTTTTTTATAAAAATCCTGGCGTGGCAATTACAAAATTGCCCTTCCTTAAATATCTCTGATACATCGTCCTTCTACTGATAAATACTTGAGTCTGAAGCGGGATATTGATAAGTGCCAAAAATGAGTTAAAAAGCATAGTTAATTTAAGCACTTAAGTAGCTTGTTTTGCAAGTTATCATGGGAAAAGCTCATAATCACTGATCAAATGCCCAATATTGCTTTTACTTCTTTCCCCATCCATTTGTGCAGAAAAATGCAAGCCAGGACATGATTTGAGCAAAGAATCAAGAAGAAAAGAATCTGATAAACTCGCCCAGCGAGCTAATGGCGAGTCCTTGGCGAGCTCAGGCAGGGATTTTCAGGAGCAGGGGAACTTGATTTCGCTCAGCGAGATTCACCCTCGCTCAGCGAGCCAAGGCGGTTTAAGGAGATTTGAAGACGTGGCTGAAAACCACTGGCAAAGACAGCAAATCTCGCCGAGCGAGATGTCACTTTCATCTTTTAGTATTTAAGCTTTATTTCATACTTTTATTATATATAGAATTATTATTAGGTTAGTTTTTAGACAGAAAATAGGGCTAGAAGCTTTGACTTCATGGAGCAAGAGTAATTGAAGGTGGAATCAACTAAGACATCTTTGGGAAATCAAGAACTTGGCTTTGAATCTTCATTTTCTTTACACTTTTGTATAGTTGTCATGAAAATGAACAACTAACTCCCTTTGTTGGGATTGAAGGTACTTTATCTAGCTTAGATGTAATATTTGATTATGCAAATATATGATTCTAGCAATTTATGTGTTACTGAAGTTATTCTTGTTTTTCATTCTCATGCTTGATTTAATTGCTATTGACAAATACTTTTGAATCTAGGCTTAGAATAATCTTCTATCAAAATAAGAAATTCTAGACATGGAATTTGGTTTTGATAATCACATAAAGTGTCGGAACGTAATGCTTTCGGATCGTTTAATAGATTGAGAAATCGTCGATTAAACGATACGATCGATCTCACGACGTCATTTGGACACGAATGACGTTGTCGAGTGATACATGATATTTTCGCTAAAACGCTAGAATTCATATGCATGATTTTTAGATTATATTCGATGCAAGATTGATGAACTCCGATTCCAACGCTTTTATTCCCTATTACTTGTAATTTTATTTCCGCTTTTAGATTCCATTAGTTTTATGCAAACAAGTTACAAACCCCTTACTCAAAACAATAACGATTGTTGAATGGCTCAAGATAGTGCACCAATCCCTGTGGAGACGATAATATAAAAATACTTACTTTTGTTACGCAACTAACAAAATGGCGCCGCTGCCGGGAATTAGTGTTTAGATATTTTGAGCATCGCAATAATTTGTATTGTTTTGAGCATTTGTATATATCTTGTTAATATTTTTCTTCTCTTTTGTACATTGTTAAATTTTGTCTGCATTAACCCTCTTTGTTATACAAAGAAATTTTTTTTGTTAGTTACACTCGTTTCAGATTCTCAACATAAAGGAAATCATGGCTGATCATCATGATTATTTCAACTTCTATACTTCATTCGAGTATGAATCCTATCAACAGTATCAACAATATCCGTCTGAAGATGAACAAATGTCAAGAATAGAAAATACTTTGAATATGTTCATGCAACAATCCATGATCAACATGCAAAATACCAACCATAGATTGAGAGCTTTATCATGCCAATTGGAGATTTTGCAAGTTCAATTAAATTTTCTACCAAGAATCATGGATGTTCAGACCAACAATCAATCCACTTTGGAATTCGGAGAGATTGTTGAAGACGATGTTGATGAGAGTGAGGAAGAGACAATGTTTGAAGGATGTGGTATAAGGAAAATAGTAGAAGAAATAGAGATACCACACAAAGTAGAACTTCCTCAAGAGTGGTCAGATTCTGAAGAGGCCAAAACTGTTGATAGTGAAGAAGTGATGGATATTGAGAAAAAGGAACAGTTTCTTAACAAGGAAGAAACTTGTGAAAAGGAGGGGATGAAAGTGAGCAAGGCAGAACTTGAGTTTGTAAAAGATAGTATTTTTTCCTTGTTCATCAAACTCTGGATAGGGAGGTTATGGACTCCACATCAGCTATACTTCAAGTTCATGGAATTCCTCCAAAAACAAAGGAATACAAAGGCTGATGTGCGTTCCGTCTCATTTTGGCCACCCTAACAAAACAGGCGTCGAGCTAACGACGTAAAACAAGTGCTTGTTGGGAGGCAACCCAATTTTATAAGTTTTTATGCTTTATTAATGCTTTTTAGAAACCTTAGGTAAAGCTAAAAATGACAAGTCTTTTGAAATGCTGCATTTTTGAAAATTCTAAAACCTGTCATTCTCGCTGAGCGAGATAGTACTTCGCTGAGCGAGGCTTACTGATAAGCTTGTTGAGCAAAGTATCAGATGCATGATAATGATAATGATAGAAATTGTTTCAAAGTGCAAAGCCAAGTTACTTGTTTCTTGCTTTTCTAGGTGTGTACTTGATTTTGAAATGAGTACTTTACACACCATTTATCTCATACAATTTTAAGCGATAACATGCTTATTATGTGAACCACTTAGAACTAGCCTAAATGTGAGGAATCCTCAAGTGCTTTACATATATGCAGGAGACCGGCATTCATTGTTTTACTCGGTTGTTTTATGTTAAATCTGATAATTGTTTTGAATTGTATGAAAGCACAGAAATGATCAAGGCATTCTTTTGAAATTGAGAAAAAACACTTGACCACAAAAAGCCTACCCTGTGAGAAGTGAGTATTTGATAACCCCATTTGAGCCTAATTAATCAGAATCCTTAACTATGAACTGTCAATATTCATAAGCACAATGCTTAGTGAATTTGCCCAAGTTTTTCAAAATCCAGTTCATAGTTAAATCACTATAGGATTCTGATATTCTTACCTTCATTTTGAACCCTAAACCATCATGTTTATTTGTCCCTTGCCTGATGATAAGGGAACATTCAATTAGGGTATTATTTTGAATAAGTTGGGGAGAAAAGGGAGGTATTGTATGTCAAGTAGTGGTGAAATTTAAAAATTGATCTTGACAACAAAGAAAAAGAAAAGAAAAAGAAAAAAAAAGAAAAAAAGAAAGAAAAGGAACAAAGAAAAAGAAAAGAAAAAAAAAGAAAAATTCAATTATTAGAAAAAGTTGTCAAGATCAAAGTACTACTAGTATATCACCAAGGGTTGATAATGAAATTTTGGAGGAAGTTGTGTAAATAGAAAGAATGTTCCTCTATGCTTGGCTATTTGAATTCAATTTTTCCCACATATGACATTTCTTTTGGAAACCAAACCAAGTTACAACCCTCAAAGACCTTTTGATCTATGCTTTTGTACTTTTTGAGATGATATTTGGATGAACACATAACTTAATCTAGATGTAAGCTGAATTGCCGGATGAGTGTTCAAAACCCTCACTTCATGATTTCAATTTGTTTTATTTACTTTCAAAGAAGTGTGTTAGGTGTGGTTCATTGTTAATTATGTTATTGACTTGAATTGTGTAATGTGAATTTTGTGTTTAGGACTTATGTCATATTCATAGTATATATCTAGATTAATGAGAAACTTCATACTTGCCCGCACAATCCACATTTGAATTATGTCATCTCAAAACTTTTCATTTCTTTGCATGTATTGTACTTTTGTCCAAAGCCTTGATTTTCCATTTTTGTTTGAGTCCTTTGTTTGAGGACAAACAAAGATTTAAGTTGGGGAGTGTGATAAGTGCCAAAAATGAGTTAAAAAGCATAGTTAATTTAAGCACTTAAGTAGCTTGTTTTGCAAGTTATCATGGGAAAAGCTCATAATCACTGATCAAATGGCCAATATTGCTTTTACTTCTTTCCCCATCCATTTGTGCAGAAAAATGCAAGCCAGGACATGATTTGAGCAAAGAATCAAGAAGAAAAGAATCTGATAAACTCGCCCAGCGAGCTAATGGCGAGTCCTTGGCGAGCTCAGGCAGGGATTTTCAGGAGCAGGGGAACTTGATTTCGCTCAGCGAGATTCACCCTCGCTCAGCGAGCCAAGGCGGTTTAAGGAGATTTGAAGACGTGGCTGAAAACCATTGGCAAAGACAGCAAATCTCGCCGGGCGAGTGAAATCTCGCCGAGCGAGATGTCCCTTTCATCTTTTAGTATTTAAGCTTTATTTCATACTTTTATTATATATAGAATTATTATTAGGTTAGTTTTTAGACAGAAAATAGGGCTAGAAGCTTTGACTTCATGGAGCAAGAGTAATTGAAGGTGGAATCAACTAAGACATCTTTGGGAAATCAAGAACTTGGCTTTGAATCTTCATTTTCTTTACACTTTTGTATAGTTGTCATGAAAATGAACAACTAACTCCCTTTGTTGGGATTGGAGGTACTTTATCTAGCTTAGATGTAATATTTGATTATGCAAATATATGATTCTAGCAATTTATGTGTTACTGAAGTTATTCTTGTTTTTCATTCTCATGCTTGATTTAATTGCTATTGACAAATACTTTTGAATCTAGGCTTAGAATAATCTTCTATCAAAATAAGAAATTCTAGACATGGAATTTGGTTTTGATAATCACATAAAGTGTCGGAACGTAATGCTTTCGGATCGTTTAATAGATTGAGAAATCGTCGATTAAACGATACGATCGATCTCACGACGTCATTTGGACACGAATGACGTTGTCGAGTGATACGTGATATTTTCGCTAAAACGCTAGAATTCATATGCATGATTTTTAGATTATATTCGATGCAAGATTGATGAACTCTGATTCCAACGCTTTTATTCCCTATTACTTGTAATTTTATTTCCGCTTTTAGATTCCATTAGTTTTATGCAAACAAGTTACAAACCCCTTACTCAAAACAATAACGATTGTTGAATGGCTCAAGATAGCGCACCAATCCCTGTGGAGACGATAATATAAAAATATTTACTTTTGTTACGCAACTAACAGATATTACAAGAGACACCCTCCACAAGAGTACCTTCAACTAGAATAGAAGATATAGCATTTCTGCGTCGTCTACCCGTCATTACAACATGAAAATATTTAGTGTTTGCATCACCTTCTCGGAGCCAAGACATCCTGGACTGCTGCCAGGAGATACTAGCATTGACCCTGGAAAGAGAGTGAAGGTCGGTAGACAAAACATGCAATTCGGCCACCTCCTCCTCTGTTAAGACGGCCAGCTCTCCGTTAGACTCCAAATCCGCGATATTATCCTTTAAAGAATTAATTCTGTCTGATAAATTATGGGTATGAGTTAAGTGCCAATCTTTAAGAGCTGATTTTAGCAACTTCAATTTTTCCTTTAGAACAAAGCCACCCCAACCATCCACCTGCAGGGATTGCCATATATTGCGCACAAACTGGTGGTAACCTGGAATATGACCAACATTTCAACATACGAATCGGCCTCGGACCCCAATTCTCCTCATCAACCGACAAAGAAATCGGACAAAGATCAGACAACCCACGTAGGTTCGCTACCTGTAAACAATTAGGCCACCTAGAACTCCACTCCTCAGATAACAAAAAGCGATCAAGTCGACTCATAGAACTCACATCCCCCTTATACCACGTAAAGTTGCGGCCATGAAGGGGGAGATCGACAAGAATATTATCATCAATAAAAGCATTGAAGGGAACACAATCCTGAGAACGAACAACACTCCCCTGTGATCTTCTTTCCTCGATACTACGGACCGCATTGAAATCACCACATAAACAAAAAAGTTTCCCCACCAATCGCTGAAGCTGCCCGGATAAAGAATTCCATAACAACTGCTTGGCCCCAGAATCACAGGGAGCATAGACATTAAAGAGATAAAATTCTTCATTAGCTGGAATAAAACGACCGTGAATAACCAAGACATGCTCCATACTAAACGACGACCAAACCTCCACCACAGTAGGATCCCACATAATTAACAATCCACCTGACGCCCCTATGGAGGGACGAAAAGAATAAGAATGTGTCAGGTCTCCCCAAAGGGCCGCACACAAAGCATCAGTAATTCCATACATTTTGTTATGCAGAGACTGCAGTTTGAACCTTGAATTTTCACTTCTGCACATTTATAGAGTGAATTTAGTCATTAGGTTATTTGACCAAAAACAATAGAGAAAAAAACATGAATATTAAAACATCAAAGCATTTCATGTATGACTTAACCGATTTTAGATGTCTCGTTAGTATAACTTAAATGCTAAAAAATTGATAAGATATTTAATATGTTGGAACACATATTCAAAGAAATATTTTCATGTACGGATCCGTCTCTGACTATGTGTGAGTTTCACTGCTCCACTCTCTAAAAAAAGTTTTTACATTAAACTTGCGCGGTCTAAGTGGTAAGCGGCTCAAATCTTAATTTATGACTCATGTACATAGAAAATAATTAATCATTTAGAAGATAATTCCTATACACACTCTATACTCCAATAAATTAGTTTCTGCGTAAAGATAACTGTTTAACAAAAGCAACCTAAAGTTTTCTTTAAAAAAAAAAAGCAACCTAAAGTTTGAGACATAGATGCATTTTACATATATATGGAATTCTTAGTTTAGTAGAAATATTTATCAATCCTCCATTGACAAACACTTCTACACCTCTCTTAAAAATAAAATAAAAAGTAAAAACTATGGGCTGTGACTAGTAACCCGATCATAAACTAATCACACAAATTGATCTCCTTATCATGTCCGTCAAAAGACCACCTTAATTAAGTTGTATGGAGTTAATTAATCTAGCTATTAGTCAATTCAATTGATATACAAGGATTGCAACTATTTAGTTACAAATTTTGAGACAATCTTATTCTTCTTTCTTCTTAGTTGACAATAACAATAGAAAAGAAAAAGGGAGAAAGAAAGTAAGAAAACAATAACAATATGAAAGAAAATTGTCCAAAAATGACCCAGTCCTCTTCTTATTTTTAAAAGTTAAAACAAATTATAGATAAAAATTAGGAGGCTTTGGTAGCTCAATTAGTTTTAACCAAGTGTTAAAGGTGTTTGAGGTCCGGTTCAAATCCGGGAGAAAGAGAAAAATATTTATCTAACAACTAATTCTAACATTGAATGGTCATCTTATGGAGAGGGAGAACTCCTATCCGACACGAGAGATTCTCTTCAATTGCGTGCAGAGGATAAATATCGTGAACAATTTAATAACGACATGGAAAACTTGGTGCAATAAGTCGCACATATACTTCCCCTAGAAAAAAAGTCGCACACATGCTTCCATGCATTTGCTCAACAATTAGAACAACAGATTCAGAGAGAGAGCAAGTTGTTGATACAAACTTCTCTGGGGGAGATTTAATATTTAATACACCATTTGATTGAGAATCAAGTTCTCTCTTGCTTTGAATTTTCATTTCAATGGTTTTAGTATCTCTTTATTCAATAATAGCAGACCTTTTTTTTTTTACAAGATTAACTATGAGACCTTGAATATATATAGTTGAACCCCAGACCAAGTTCTGGTAGATCACAACCATTACCACTAGATCACTAAAGTTTTTTGTGACATATAGTTGCTTTCATTTTATTTATCTAGCACAAATGCGAGTTCACTTTAAGTCATTCTCACAACCCTGAATTCCAACATCATTTGAACACGAATTGAACGTCATTCATACACATCATGCGATTCAACTTCATTTTCACCGCCGCCGGTGACCCCAATAACAACATCCCGCCACCGTTGCAACTGCCACTTCAACAACACATGCCGTCGTAACTGCCACCGCCGGAAAATCACTTTCTCTCACTGATCCACACACATCACGCCGCCGCCGCAACTGCCACCTCACCAACAACTGACTGCCGTAAATGTCATTGCCGATAACTCGCTTTCTCTCACCGATTCACACCATCTTTCATCGAATTGACAAAAAATTATGACCAATGTTGATATTGATTGTCTGAATTTTGTTAATTTCGAATCCTTGACATTAGGGTTTGAAAATTATTGATTTTGTTATGTGATTGTGTGAATTTTAGCTTTTTCTTCATTATTCTTTTTTTCATACTAAATGTTAAGTAGTGTTGCTCTAACCCTAATGATTAGCCCTACTTTTTAGTTATAAAAATTTATGAAAAAAACTTCGGATGGGGATCGAACCAGGTACCACATGCTTTCAATTCACAACTCTTACCACCAAGGTACTGATGTTTTTTATGACATGTGATTGTTTCAATGTTGTGTATTCAACACAAATCTCGGGTCCTCTTTCTTTCAATCTCACAATTCCTAAATCATTTCTCACTCACTTTCATCTCTCTCACCATCTTGCAATTGAACCTAATAACCATAACACCACCCTTTTTGACGGACCTAATTAATTATTATGAAAAAAAAATATGCAAGGAATTGAATCAGATAACACATGAAAATGTCATTTTTTTAAAAGTCACTAACGCCATTGCAATTCCTTTTTTGATAGTAGTTCCTTTTCATTATTAGCGGTTCCTTTTTATTATTATTATTATTTTTTATTTCAATTACCACGTAACGTTCCTTTTTATTTTTTTTTCTTTCGGTTACTAAATAACAATTCCTTTTCCTTATTTTTTTCTTTCGATTAACAACTTTTGCGGTTAGGATCAATTTCTTGGTGCTAGCTTTTGTATATATTTTTTCTTTTGATTTGTCATTTTTATTGCAGTCCATCTTTTATTTTTGTTACTTTTTGAGATAGTTTGATAACATAATACTGAATATAACTATAAAAGTAATAATATAGTCATTTGATAGTTATATATGAAGCTATACAAAACCCGTGCATCACACGGGTTAGAGTCTAGTTATAGAAAATATGAGGGTTAGGGTGAGATAAGAATGCTCTAAAAATACTATGAGCAACCTTGTTTGTTTGGTTGCCTCCGAACAAGGTTGGTGGTGAAGAGCATCAAATAAAGTTTTGAAATCAGTTTCAAACAAAACAACATGCATTCCATTTGATATGACCACTTTGATAGCTTGCAGTAAGCTTAAAGCTTCGGCTTCTAGAACAGTTGCAGTAGCTAGAGAGAGAATGATCTGATTTACCTAGCAAAAATAAGCTTGTAGAGCCTCGGAAACACATATCGTACCCCATGATCGAATTATTGTTGAAAGAAGATGTGTTCACAATACATTTGATTGTGCTTGTCGATGGCTTGGTCCAAGAATTACTATTGAAAGGTGTTTTTGCTAGTTGCGTACAACTCCATTCATTAAGACTATCCTTTGCTAGAGTGACTACTATGGGGATGGGAGAGGTGTCAATGTCATTCAATAGTTTAGTGTTGTGTCTCTTCCATAAACTCTATAGAGTCATTGCTACTAACAATTACTGCTGAGTTCTCAACACGTCAAATAAATCAAAAAGCGTTGAAATAAAATTGTTAGCATTAAGGAAGACCATCTGAATAATGTCATGAAGGCCAAACACTTCCCAAGAACTAGTAGCCTTTGAGCGAATAAAGAAGGTAGTATATATTTGTTCTAGTGAGGAGATCACAAGAAACACAAGAGTCATCACAGACATAAGTGGCTGCAAGAATGAGATCCGAACAAATGTGATAAGCGGATTTAACCGTGTAAGAGCCATCAAACATGGCTTTCCATATACATTGGTCAAGGTTCAAGCGTGAATAGAGTGAAAAGAATTTGCTAGACTTTCTTAGTGATATGCACTTAATGTAAACTTTTGCATTTTATCAATGAATTGTTTTTTTTAGCTAAGGGACAAAAACATGATTAAGCCTTAAAAAATAAAATTTATTCGTCAATCAATTGTTAATTAATCGTCACATCATAAAAATATATTTGATTTTAATCGTCACATCGTATGCAATTGTGATTAATTAGTGTTTTAAAAATTATATACGTTTATATATTAAATTCATAATAAAGTCTTGAGTTCGAATTTAATATTAGGCATGCAGCAGTGTTAAAACTCTTAGAGATAATTTACCGTTCATATAAGGTATTACAAGACTCGAGAGATTAGTTTTCATAGTTGTGGCGGACATACGCGGTTTACACAAAAAAAATATTAAACCCATATCATCAAATTTTCAAAGTTATTGAATTAAAAAAATGAAATCAATAATAGGAAGTACACAGAAATACCATATCATCACCACATTTATTTGACAGCACCATAAATTCAACATTCAGAACAGTTTCTTTATCCCCAGTTTCTCCAATTAAAATGTTAAGTTAGGAACGTGTAATCAGCAAGGAGAAATATTGAAATATTATAGTATTAGGAAGACTTAGTATGCCCACAGAAAAGTAACAACCAAGAACATTAGATGCATGCGTGTATATATATAGATGTATATGTGACCATCAACATTCATACAGAAGCAACAAAAATAAAAGTGAAGTGTGAAAAAATATTTTGCAAGAGTGTAGTAATGGAAGAAGGGAAAGGAAGAGTTTGTGTGACTGGAGGTACAGGGTTTATTGGTTCATGGATTATTAAGAGACTCCTTGAAGATGGTTACGCTGTTAATACTACTGTTAGATCTAATCCAGGTATCCCTTTTTGAAAGTAAAAAAAAAACTATAAACTACATCAATTCATATTGTTAAATTACATTTTTATAATCCACTGTTACATTTTTAATTAAAAAGAAATGAAAAAAAAATCAATTTCATTTAAATTACATTATTAATTCTTCTTATTGTAAGGTATCTCTATTGAATTAAGCTGTACTTCATATTTTTAAATTAACTCTTCTTCTAGAAAAAGTTAACAAAATATAAAAATACTTGTCACTATTTTTTTTTTGCTAAGAATTAAAAAGACCAAAATTAGAAACCAAATTCATTTTTTTTTTGTCTCTAATTTCCTTTGATAACACAACTTTCCCTCTTCAAATATCTTTATTCGTAACTAGCTTAATCTATACGTCTATCTACTTTTCTCGATAAAAATAATGGAAGATATACAATTTTAGTCGATTATCTAAAAAAGATTAATTATTTGAATGGATAGAGTAAGCGACATAGTTAAATAAAACAAAATTATAGCAAATGATAGTTAAAAAGATTAATGATTTTTTTGTAAGTTTTTTTTTGTGAGACCAAAATTTGGTATCTCCTTTCTATATAACTAGCGAAAAAGCGGACACTCACGTGTCTGTCTTTCCATTTTTTTAATGCGCTAACGCGTGTAGATTATCAGCGATATTTTATAGACATTTTACGTGTAAATTACAAATGATATTTTATATATAAACTTTTTGATATAGATTAAAATTATAAATATAGATATGTGTGACTTTGAAATGCAACAAACTCAACAAACTATATTTATATTTTTCAATAACAACAATAATATAACAAATTGACAAAAATTCTTATCTTTTTCAATAACACCAACAATATAACATTAATATAGAAAATTTTGTTTAAGAGTATAATTGAAATAACAAAAAAACTCAGCCCAAAATCTCCCAAAACCCAATATTTTCTTTATATATAGTATAAATGTATGGATATTTAATAAAAGAAGTTGGTTATTTGCTTAAATAAAGGAAAAATTATTGCAATTGATTTTTTTTTGTAAGCTAAAAATTTTATTTTAAAAAATAAAATAAAAAACTTAGGACATAATCCTAACCTAGAAAAAAAAAAGATAAAAAAGTTAAAAATAAGGCAAAAATTTTCCTCAAACTAAGCCGGTTTTATACTCCTTGAATGGGTAGAAAATGATTTAAATTAAGGGTAAATTTAAATGACGATAGAGAAATTTAGTATTATGTTTATGCATCAAGGAGTGCTAGCATCACACTTTTTTTTGTGCTTTTTTGGGTTAGAAAGTGTGTGTCAACCTCTTACTTAACTAGAAACCAAATTATATGTCATTTTTGTTTGTTTTTACTATTATTATTTTCTTCATCATGTAATGATATTGATACATATGTGACCAAAATTATGTAAATAGCAGGTCAAAAGAAAGATGTTAGCTACCTCACAAATCTTCCAAATGCATCTCAAAAGCTAAGATTTTTCAACGCTGATCTTAGCAACCCAGAAAGTTTCAATGCAGCAATTGAAGGGTGCATTGGAATATTCCACACAGCTACTCCAATTGATTTTGAAGAGAACGAACCAGAGGAAATAGTGACCAAAAGAACCATTGATGGAGCATTAGGAATTCTAAAAGCATGCAAAAATTCAAAGACATTGAAGAGAGTTGTTTACACCTCTAGTGCTTCTGCTGTGTGTATACAAGACAAAGAAGAAGATGTATTGGATGAAAGTTATTGGAGTGATGTGAATATTCTTAGAACTTTGAAGCCTTTTGCTTGGTCATATGCTGTTTCTAAGACACTGGCTGAGAAAGCTGTTCTAGAATTTGGAGAACAACATGGATTGGATATTGTGACTCTTGTACCACCTTTTGTTGTAGGACCTTTCATTTGTCCTAAGCTACCTGGGTCTGTCCATAGTTCACTAGCTTTCTTATTTGGTAAGTGAAGTTTCTTATAATCTCTTGATCTTGTTTGCAGTAAAAAATACATCAAATTAAGTTAGCATCTTTATACTTTGTTTGTTTTGTCTTCTAATTTCTTCACCAAATAAAATTTTGAATACAAACTTAAAATGTCAACCATGTGATTTTAATCCAACGGTCAAGATGTGCTTACTGCAAGGACCGTAGGTTATATTGTGATTGCATCTAATCAAATCCATGTTTTAAACATTGATTGCTTCCAAATTGATTTTAGTTGGTCAAACTATTGATAGCAACAACAAAAAGTTCTGTTTATATATATATATATATATATATATATATATATATATATAATTTTACAAATAGGGTGTTTTTTTCCAAAGGCAAGTAGTACATTTTATTAATTGTTTTTTTTTTAAAGCTGTTCTTTGAAGAATTGTTGGTAATTTACGCAACGGTCAATACATATTAGCCATATGACATTAGTAAATTTGGATGTGGTCTAAAAATTACATTATTGATAAAAATTACCTTATACGTACTTGTGGCTAAGTTTCATTTCTGTTGAATAAATTATTCAAAATTCTTTGAAAATCAACATAGACGGGTAGACCTCACATTTATTAGTATATATCTTTATCAAACACTATGGTTCTGATGGGTGCTCACGTGCTTGTATGCTTTTTCTGACAAAAAATAGTTTAAATTAATAAATTAACAATAATTAAAAAAGTCGGTTGTTTGATTGTGTATGAGATGATTAAACTTAAAATAGCTTAAAGGAAGAGAAAATTGAAAGAAAAATGTTAAAAAAAACTTCATATCATGTGTAATTTTTTTTTAAAACTCATTTGTTTGGATAAAAATTGATAAATATAATAATTTAAATAAATGACAAAATTGAAAGAAAACAACTATGTCAAAATTTGGGGATCTCTTTTATTTACATGATTGTCAATGTTTCAACCACTGTATGTTGTTGACTAAAACCTCATAAAAATGGATGTTCATTCTATAGTTTTTTTTTTTTTTTTTTTTTTACTTTTGTTAATTCAGCACGTCAGTGATCGGTCAATATGGTTAATTTTTAGTTATATAGTAATAAAAAGTCAACGTGAAAATAATAGTAGTATATTTTCTCCCCTAAAAAAATAGTGGTATATTTTCTAAGTCCGGTCATTATCTTGACTTTATCCAATGTGTTAAATCCACAATGCATATATACCAATATATTCGGTTCAGGTTTATAACTAAGCTATGCATATTCTTTGAAAATCTAGTCAGAAACATACATTTTTAAATTAATGAAAATGAACAAGAGGAAGTTGTTGCATTCAGGTGATATTGACAATAATCCATTGGTAGCCTCTCGTCTCCATATGGTTCACGTTGATGACGTAGCAAGAGCACATATATTCTTACTTGAACATCCTAATCCAAAAGGGAGATACAATTGCTCACCATTCATTGCAACTATTGATGAAATAGTTCACATTGTTTCTTCCAAGTACCCTAAATTTCAAATACCAACATCCAAGTGAGTTCTACATATTAATTAGTTATCCTTCTCCATGTAAATAACTAAATTTATGCAATCTTTCTTTCATTGTTACTAATATTTTTCAATGTATTTTCATCTTCTAGAGAGCTTATGGGAGTTAAAGGTCCTAAGCTTCCACATTTAACCTCAAAGAAACTCATGGATGCTGGATTCAAGTTCAAGTATAGCCTTGAGGAAATGTTTGAGGACGCAATTGAATGTTGCAAGGAAAAGGGTTATGTTTGAGCCATGAAGTTAACAAGATAATTGATAGTATAAATAAATCATACGTCGCTAGACATGGCTTAAAATTTGAGTTATTTTCTATTTTAGCACATAGATGAAATAAAACCACCGGTGCAATCAGATGAAGTAACAAACGAATAATTCAATGGATGAGGAATGGTTTGAGATCTCTACAATCTTTCATTAATAATAATATGGTCCACTTATATTTTGAACTCCTAGTCCAATATATGATGTCATTCAGCGGCAGAGCTAGAAATAATTTTCTGGGTGGGCCGACTTTTAATGTGTGTAAATGTATATTTTCTTATTAGTTAATTTGAGTGACTATTGATTTTTTGTCTCTAGAGCATGATTTAAACAAGTATTTTAAGGATATTTTAACATAAATATTATATAATTTTTAATATATTATACATATACTTTTAATTGAAAAAAAGAATTATCCTTTATTAATAATTGAAAAAAGAATTGTGCCTTATTAACACTAATTGTTGGTAAGAGGTATACCATTAGATATATAATTATTAAAAACAATAATTTTCAAATTGAAGGTTGTTACTTGGTGCAAAGAAATTCTTTTGATCTACCAGCATGAGCCGGCTCTAGCCTCGTTGATGGTTTTTTTTAATTATTTTTTTGAAAAAACGCATAAAAAAATTAAAAAGAGTGGCAGACGACAAGAAGGCAACATAGATTTTGACTTAACCACTAAAACACACCGTACAAATATGGTTTTTAGGCAATATAGATTTTGACTTAACCACTAAAACACACCGTTTGGATCAGCTTTGGACTATCAATCTTACCATTTAGGGCACAAAGCCCTCCAGAAGGGCTCAGCGCCCTCAAGAAATGGCTCAGCGCCCTCCATAAGGGTCATAAGGGCCTTAGGCGAGCCCGCTAGGGGGCGCCGCCTTAGAGAGCTTCTAGAAGCCTCTAGAACGCTCCAAATCACTCTAAACGTGGCTTTGTGCCCAAGCTATTTGGGGCCTAATCCATGGAAAAACAAGCCCAAATAAGGCTATAAATACCCACTTGAGAGACATTCTCAAGACATTTCAATCACAGAATAAACCCTAGCTTTCTAGATTGTACTCTCTGCAAGTACAGTTGGCGCCCACCGTGGGGCTACGGTAAAACTAACCTAGCCGCACCTCTGAATCGTCAGCCTCTGCTATGACTCGGAAGCCACACCACCTCTCTTAACCCTACTTTACATTCGCAACCGCCAACCCTTATCATCTCTACGCTGACGGATGATCACCAAATCAGGTTCTATTTTTCTAAAATTATTCAAGTAGCGATTACTCTATTTTGTTTGATTATTCAGATTGATTTCAATTATTGTTTCATATCATCATTATCCATCAAATTCCAATCCTTATTATTTGCTGTCGCTGCTACGTATTAAATCAACCCAAAGCAATTACTTGTTGCATCTCTCTATTTCAATTTCAATTAAAATTGGTGCTGTGTTTGAATTACTACGGGGTATTTAGCTTCATGTTGTTGTACCTGTTTACCTTATTTTAAATTGGGGAATTGCTATTGCTATTGTTCGGTGCCGTATTCTATATAAATAAATATATATGGGCGCATATCTACTATAATTGAGAATTGTTATTGATGTGCACGTGTGTCGTATTTCCAATTGCTTTTTTGATGGTTGTGCCTCTTTACTTATTGAAAACCACTTGTTGTTTTGCGGTTGCTATTCCTGCTATATGATTCCATATTTTGGCGTTTATTATTGCTGCTATGCGATTCGATTCATGTTACTACTGATAATTCCTCTACTGCCGCAGCCGCAATTTGAATTTAGAGTACCCATCGATTAACAAGAAAAGTGGTATACTGTTTATAGTAAAAGATATGTACTTGTTTGTTAATTGATTTCGATATTTATCTCTTTGATTTCAATTTACTTCTATGAAGATTTTATTTTGAAGAAGAGCAGTATAACACGAAAACGGAGTATATACATACTTCAGATCTAGTTGAGAGCTATGGAAGATCCAACCAACAGAGGAGCTCAATTCATCGCCATCATAGTCATCCTTATGCGTAGGCGGACAACACCAACGACGCCATGGAAGAACGCTCTACTCTCCAGAGAACACCGTGCAGTCGGAACGATGACATTTAAAGAAGATCGTCCAGGTTCTATATTCCCTTAATTAATTCATAGCATTCGCCTGTTTTGATTTATCATATGTTCTTTTCAAAATATTGAACCTAATCTAATGGGAAAGTTATAAGAACATTAAAATAGGCAACTTTGTTCCAATTTAGTAGAAAAAGGAAGAGAACACTACAATTGTAGTAGAAGGATGAGTAGAACACAAGAGGTAGTACCAAGTTAATAGAAGAAAGACTACTCTAGGTACCCCATGGCAGAAGTAAAGTGTAGTATTAAAAGGTCACATGGGACGGATTCTGGCGAGGAAAGCCTTGGTATTTAAGTGGTCCAAGTGACCCACCTCTCTTTCCTGGGAACCCCTTTCATGTACCATTTACTTTACAAACTGAACTAACTGCGTAGTAAAAATATAAATAATGGAAGGTTTGCGCCAGATTAAATTGACGAGAAAACGGACCCACGTAGAAGAATAAATTTGAGTAGAAGAACTAGTTTCCGACCTCATAGGAGAAATAAAGACATGAGAGATAATATAACAATCGAGTTAGGAAGGGAAAAAGAATGAATATAACATCAAAGAATGAAGAGGGCGAGTTAGTTCAAGTTTAAGAAGGGAAGTAGCGAATTCCGATTTAAGAGAAGTGATAGGATTGAATAGAGGATTTAATTCCAATCTAGTAGAAGAAAGAGAAGGATTAAAAGCACAAGGTAATTAAGTAGGAAAGTTATTTCAAATCTAGTGTAAGAATGAAAAAGAATAAGAGGAGGAGTAGAAAATATGGGCGAGTTAGTAAGACAAGACAAAGATTAGATTTCTTCCATTGAAGATGATCCAATGAGATTAAAACTTTTTTATTTCTACTGGTTGCTTTAAAGTTTGGAAAATATTGTTATGTTTCAGAAAAACCATAGACGAGATGCAAACAAGCTCACCAATGGCGAGATTAAGAATAAAACAACCAAACAACACACCATTGAAAAAAGAAATGCAGATGGAAGCGTCGGTCCCGCCATTAAGAACATGAAGATGAAACACGAAAGTAGTCTAACCTTTTTCAATCTCTGAGATTTATTTTTGCAGGTTTTTAACGAGACACCCTACATTCTTATATGATTGTCTCGTTCCTCTCTACATTATGTTTTGCAGTATCTACAAAAAATTCTACACACTAGGTCATCTACAATCTACGAGTAAAAATCCTAACTCCACAGGGGCTCTAGGTCGCCTACAATCTACGAGTAAAAATCCTAACCCCACAGGGGCTCTAGGTCGCCTACAATCTACGAGTAAAAATCCTAACCCCACAGGGGCTCTAGGTCGTCTACAATCTACAAACGAAAATACCTAACCCAACGAGGGCTCTAGGTCGCCTACAATCTACGAGTAAAAATCCTAACCCCACAGGGGCTCTAGGTCGTCTACAATCTACAAATGAAAAATCCTAACCCCACGAGGGCTCTAGGTCGTCTACAATCTACAAATGAAAATACCTAACCCCACGAGGGCTCTAGGGTGTCTACAATCTATTTCTCAAACAAAGACGTCATAAAAATCACATAAGTCTACCAGAGATGACGCAACACAGATACAGTAAAAAAGGCACTCAGCCTCATCGCATTACTAAGATCCAACCGATCATAACGCCAAAACCATGAAAACTAACAATCCTACCAAAGTACTTCTCAAAGGTAATTCACGACGACATTAAATTAATAAACAGGACATTGTCAAACTACAAAGGAAAAATCCTAACCCCACGAGGGCTCTAGGTCGCCTACAATCTACGAATGTAAAAACTTAACCCCAAAAGGGCTCTAGGTCGTCTACAATCTACATACGGAATACCTAACCCCATGAGGTCTCTAAGTCGTCTACATATGAAAATACCTAATCCCATGAGGGCTCTAGGGCGTATCCTACCAAAGCAATTCTTCAGCATGAATGAATTTTGAATTCTACTTGTCCTCCAAAAAACATAGTTAAAAATTACAACACAAATGCAGGCGCCATTGACTACCCGCCACCAAAATAAATAATAATATAAATAAAATTACACCCTGATCTCCCAGGGCTCATCCACCAGCACTCCATCTTCCACAATCTTGAAAGGATCCAAGACACTAAGATCGACGTCGGGACACAGAAGGGCGATATGATCTTTGGCACGTTCAAAGCCCCAATCAAAACTCTCCGCCAAATCTCGAGGGCGCCCAGATTAAAACACGTCACCAACAGTGAAAAGTCATAAAATCTCAACCGTTAGATCCGTATTTGTCAAAATCGTCAAAGGTCGCGCCCCACTTACATCACCTCGCCGTTAAGTTCGACGTCGCCCTCCAGAGACCATTGACAATCAACTCACCTATTCGAGCCTAATGCTTGTTGGGCTGACACTTCAACAGTTAAATCACTTCGCCTTGTCCCAAAGCTCGTGCTCGTTGGGCTGTAGACCATCTGGAACACTAACCCCACATACTCGAGATGTTGGGCTAGAACCCACAAACATGTTGGGTTGTCGTCCTTCATAGACCATGGACAATCAACTCGCCTCTTCGAGGCTAGTGCTTGTTAGGCTGCGAAATATCAACACCTCAACAGTTAAATCACTTCGCCTTGTCCCAAAGCTCGTGCTTGTTGGGTTGTGGACTATCAATCTTACCATTTAGGGCACAAAGCCCTCCAGAAGGGCTTGGCGCCCTCAAGAAAGGGCTCAGCGCCCTCCATAAGGGCCTTAGGCGAGCCCGCTAGGGGGCGCCGCCTTAGAGAGCTTCTAGAAGCTCTAGAACGCTCCAGATCAATCTAAACGTGGCTTTGGGTCCAAGCTACTTGGGGCCTAATCCATGGGAAAGCAAGTCCAAATAAGGCTATAAATACCCACTTGAGAGGTATTCTCAAGGCATCTCAATCACAGACTAAACCCTAGTTTTCAAGATTGTACTCTCTGCAAGTACAAGCTTATTTTAGAGCTTATATAAAACAGCTTATGCAAATAAATAAGTTTTTATGTATTATTTATAAGTTTTTAAGATAGTTTATGAAAAAATAGTTTATGAAAATACAATTTTCGTTAGTGAGAGCTTATAAATCAAAATAAAAGCTTATTTATTTACATAAGCTATTTTTCATAAGCTCAAAATAAGCTCAAACCAAACGGGGCCATAATATATAACATCATGCTCTAATAAGTGTTTATATACCCATTAAAAATGGTTTTTTAGGGTTTGAATGGGCTGTGACCCACCCTAACCCATGAGTGGCTCCGCCCCTGATATCATTTAAATTCACTTAATTAAGTTTATAATCAATATCCCATATCTATTTTTAACACACCAATACTATTGAGAAGTATGGGAGAGTCCAACAAAGAGAATAATAAAATGAAAGTAATAGGAAATAGGAAATTGATTTATTACAATGTGTAGAATGCACTTTATATAGTCATTCTAAAGTGATAACATAACCAACTAGCAACTAAGTATAACTAACTAGAAAATATCTTAATCAATGATAACAAATCTCTAACTACATTTAACAACCCCTTGAAAGTTGGAAGTGTGGATTAACATTTCCAAACTTGAGAAGAACAATACAGTTCAAGAAAAAAACATACAATGTACCTAATTAATGAAAAGTACAAGAAAATAAAATACAAGTTGTAATTGAAGAGTGATCTTAGCACCATAATAGAGTGGTCACAATATCATATTAGAAAGTGGTTTCAGTATTAAAGAGTGGTCATAGTACCATATTGAAGGTGTAAATCTCGAAGGGTTTTCCATAGTGCAGTAGTTAACCGCACAGTTGTAGCTGAGCTTGTTTTATCCTAGAGGTGGCGTGATTGATAGTTTGCCTTGTACAATTTTGGGCAGTGCCACGAAACGTCTTAAAGAGAGCGACCTGATCGTGACTCAACCTAGTAACAACTTCGGTAGATATTCTTTTTCAAAATAAAATTTGAAAATCCAAATACAGCAGCTTGGAAATCCAAAAACAAAAATAATTATGAAATACTTAATCACTAAGAAACTTATCATGAAAGCATTCATACGGTCCACTCATTTTCTTTCTTGATGTCTAGACTATTTAGACAAAACAACAAATTGTACCTTATAAACTATTCTAGACAAACTTGTGGTCCAGTAAGAAATTGTGGTTCTCAATTCTTCCAATGATAACTTGATTTAATTTCCAACAATTAACAGCATTAGATGTGTTTATACATTTGAATGTGACCATCAACATTCATACAGAACCTACAAAAATTAAAGTGAAGTGTGAAAAAATATTTTGCAAGAGTGTGGTAATGGAAGAAAGGAAAGGAAGAGTTTGTGTAACTGGAGGTACAGGGTTTATTGGTTCATGGATTATCAAGAGACTCCTTGAAGATGGTTACACTGTTAATACCACTGTTAGAGATGATCCAGGTAACCCTTTTTGAAAAAAAAAACTATAAATTATATTAATTCAAATGTTGTTATTGAATTCTAATTATATTATTTATTTTTCATATTTTTAAGTATCTCATTTGAATTAGGTTGTACATATTATTATTGTTAAATTAATTCTTCTGAAAAAAAAATCGACTTCAATTAGGAAAAGTTAGAGTACTAGGAAAAAATAGAGATAAAAAAAGCTTATGTCACTAAAAAACATTTGAATTACTTTCATGAATTATTAAAGAAAAAAATTGGATAAAAATGTAATATAATAATATTAGATTTTGTTTTAAGTCCTTCTAAAATTTTGTTTTCAATAAAAAAATAGAGTAAAAGAAAATCTTATAATAGTATAAATTTTTTAGTCCTTCGAAATTTTGAACAAGGATGAATCAAATCATTTGTAAGTGTTAAATATGAATTTTTAAGTTGTTTGCCCTTAAAAAGTTATATTTAATTAATCTTTTGTTAAAAAATTCAAAAAATTTGTGTGAAAGGTTTTTATAATATTCTAAACATTTGTACAAAAACTCATTCAAAAATATAAAGGGTTCACATGAGTTAGCTTAAAAACAATTAACAAAAATATTAATAGAAAACATTTGAAGGATCATTAATTAAAAAAAGAAAATGCTAACAAATGCATTTCTAATCTATCTGACTTGAGTCTGATTTAGGTTAGATAATAAATCCTATTAGTTGGTCAATCATATCATCCAAATCACGTGTGATTTTTTTCTTATAGAGGTGTGATTTTTTCTTTATTTGTTGATATTAATAATATTAGAGAAATGGTAAAGAAGTCTGATAGGTAAATTATTAGGTAAATTTTAGTTTTTAAGAACCACGTGTACTCTATTAATTATTTTTTTTTAAAATTTTATGTTTGATATATATTGTGGAATATGTGACATATTTTAATTGGATGTGAACTTTTTCAAATGTAGTTCAGGATCAGGGGATTTCTATGTAATTGGAGGCCCGACTCTCAAACTAAAAATAGGCTCATAGGCCATATCAACGGATTTGAATTATGTAGCACATTATTGTTGGGTACTAGAGTAACAAAATATTATCACGCAACTAAAATAAGAGACGAGAAAAGAGGAACTGAACACACAATATTTACGTGGAAACCCCTAAAAAAATAAGGACAAAAACCACGGGGCAAAAATAGAGAACTTTTACTAAGTGAGAGAAATTACATGACCTCTCTCTAAATGCAAAGGAGAGTACAATTACCACAATCTCTTGTAAATAGGAGAATATTGACACTACCTAAGAGAAACCTCAGATAAGAAACTATTTTTTTTCCCTCTAACTCTACTAGAACAAAACACTTGTTGTTGTGTTACTTTGTTCTATGATGGAATGATAAACAATGGTGCACGAGCATGTTATTTATAGGAGTGAAAGAGCCATGCCCCAACCATTTACATTTATGACACGGCAATATTTTCAACTTTGGTGTAGGAACTTTGCATGTGAACACAAGAAGAACCTTAAGCCATTTCTTGACAAATTGCCACTAACTTTCAGCCATGAGATTCAATAGTCAACAATATTGGCTTTACCATGTTCACAATCTCCCACTTGAAGCCACTTTTCTAAGTTTTCGAAATCTCTCTACCCTGCAACCTCCAATTGCTACGTTTTCAATAGGCTATACGAGGATCGACACCATATAAACTTGTCAGCATTAATTGACTTTGTCATTACATCTGCTAGGTTATCATTGGTGTGAATCTTTTGCATATGCACACTTCCCTCCTCCACTACTTCTCAAACAAAATGATATTGAACGCCTATGTGTTTCGTCCTTGAATGAAAAGCTGGATTCCTTGCAATGTGCAAGGCACCCATACACAGTAATTTATTGTTGCTTGTGCCCGAGTTCCTCCATTAATCTGTGCATCCAAATAGCTTCCTTGGATGCTTGGGTAGCTACCATGTACTCAGCTTTTGTCGTTGTCAGAGCTACAACAGTTTGTAACATAGATAACCAACTTACTGCTCATCATACAAGCGTGAACACATAACCAATAATAGATTTTCTTTTATTATGATCACCTGCAAAATCTGAATCAACATAACCCCTGACAGTTAACTCTAATCCTCCAAAACATATTGCAACACTTGAGGTTCCTTTGATGTACCTCATGATTCTCTTAACAACATTCCAATGCTTTTTACCAGGATCCTCCATAAACCGACTAACCACTCCCACTTCTTGTGCAATGTCTAGTCTTGTACATATCATGGCATACATAAGGCTTCCCACCGCTGATACATCCAGTACTCGAGACATTTCCATCATCTCTGCTTCATTGTTAGGACTCATACCTGAGGATAATTTAAAATTCATAGGAAGTGAGGTAGAGGTTGGCTTACAGTCTTGCATGTTTAAGCGCCACAAGACTTTCCTTAGATAGTTCTTTTGAGAAATCCAAATCTTCATGTCTTTTCTGTCTCAGTGAATTTGCATCCATAAAATCTTGTTTGCTGGTCCCAAGTCTTTCATATCGTACTCCCTAGCCAATTGTGCCTTCAATTCCTTGGCTCGATCTTTGTTGGGACCTACTACCAACATGTCATCCACATACAACAACAAAATGATAAACTCATTATCTTCAAACCTTTTGTAGTACGTACATTAGTCTTAACTCACTCTGTTGTAATCGAGGCTAATTATGGAAGAATCAAATCTCTTGTACCAACCTACAAACCAAGTTTTCTTTTCCTTGTTCCTTAAATCCTTCTAGTTTGAGCATATAAATTTCTTCTTCAAGTTCTCCATGAAGAAAAGAAGTCTTTACATCTAGTTGTTCAAGATGTAAATCCAATACATCACACATCGCCAACACTACTCTGATAGTAGTTTGTCTGACAACCGGAAAAAATATCTCATTGAAGTCAATACCTTCTTCCTGAGCGTATCTTTTTACCACCAGTCTTGCACGATACCATTCCACTTGATCATTGCCATCACATTTGATCTTGTATATCCATTTGTTTCCAATGGCTTTCCGACCCTTTGGAAGTTCAACAAGCTCATATGTCTTGTTTCTATGTAAGGCCTCCATTTCTTCATACATTGCTATCATCCATTAAGAAACATTTGAACCATTCAATGCCTCTTGAAAAGTTGAAGGTTCACCTTTAGTTAGAAAAGAATATGCATTGTGGCTCGTCATAACATAGTCTTATTGTCAAGATGGTTTATGTGTCTGATGCCTTGATCGAAGGACACCATTATTGACCTCATTTGGTTCTTGTTCTTCGTGCACTGATTCTGCTTCAGAAGAATCAATTTCTTTGGATTTTTCTTCCATCATCGCTATATCAGTCTCTTTAAAACTGTTGTCATTTTTTTTGCTTATTTTGCAGTTCATTTTCTGCAAAGACTACATCCATGCTAGCAACAAACTTTCGGGCAGTGGGATCCTACATGCGATACCCCTTAACATTGTCAGCATAACCCAAGAAGATACATTTCCTAGATTGTGGGTTCAACTTTGTTCTTTCTTGGGATTTGTACATCACATACACAAGACAACCGAACACATGTAGAGAAGAATAATCTACTGGTTTTCCTTTCCACATCTCCATCAATGTCTTCAAATCAATCCCCATTGATGGTGATTGATTTATTACATAACAGGCGGTTTTCACCGCTTCTGCCCAAAATAACTTGGTCATTCCCACTGTTTTCAGCATAGCTCTTGTTCGTTATAGGAGAGTTCTATTCATCCGCTCTGCCACACCATTCTGCTGAGGTGTATGCACAACAGTGAATTTCCTTACAATACCCTCTTGTTTATAAAATTCCATAAACTCGCCATCTACATATTCTCCTCCATTGTCTGTCCTCAGGCACTTAATTTTCTTTCCAGGTTCAAGCTCTATTTATGCTTTGAATACCTTGAATACTGGAAACACATGTGACTTCTTCTTGATTGGGTACACCCATAATCTTCTAGAATAGTCATCAATGAATGACCTGAAATATCTTGCTCCTTCCAGAGATATTTCTGGTGACTCCCACGCATCAGAATGGATCAAATATAATATGTGTTTGCTTCTAGTAGTTACTCTAGCAAACTTCAACCTATGCTACTTGCTTATCACACAGTGCTCACAGAATGGTAAATTTACTGTCTTGAGCCCGTGGAGGAGATTTCGTTCCACAAGGACTTTCAAGTCATGTTCCGACATATGGCCTAGTTTGTGATGCCACAACATCGTTGTTTCTTCTTGGCTTGCTACTGCAACTAATGCATTCGCCTCTTGTAACGTATCTCCTAGAAGCATGTATAGATTACTTGTGATCTTTTCTGCTTTCATAACCACAAGATTGCCTTTTACTACTTTCAAGATGCCACTTTCAGTGTGAATCTTGCACCCGTGGTCATCCAATTGTCCAACAGACAATAAATTCTTCTTCAACCCCTTTACATGACATACTCCTTGTATTTTTCAAACAGTACCATCATGCATCTTTAATCTGATAATACCAACTCTAGCAATTTCTAAGGCATTGTCATTTCCCATGTGCACTGATCCTTCTGAGATAGGCTCATAAGAGTAAAACCAATATCAGTGTGGAGTCATGTGCCATGTTGCACCTGATCAATCCATTATCCAAACATCGTTGAGTCATCTTCCACCTTTAGAACTAGTTGTTGCTTCGCTATACATGATTTCACCGTCATCTGAGGTACTTGCCATACATCCTTGAGATGTTGAAGCTTCAAATGTCTTCTCTCCATTCTTCTTATTATTCCAACACTTCTTTTTTAAGTTCTCTGTCATGCCACACTTGTAGCATTTGAGATTCTTCTTTCTTTGAGATTTTGACCTACCATGATTTTGACTCCCACTGGGCCACATTCCGTTGATCTGCCTCTTGTCGTCGTTAAAGTCTCTGCTTGATTTTAACTCTCTGTACTGGCAGTGAGTACAATGCTTCTAGAAACTAGGGTTTCTGTGCTGTGTTTAGGTCATGCCTCGGGAATGGTCCCGAGGTTACTATTTGTAGCCTTTTTTGGGCCTACCCGGTCATGGTTTTGGGCCTAAAGCATAAAAGGGCCAAAACCATGACTTGGGCGCCCTCAAAAGCTGCTGAGGGCGCCCCCAAAGGGTTATGTGTGATTGTCAAGTGGGCCCTATGCCCTCTTGGAGGACGTCCAGCCCTATTTTAAGGGTTCACACCCTTGGCTTTGGGGTCTTAATTCCTAGATAGTGAGAACTACGGTCCACAGCCCAACAAGCACGAGTCTTGGTACAAGGCGAAGTGATTAAACTGTTTACAGGGGGTTTGTCTATGACCTTTTGCCCAGCAAGTGGGACTTAGTAGCTACGAAGCCATGTGAAAAAATTTTATGAATACCAGCCCAACATGGGTGTTTAAACCCTGCATGGGTACTAGCCCAACACGGATACTAGCCCAACGTGGGTATTAGCTCCATGTTTTGTTTTGAGTACCTTAGTGGGCGGCACTAGCCCTACGAGAGTGTTGGGCGCCAGTCCAATGGGAATATTTATGCTAGCCCAACAAGCACAAGTCTTGGTACAAGGCGAAGTGATTAAACTGCGTATAGCTCGCCACGTCCTTTTGACCATGTATTGAGGACGCCTCTTATTGGGATCCGACGGCTGGCGTGAGGCGACCGTTCGCTCTTGCTGACGTGTCCGAATCGTAGCGGTTCTCGGAAATCGTGCCAACTTAAGTGACGTCATCTGCGCGTTTCCCCAGGCTTTTTCGCTTTTAACTGAAACAGATCTACTTTACTTTGTACTTTCAGATTCTCCTTATCTCTTTTTCTTCCTTTGTCTCCGTCCTTTCCTTCCTATTCGTTCTCTTTTTCTCGTTCAAGCGGTTGCGGTGTTCGTGGAGAAAATTGCAGCTTACTGTTTTACAGATCGTCCGGAGTACTCGTTCGCTTCTCAAGCCCTCCATTTGTCTAGATCCAGGTACCTTACTTGATCTCGTTCTTTTTGCTTTAACATCCGTAGTATGGTGAGAATTAGAGAGTGCGATGCGGCGGGTAGGGAGTTATCCCCAGCTAATTCGGAGGAGAGGTGTAGGTTGTGGGGGGAGAGCGTTAGGCATGCGAGACGCTCTGATGGAACCATGGATTAGGTGGTGTTCGATAAGGCCTACTATGGCCACTCCCTTGAGACGGAGTCTTCGATTGGTTTGAACAGGGGTGAAGCGGGAAGTATTAGTGGAGATTCATCTGACGTTATTGTTCGTTCTGTTCGCCCAGGTCCGTTCTGTAGGAAGGGAATTTGTTACATGGCGTCTTCTGGTGATTCAGAACAAGAGAGTTTTGCCGACGAGGTGCTTCGTTCTGAGTCTGTATACTTGGACTCGCAACGGGTGGCGTTTTTCCGGAGTAAGCTGCACGTGTCTTCTACGGGATTTGAGGAGGACGTGGTTTTGGAACCTTGCCGTCCGGGCGAGAAAGTGTGCGCACAGAGGCCGAAAAGTCTGAAGAGTGAGATGTTCCATATGTACACCGCCGTTTTTGAAGATCTGGGCGTGAAGTATCCCTTCACGCCCTTTGAATTTGACATGCTCAACTGTCTCAATGTCGCGCCTTCTCAGCTGCAGCCGAATAGCTGGGCTTTTATCCGCGCCTTTGAGATACTTTGTGAGGGATTGGGCTTCCAGCCCTCAGTTGGGTCCTTTTTTACTTTCTATGGCACGAAGGGGGTGGATAAGCAGTCTTGGGTGTCTGTCAGTGCGCACCCTGGTAAGAGGCTATTTCCGCCGTACGCCTCTCATTACAAAAATTGGAGACAAACATTCCTTCGGGTTAAGGGGCGAAAAGGTTGTGAGGCGGCCGCAGTATGGGTGGACGGTAAGCTGAAGTTTCCCACATGTTGGACGAGTGCTCCGGCGTCCATCATGGGTTTTGACTATGAGAAGTTGGACGCGTACGACCAGGGCGTCGTCTGTTTTTTGGACAAGATGTTGCCTATGAACATCCGGGAATTATTGAACAGGGAAGGTGACGTAGATAGCCTAGACGAGTATTTACGTGAGTCACATTTATTTGCTCCAGCCTATGTTTTGTATTTATATTGTCTTGTTCTTGACCTTTCGCTTTATTTTTTGTAGAGGATATGGCGCCCATGACTGCGGCAGAGAGGAAAAGATATCTTGAGGAGATGAAAGCAAAGAAGGCTGCTGAGGGGACGGCGACTACTGATCCCGCGGGGCTTATTACCCGTAAACCAAAGAGGAAGGCTGATCATCCGATCGAAGTCCCAGTTGAGAACATTCCGGCGGCTCCGCGCGATAGGAGGTCGCCCGGAAAAGATAATAAAGGGAAGGCAGTATCAGAGAGGAAAGGGAAGAAGACGCCCTCTCCTTCCCTGATTGGCGCCGTCAAAACCAGTAGCTCGGTGCCGTCTTTCTGGGACAAAGGTTTTGACTATGGTGCTTATGTGAGGGAGAGGCTGGTATTCAATCCTGAGGATGCAGAGTCGGGAAGTCAGGGTGCTGTGCCTTTTATGATGAAGGATATGGGGATCCATTGTCTGCGGACTATGCTGCTTATAGACTCGGTTGATCGCAAGTATGAGGAGGTGGTGCAGAATGAGGAGGCCCTTCAAGCTACGGTGAGGGCGTTGGAGAAAGAGTTGGAGGAGGCCGGGAATGCTAGGGAGAAAGAAGTGCGGGAGGCTAGGGAGGCGGTGACGCTTGAGTTTGAGAAACGCATCTCCGATCTGAAGATTGGTTATGCGGCAGACCTCGCCGGAAAGGACGGTGTCATTGCCAAGCTACAAAACGAAGTCGCGGCTGGAGCGGAAAAGGAGGCTCAACTCAAGGCCGAAGTTTCTGAAGCGAAGGGCGAGCTGGCTCTAAACTTTGATGCTGGCTTTGAAAGGGCCAAGTCACAATTTGCCCTCCTCCATCCTGGCGTCGATACTTCCGCTTTTGATCCTTTTAAAATCATTGTAGATGGCGTCCTAGTGGACGAACCCTAATTTGTTTATTGTAATTTTAACTCCTTGACTTATTTTTAAATTCATTACTCTGCTTTGAATTTGTGTTCGTGATGTATTATCTTCGCTTTTAAACTTTTTATTTTCCTGCAAACTTAAGCATTTCGGAAGGTCTCTCCTGGGCGGCGATTCTATTTATTTCGTAACGGCGTCGATCGTTGTAGGCGTGTTTTCTTTTATCGCTTGATGCTACAGGGTTCCTTTATAAGGTTTTCCCGACGATCTTGTTTTGTGCTCGCGACGTCTTAGAGCCCTCTTGGGGGTTAAGGAATTAGGCGGCGACCTTATTTTCGTCTCGCGACGTCTTAGAGCCCTCTTGGGGGTTAAGGAATTAGGCGGCGATCTTATTTTCGTCTCGCGACGTCTTAGAGCCCACTTGGGGGTTAAGGAATTAGGCGGCGATCCTATTTTCGTCTCGCGACGTCTTAGAGCCCACTTGGGGGTTAAGGAATTAGGCGGCGATCTTATTTTAAGCTCACGACGTCTTAGAGCCCTGTCTTTAGGGTTAAGGAATTAGGTGGCATTCTTATTTTAAGCTCACGACGTCTTAGAGCCCTCTTGGGGGTTAAGGAATTAGGTGGCTCTTTCTTTGTGGTTAACATATCATACGGCGAGCTCATTTGAGATTCGGCAATGGCGATCTGCTAAATGCAATGAGAGTAAGACGGACAAGCAATATATATATATATGACATTAATAAAAAACCGGGGCCTCATTAAAAACCCCCATTACTGCGGGGGAAAAGAGTGCCCCTTACTGTCTTACTACTTAACTGTACAAAAAGAAAGCGAATTTATAAGATAAAAAACGGTAAGAACTAAAAAGGCTTTGTCTTCCCTCCAGCTCGCCCTTGAGTTGTCATGGCGAGTTCCGTCCTGCGCTGCCCACAATCTTTTTCATCATCCTGCGGTTAGCTGGTTCTGTCCATAATATCAGCTCCTTCTTGATTTCGTCACATTCTACTTCTTCCTTCCTGGTCCTGAAAATTGGATTGGCCGGCTTTGGGCGAAGCGTCAGGAAAGGAGTACTAGTTTCCTCAACCTTCCTGGCCTCTCCGTGTTCTGCATTTTCTTCATCAGCATTGGCTCTCGGATTGACTGGCTTCAAGTGGGGTACCGAGAAGGGAGTACTTTCTTCCTCGACCCTCTCGATCTCCTCGGGCTCCGTATCCTCTTCTTTAACATTATTATTTTCTTCCTCGACTTTCTTGATTTCTTGGACATGAATTAGGTTCACTCGGTGCACTTTAAGGTTGCTGCTTCCTTTCTTCTCCTTCTGAATCTTCAAGCTATTGTGGTAACACTCTCGGGCTGCTCGCTGGTCTGCTCTAATGGTACCAACCCGCCCATCATCCAGCGGGTATTTCATGACGAGGAATTTGGTGGAAAGGTAGGCGTCGAGGGCGTTAAAGGCTGGGCGGCCTACGATGACATTGTAGGAACAGGGCGAGTTGACTACCAAGTATCTAATCCTGATGGTCTTAGCATTACTACCTGTACCGAATGTTGTTTTCAGCGTGACGTATCCCCGGACGTGCACCTGTTCCCCTGTAAAGCCGGCCAGTATTCCTTTAAAAGGCTGCAACTGCTCCTCGTCTAGACCCATCTTCTCAAAAGCAGAATAATAGAGGATGTCTGCAGAACTGCCTGGATCAATCAACACCCTCTTGACGTCCCAGTTGAAGATTTGGACAGTGACGACCATGGGATCGTCATCGTGAGGAATTACCCCCCTACGGTCTTCACTTGAGAAAGTGATATCCACCTGACGCTCTGATTCCTTCCTGGTGTGGTCATCAAGCAGCATTATTTGTCTGACGTACTTCTTCCGGGAGGTGCTGGACTCCCCGCCTCCTGCAAAACCGCCAGATATGGTGTTCAAAGTGTGACGCTCTCCTTCTTTTGCCACTTCTTTTTCTCTCTGGGGGTCTTCGTGGGGGCGCCTGTCCTCTCCTCTACCTTCCTTCACGTAACCCCTCAATCTGCCGTTCTGAATCAGCTTCTCTATTTCCCTTTTCAGATGTATACAATCGTCTGTAGTGTGTCCCTTGATGCGGTGATATTTGCACCAGGCATCCTTATCGTTCCCCATGATTGTTCCTCTCGGCGGCTGAGGCTCGGGGATGATTCTGGAGTGGCAAACTTCTCTCCAGATTTGTTCACGGCGGGTGTTGAGGGCCGTGAAGGATTCTGGAGGGGGTGGGCGCCTATCATGACCCTGGCGTTTGTATGGCGCTCGGTCTCTGCTACTGGACGGGTAATAATTGCGTCGATGATCATATCCGTAGGGAGCACGCTCCCTGGAATCTCTTGCCTTCTTCTCGGCGTTACTTTCTTCTCCCTTTATATAGCACTCTGCTCTAGACATGATTTCTTCCATGGAGTCTGCTGGTTTTTGTGCCAACGACTCGTTGAACTGGCCAGCGCGGAGACCGTTCTGGAAGGCTCCCACAAACAACTCTTGGTTAGGGTTAATGACCTTGATGGTGGCGTCATTGTAGCGTGCAAGATACTCGCGGAGAGTCTCGTTGGGTCCTTGACGGACGTTGAAAAGGCTGGTAGACGAGACTTTGCGGTGGCGGCTTGCTGAGAACTGGTGCGTTAACTTGCGCGTCATATCCTGGTAGCTGACGACGGAAAATCGAGGCAGGTTCATATACCACCTCAGGGCGGCGTCTTTCAGGGTCCCTGCTAACAACTTGCACTTGAGAGAATCGGCCGCACCGATGACGGCCATTTGAGTGTTGAAGGCGGTCACATGCTCCACTGGGTCGCTTTTTCCATCGAAGGAGGAAAGAGATGGCGGCTTGAAATTCTCTGGCACCGGCGTGTTCCAAACTTCGGCGGACAGTGGTTGAGGGTCGGGGTCGGCCGATTCATCTTGCTGAGACCCATTTCCTTCGGCGTGTTGCTGCTGTTGGATGGTTTCCATGGTTGCTTGCAAGGCTTCATTGTGGTCGCGAAGCTGCTGGATCTGTTGTTGTAGAGCCTCTAAGACCGCAGGGTCTGCCATCGCGCCGGCGACGACGGTAGTTTGGGATTGTATGTTGAGTTTATGACTGGTGGTCAGAGATTCGCTCCCTAAACCTCAAATCCTAGGTTTAGATCAGGGTTCTCGGAACAGATGTGGCTCAGTCGTTTGATGGAGTTGGGGGTAGGTCTAGGGTTGAATCACGGCGGATTCGAAGGTTTTGAGGTTGCTTCGGGGAAATATGGTGGGTAAACGGCGCTCTGATTGCTCTCAGGGGCCGTGTATCGATCGTTTTTCTCTGGGAGACGGTGGCTAGGTCAGTTTTACCGTAGCCCCACGGTGGGCGCCAACACTGTACTGGCAGTGAGTACAATGCTTCTAGAAACTAGGGTTTCTGTGCTGTGTTTAGGTCATGCCTCGGGAATGGTCCCGAGGTTACTATTTGTAGCCTTTTTTGGGCCTACCCGGTCATGGTTTTGGGCCTAAAGCATAAAAGGGCCAAAACCATGACTTGGGCGCCCTCAAAAGCTGCTGAGGGCGCCCCCAAAGGGTTATGTGTGATTGTCAAGTGGGCCCTATGCCCTCTTGGAGGACGTCCAGCCCTATTTTAAGGGTTCACACCCTTGGCTTTGGGGTCTTAATTCCTAGATAGTGAGAACTACGGTCCACTCTCTAACCTTTCTTTCTTATTCTTGCGCATGGATTCTTCTTCAAGGATTGCACTGACGACATCATCAAAGTGAAGAGTATCAACTATGTTATTATTTGTAATGTTGATGATGAGTTTATCATACAAATCTGGTAAACTCTGAAGTAGAAGTTCAACACGCTCATTTTCCGCTATTTTTAAATCAGAAGTTGTGAGTTGAGAAAATAACCTATTTAGGGTGTTGATGTGATTCATTATGGATGTACATTAACCCATTCAAAGATTGTGGATCCTTCTCTTTAAGAATATTATGTTGGGGAGTGATTTGACCTCGTATAATTTTATTAGAGTATCACAGATCTCCTTTGTTGTCTTCTTTTTAGCAATACTTGACAATACCGAGTCTGTCATTGCTAGGTGCAAATTGGCAACGACATTATCATCGATCTATTTCCATTTTTCATCAGTGATATTTGCAAGTCTGCCATCTATTGCGTCTAGGCAATTATCTTTTCTTAAAATTGCCCTTATCTTCAATTTCCACAGGGAAAAGTTTCTCCCGTTGAACTTCTCTATCTCAAATTTTGCTGCCATGGTTTTACACCAATTTTTTTTCTTCTTCAAACTAGACCAGAATAATAAGAATTCTTTTATGATGTGGAAGATCAGTTTAAACCGAAACCACAGATCATACTAAGATTTTTCTTACCACACCACCAGTTTGTTGCATCGGAACAACAACTATGAACCAATGGCTCTGATACCACCATTGGGTACCAGAGTAACATAATATTATCACGCAGCTAAAATAAGATACGAGAAAAAAGGAATTGAACACACAATATTTACGAGAAAACCCCTCAATAAATAAGGGGAAAAACCACGAGGCAAGAGTAGAGAACTTTCACCAAGTGGAAGAAATGACATGACCTTTTTCTAAATGCAAAGGAAAGTACAATTATCACTCTCTCTTGTAAATAGGAGAATATTGACACTAACTAAGAAAAACCTTACAGGAGAAACTATTTTTCTTTCTCTGTGTATTTTTTTCTCTCTAACTCTACTAAAACAAAACACTTGTTGTTGTATTACTTTGTTCACTCATGGGATGATAAACAATGGTGCAAGAGCATGCTATTTATAGGAGTGAAAGAGCCATGCCCCAACCATTTACATTTATGGCTCGGTAGTATTTTCAACTTTGGTGCAGTAATTTTGCATGTGAGCACAAGAAGAACCGTAAGCCATTTCTTGACAAATTGCCACTAACTTTCAGCCATGAGATTCAATAGTCAACAATATTGGATTTACCATGTTCACAGTAATATATATATATATATATATATATTCACTTATTACATGCGGTTTATATATTAAAAAAAATATTTTGGACCCTAAGATTTTGGAGTCTGAGTTCTATAGAACTGTTTGCACCCGTCATCAACGGCCCTCCTCGACTCCATATTATTATGTTTTCATGTAACAATAGATATGTAAGCGAAATTATGTAAATAGCAGGGCAAAAGAAAGACGTCAGCTTCCTCACAGATCTTCCAAATGCATCTCAAAAGCTACAGATTTTCAACGCTGATCTTAGCAACCCAGAAAGTTTCAATGCAGCAATTGAAGGGTGCATTGGAATATTCCACATAGCTACTCCAGTTGATTTTGAACTGAAAGAACCAGAGGAAATTGTGACAAAAAGAACCATTGATGGAGCAATAGGAATTCTAAAAGCATGCAAAAATTCAAAGACAGTGAAGAGAGTTGTTTACACCTCTAGTGCTTCTGCTGTGTATATACAAGACAAAGAAGAAGATGTATTGGATGAAAGTTATTGGAGTGATGTGAATATTCTTAGAACTTTGAAGCCTTTTGCTTGGTCATATGCTGTTTCTAAGACACTGGCTGAGAAAGCTGTTCTAGAATTTGGAGAACAGCATGGGTTGGATATTGTAACTCTTGTACCACCTTTTGTTGTAGGACCTTTCATTTGTCCTAAGCTACCTGGATCTGTCCATAGTTCACTAGCTTTCTTATTTGGTAAGTGAAGTTTCTTCTTACCAAATTTCGTGGAATTGGCTGAGCATAAAAGTGAATGAGGATGCTATATATATATATTCTCTTTCTAATACTCTCTCAAACATTCACTCTCTTATTGGATAAAGTTTATGTGGGTATCACACTTTGAGAATGGATCTCACATAAAGTAGTGAGATCTACATGAGTTTCATAGAGTGAATGTTAGAGACAGTGCTAGAAAGAGAGTGTTTCTAGAATTTCTCAAAGTGAATAACCTCAAGTATAATATTTCCCATTGGTTCTTGAATCTAAGGGTGTACGTTGGACTATTGTCAAAGTATTTTCTTGATTGTTTTGTATTTCTTAAATTGATAAAAATTAACAAATGGAAGTTGCATTCAGGTGATATTGACAAGGATCAATTATTGCTTGCATCTCGTACCGGTATGGTGCATGTTGATGATGTGGCTAGAGCACATATATTCTTACTTGAACATCCTAATCCAAAAGGGAGATATAATTGCTCACCATTCATTGCAACTATTGATGAAATAGTTCACATTGTTTCTTCCAAGTACCCTGAATTTCAAATGCCAACATCCAAGTGAGTTCTACATATTAATTAGTTGTCCTTCTCCATGTTAATAACTTGACTAAAATATTATGTGATATTTCTTTTATTGTTACTAATATTATTCAATTTGTTTTCATCTTCTAGAGAGCTTATGGGAGTTAAAGGTCCCAAGCTTCCACATTTAACCTCAAAGAAACTCATGGACGCTGGATTCAAGTTTAAATATAGCCTTGAGGAAATGTTTGAAGACGCAATCGAATGTTGCAAGGAAAAGGGTTATCTTTGAACCATGAAGTTAACAAGATGATTGATAGTAATTAATAATCACTTGTCGTTTGACATGTACCTCAACCTATATTCATGGACTTAGCATTAAACACACAGTCACATATATGGGCAGAGTCAGAAATTTAAAGTTTGGGGGCCGAATACAAGGAACATTTTTTTAGCGCACAAAGAACAAAATTTGATTAAAAAAATAATTTTTAAAACCAAAAGATATATAAGAAACCCTAAAGGCCTAAACTAATATTTTCTTGTTTTTCTAAATAAATTTATAATTATATTCAGTATGAGAGACATTAATAGGTAAGTATAGTTATCATACAAGTATTGATTTAATAGTAGAAAAAAAATAACATTAAGTAGGAAGAAAAAACAAAAACACCCTTGTATAAAAATAGAAAAATAATAATGCATACGTTCTAGGGTTAAATGTGTTTTTAGCAATTGACAAATTATTCGGGATAACCTGAGTTCGATTCTTGAGTAGAACAATGTTTTGCAAAACTTTAGTTACCTATCGGGTCGAACTCTGAATCACCATGACCGCTTTATCATGAGAATCGAAGGGTTAATACAAAAAGAGAACGACAATTGACTACATAGAAGTGTTGGAACAAAATGTATGAACAAGTCTCTCTTTGAGTTTTGATGATAACAAAGTGTTAAGAAGAAAATTGGATATGCTAATGCTTGATTCTAGTGTGCAGAACCATATGCTTAAAGATTGGTATCTAACAATGGTTCAAAGATCAAGTTAAGAGCAAAGGAATTTATTGAAGCTTATGTTGCAAACAACTTCTGATGAGCAGCTTCTGAAGTGCTGCTTCTGATCAGCTTCTGAAGGGTGCGTCTGATGAATAGAGCGTCTGAACAGTGCGTCTGAAGGTCAACGAAAGTCAGCGTCTGAACAGTGCGTCTGAAGGTCAACGAAAGTCAGCGTCTGAACAGTGCGTCTGAAGGGTGCGTCTGATGAACAGTGCGTCTGAAGACCTGTGTCTGAAGGGAGCTTCTGATGAACAGTTCCTGAAGCCAACTTCTGATGAGAAGCTTCTGAAGTCTGAGTTTTAAGGAAAAGCAACTGTCACTGTCAACAGTAAAGCACTGTACTGTTAGAACAACTCTATGCAACAGTTGTCTCCTTGGCCAAAACATTCTCCATGTTTTAAGGAAACAATTCAAAACTGCCATGCTCTGTTTTCTGTGCGCACACCAGAACATAATGAATGTTGGCTGAAGCTTTATTTGCAACGACTCTTTTGATGACATGGCATCTTCTACAACAACTCTTTAATTCTCTATAAAGGATTGAAGATTTGAAGAAGAAGTAGAAGGCTCACAAAACTAAAAAACCAGAAACTATCATACTCTATTTTTCACTAACAGTCATCAAATAACTTAGGAATTCTTACAAACTTGTTTACCTTAGAATTCCTTAAGTGTAGAGTCTCAACTGAATTGTATTTTGTGAACATCACTGATAGTATATCAAGTGTTCAACTCAAACCTATTTCTGTTGTAAGTCTGTTTGAACCAAAGTCTCTAGCCTGCGTGCTTGAGCAACCAGAAGTCTCATAACTTTGTGTATTGAGCATAGAAAGTCTTAGACTGTGTGTCTAAGCAGGGAAGTCTCTTACTAAGTGTTTGAGCAACTAGAAGTCTCTTGCTTGAGGGCTTGAGCATTGGAAGTCTCTTACTAGGTGTTTGAGCAATTAGAAGTCTCTTACTAAGTGTTTGAGCAACTGGAAGTCTCTTAGCTGTGTGCTTTGAGCAATTGTAATCGTTTGATTATAGTGAAAAATCTCTTGTTAGTAACAAGGGGACTGGACTACTTCCGGGTTGTGGAAAGATTCAGGATAATTTGCTTGTGTCTCTCTTTCCCTCTCTCATTTACTTTATACCCGCTGCATAAAACACTCTGAAAATAGTTCAGGTCTGATCAATATCAGAATCTGAACTAACATAAGTTTTTGAGATAGAGAAGAAATAGCCCACACAATTCAACCCCCCTTCTTGTGTGTTTTTCTCACCTTCAGTTGGTATCAGAGCCCCTGGTTCTGATATTCAATCACTTAACAGTGAGTCAGTATAGATCCTGATAAAAACATGTCTTCTGGTGGTTATGGTGAATCTATCCAGAAGTGGTGGTGGTGACTATGGTACAGATAACAAGCAATCTCACTCACACAATAAACCTCCTATGTTTACTGGTGATGCTGAGAAATTTTCATGGTGGAAAAGCAAGATGTACAGCCACATCATTGGAATCGATGACTCCTTATGGGATATCATAGAAGATGGAATATCTATTCCAGTTGATGAAGAAGGAGTACCATTAATAGAAGAGGCCTTACTGATGCTCAAAGAAAGATATACAGAAAGCATCATAATGTAAGAGGTATTATTGTGGATTCTCTACCTCATAATGAGTACTTGAAGCTGAGTGACAAATCAACAGCAAAAGCCATCTTCACTTCTCTATGCTCTAACTATGAAGGAAATAAAAAGGTTAGAGAAGCAAAGGCAAACCTTCTGGTTCAGCAGTATGAGCTGTTCAGAATGCAGGAGGATGAAAATATTGAGACTATGTTCTCAAGATTTCAGACTCTAGTTTCTGGACTTCAGATTCTGAAGAAAAGCTATACTACTACTGATCATGTGAACAAGATCCTTAGAAGTCTGTCATCTAAATGGAGACCTAAAGTGATTGCTATTGAGGAAGCGAAAGATCTAAATACTCTAAGTATTGAAGATCTTATAAGCTCTCTCAAAGTGCATGAACTGGGACTCAATGAAGATAAATCTGTTAGACAGTCTGAGTCTATAGCACTGAAATCTAAAGGAAAGTCATTAAAAGCTCTAAAAGCTTCAGAATCTGATGAAGAGTCTCCTGAGGGAAATTCTGAAGAAGATTCAGAAGCTGAGGAGCTGGAAATGATTTCTAAAAGAATTCAGTACTTGATGAAGAGACAAAATAAATCTTCTAACAGAAGCAGCAACTTCAAAGGATCTGGTTCCAAGAAGGAAGAACAGAAAGGTTGCTACAAATCCAGAAAGAACAACTCAAAATCAAGCAACCTCAAAGACAGATTCAAGAAAAGTCTTATGGCCACTTGGGATGAGCTTGAAAATGAATCTGAATCAGATTCTGAGAATGAAGATGAAGAAGAGGTAAATATAGCTCTGATTGCTACAACATCATCTGATGAAGAGTCAGGTTCAGACTCAGAAGTTGAAGATGAGGTATATTTGATCTTACTCGTTCTGATCTTATTGAAACAGTTAAAGATCTTATGAATCACCTCAGAAGCAAGTTAAGTCAAGTAAAATCTTTGAAAAATAAATATAATTTGCTGACTGTTGAGAATCTCCAACTTCAGAATCACATCAATGAGATTGATGAAGAAGTTAGAGAACTCAGAGAAAAGGCTCATAAGAATCCTGAAGAAATTCCTTGTGAACAAGAAATTGCACTTCAGGATTTTATCTTAACTGGAATCAACAGAAGTAAGATTGCCTCAATGATTTATAATATCAGCAGAAACAGAGGTGAAGGAATTGGTTTCAAAAATGATTCATTTAATTTTTCAAATGAAATAAACCTTCCATCCTGTTCTGAAGATAGTATAAAAGGCACTAAGGTATGTTTTGTACCTGCATCTGACAATTCTGAGAAACAGAATTTAACAGAATCTGAGACTGCTAAGTCTGAAGTTCTAAACTGCTCAGAATCTAAAACTTCTGAACCTAAGGGAAAGATGAAGGCAGAATTTAAAACTTTGCCAAAGTCTAAACCAAAAGGTTCTAAGTCTAAGACTATGAGGAAAACAGACTTTAAATCTGAAAAGGTTCAAAGTCTGAAGAGTTCAGAACCTAAGACAAGCAAGTCTCAAACTCTGAAAAATTCAGACTCAAACTTTCAAAAGACTGTGTTTGTAAAACCTTCAAGGAATACTAAACCAGTTTATACAAAACCTTATAAATCTCAGAATGTCAGACAAAACATACAAAAGAAAGCCATTCTGTCATCTGATTCTGGTTGTACTAAGAAAGGTCAGAAAGTCTGCCTTGTGTGAGGAGCTGGCAAAACTGAAGTTCTTAACAAATCAGAACCTATGACTTCTGAATCCAAGATTCTGAACAAATCAGAATCAAAGACTCTTAAGTCTAAAGTTCTGAAGAAAACAGAACAAAAGTCTTCAAAGGTTCAGACTCTTAAAATCTCAGAACCAAAGACCTTCAAGTCTCAGGTTCTGAAGAAATCTTAGTCAAGACCTTTGAAAGCTCAGGTTCTGAAGAACTCAGTGTCTGATACTAAGACTTATTCAAGATTAAAGGATTCACATCCAAGGTATATGAACAAGTCTGAGTATTATAACTCCAGACATAAGGTGCAAAAGACTAAACCTTTCAGAACTAACCAAGAGGACCCATATGGGTACCCAAGTCAGAAATCATTTCTGTTGCAGATATGATTAAATGCCAAAGAAAAGGTGAAGTCCTGGTGCCTGGACAGTGGCTATTGGCATTGCATGACAGAAGGAAAGTCTATGTTCCAAACCCTGATCATGAAAGAGGGAGGAACTGTGGGATCTGGAGGAAACCACAAAGACTAGATCACTGGTACTGAGATTCAGCTCTCAGAGGACACTTCAGAACCTGATTTCTGAGTCTGAAGATAGTCCAAAAGCTGAAAAGCCTCTCAGAATCTGACACTCCTCCTGAAGCCAATCAAGAACATTGTTGGAACAATGGGTGTTCAGAAACAACCTGATTGAACAAGGAGAGGTAGATGAAAAGCTCCACAGAGGTATGATTGTTCTATGTTATACTTAATAGATTCTACATCAGTTGGAAAACTATCAGACTCATGAAAACAGCATAACCTTCTTTGTGATAATACTGCTGTAATCTGTTTGTCTAAAAATTTCAATTCTACATTCAAGAGCCAAGCATTTTTGAACTTAAACTTCATTTTATTAGAGATTATGTTCAGAAGGGTGTTTTGGATTTTCAATTCATTGATTCTGATTATCAATCATCAATGGGATGATATATTTACAAAACCCCTCATTTTAGACAGATTTTATTTTATAAAAAGAATCTGAACTTGCATTTCATCTCTTGAAAAATTGCTTAACTCTGAATAGAAACTGAGAACCTGAAGTTCATTAGAAGCTAAGACTTAACAGACACTCACTTTAAGAGTCTGAAGATAGTTCAGCTTCTGAAAACATCAGAGTCTGAGTTTCAGAATCTGAGTTTTTGTGACTTCTGATAAAACTCATCATAAGTGGACACTTTACACGTGGCCCACTAATGAGAGTGAATCTGAACAGTTGTTCAACACTTGGTCAGAATCTGATAAGTAATAACAGCTGGGCAGTGATGAATAAGCTTTGAAAAACTGTACTTTGTCCCTCCTAAAGTCATTAATGTGCAGTTGTGTTTAATGTTTTTCTGTTTTCAGTTTCTGAAACGTTTTAACAAAAACACTTTCACTTTCATCATACATGTTCAGCTTTCAGACCTTTTAAAATTACTGAACAAATGCTCTGTTTTTCAGTTCTCTGAAAAAGTTCAGTAATACTGAACCATTTGCTGTCTGAAAGAGTTCAGTAGTACTGAACCATATGCTCTGGACAATTATGTCTGTAAGAGTTCAGTGGTACTGAACAAATGGTACTGAACATCATGCTCTGTTTTTCAATGCAATGTCATATACTTCATGTATGATCAAGTTTGCTCTGATGTTTATCTTTGCTGCTTGATTACCTATATGATTGCATGATTATCTCACATCTGAATTCTCTCTCTGTTTTTAAACTCTTGAGTTTTTTTTTTGTTGATGACAAAAGGGGGAGAAAGTTTACAAGTATTTCAGGCTCTGAGCCAGTCAGAGTTAAGTTAATTATTGTTGATTAATTAACTTAAGAGAACATCTCTTATCTCTTAGCCTCTGATTTAATTTCTGTGAGATACATTACTCTTTATTGAGTTGAAATGAATTTAAATAACTTGGATAAGACTCAGGGAGCTTACAAACCTCATCCTGTGGATTATCAGACTTAGGGGGAGCTTACAAACCTCAGACCCTGAAGTCAACTGGTTATTTATAATTCTGAGTGATAATTTCACCTTATTGTTTTAAGTTGAATTTAATTAACATGGATAAGAATCAAGGGGAGCTTGCAAACATCACCTTGTGGATTATCAGACTTAGGGGGAGCTTGCAAACCTCATCCTGAAGTCAACTTGTTAATTAAAGTTAACAACAATTCTGAAATAATCACCTTTTTGATTTAAACTGAATTTAATTAACCTGGATCAGACTCAGGGGGAGCTTGCAAACCTCATACCCTGCAGTCAACTTGTTAATTAAATTAACAACAATTTTCTATTAATACTTGTGTTTGTCATCATCAAAAAGGGGGAGATTGTTGGAACAAAATGTATGAACAAGTCTCTCTTTGAGTTTTGATGATAACAAAGTGTTAAGAAGAAAATTGGATATGCTAATGCTTGATTCTAGTGTGCAGAACCATATGCTTAAAGATTGGTATCTAACAATGGTTCAAAGATCAAGTTAAGAGCAAAGGAATTTATTGAAGCTTATGTTGCAAACAGCTTCTGATGAGCAGCTTCTGAAGTGCTGCTTCTGATCAGCTTCTGAAGGGTGCGTCTGATGAATAGAGCGTCTGAACAGTGCATCTGAAGGTCAACGAAAGTCAGCGTTTGAACAGTGTGTCTGAAGGGTGCGTCTGAAGACCTGTGTCTGAAGGGAGCTTCTGATGAACAGTTCCTGAAGCCAGCTTCTGATGAGAAGCTTCTGAAGTCTGAGTTTTAAGAAAAAGCAACTGTCACTGTCAACAGTAAAGCACTGTACTATCAGAACAACTCTATGCAACAGTTGTCTCCTTGGCCAAAACATTCTCCATGTTTTAAGGAAACAATTCAAAACTGCCATGCTCTGTTTTCTGTGTGCACACCAGAACAGAATGAATGCTGGCTGAAGCTTTATTTGCAACGGCTCTTTTGATGACATGGCATCTTCTACAACAGCTCTTTAATTCTCTATAAAGGATTGAAGATTTGAAGAAGAAGTAGAAGGCTCACAAGACTGAAAAACCAGAAACTGTCATACTCTGTTTTTCACTAACAGTCATCAAATAACTTAGGAATTCTTACAAACTTGTTTACCTTAGAATTCCTTAAGTGTAGAGTCTCAACTGAATTGTATTTTGTGAACATCACTGATAATATATCAAGTTTTCAACTCAAACCTATTTCTGTTGTAAATCTGTTTGAACCAAAGTCTCTACCCTGCGTGCTTGAGCAACCAGAAGTCTCATAACTTTGTGTATTGAGCATAGAAAGTCTTAGACTGTGTGTCTAAGCAGGGAAGTCTCTTACTAAGTGTTTGAGCAACTAGAAGTCTCTTGCTTGAGGGCTTGAGCATTGGAAGTCTCTTACTAGGTGTTTGAGCAATTAGAAGTCTCTTACTAAGTGTCTGAGCAACTGGAAGTCTCTTATCTGTGTGCTTTGAGCAATTGTAATCGTTTGATTATAGTGAAAAATCTCTTGTTAGTAACAAGGGGACTGTACTACTTCCGGGTTGTGGAAGGAACCAGGATAATTTGCTTGTGTCTCTCTTTCCCTCTCTCATTTACTTTATATCCGCTGTATAAAACACTCTGAAAATAGTTCAGATCTGATCAATATCAGAATCTAAACTAACATAAGTTTTTGAGATAGAGAAGAAATAGCCCACACAATTCAACCCCCCCCCCCCCCTTCTTGTGTGTTTTTCTCACCTTCAAGAAGAACTTTTGTACGAGTGTGAAAGACATGATATTTTTGTCACATGAGAATAAAATCCATTAAAGACTAAATTATATTATAATCCCCTATTTTTATTTTAGGTTTTAATTTGCTTTAAAATAGTCTTTTATTTTGCAAAGCTATATCATTGTGTTTCATTCCATTTAAAATATGTTGTGAAAAGGACCATATGAGATAATTTAAAATAATATAACATATAAAACTTATGATATGAGTTGTCAATTAATCTAATAACATGGTGAACATTTTAATTAAATTAATTGGGGAGACCATAGCCTAATATATATTTTGTGAAACATTCTAATATAGTTTAATTGTAGTATATAAAAAAAATTATTAAAAATATAGGAGGGACCATGGCCTCCAAAGGCCCCCTCTCTCCCTCCGCCACTGATCACATATACATTTTCCAAGTTAATAAGTACCATTTGAACATATAGATTTGTAAAGTTGGTTCAAATTGTCCTCGCGAGCACAATTGATAGAGACATTACATTTTACAACATTCAAGTTTTATTACCTTTGATTTAATATTAATTAATTAAACGGTCTAGATGCAAGAAGGGCAGCTCCTCTTTGCTGAGTTTGGTGTTAAATTATAGGTCTTTGCAAAATGGGTCTTTTATAAAAAAAAATATATAGGCTTAAATATGTAATTAGTCCCTGCACTTTCATCAGGTTTTGGCATTGGTCCCTGCACTTTGTAAAAGTTTTGGTTTTGATCCTTCTGTTAAGTCTCAGTTAAAAAAAAAACCAAAACTAACGGTGTGCCACGTGGACCAATCATTCGACGCCTTGTGGCACACTAAAAGACAAATTTTTATAATTGAAATAAATAAAATAAAATAATTGATTTTTAATTAGTTTTGTTATTATTGTTTTATTAGAAATTTAGAATAAAAAAACAAAAGAAGATGAGAAAAGAAAGAAAGAAGAAAACACGGGAAGGAGAAGAGAAAAAGGGAAAGAAAGAAGAAAACACAGGAAAGGTTTAGGGTTTCACCTTCTACCCTAACCTTCTAATTTGATTCCGACCACCATCTCTAAATTCAATTTTAATTCCGACTCTAACCTTGTTCCTCTTGTTTCTGTTTTATTTTGGTTCTTCTTGATACTGTTCACGATTTTGACCCAAATTCCGTTTGCCTTTTCAGTTGAAGGTTCGTTTTATTCTTCTGATTATTTTCGTTTCTGAAGTTTGTTAGTTTCTTTCTGTTATGAATTTTGTATTATGTTAGTTTGTTTCTGATTCTTTTTGTTTCTTTCTATTATGTTATATTTGTGCGCACCTCGTTTAAAAAACGTGCAAATCCCCCGAGGTCGTTCGTAAACGCTCGGAGGGCCTTTGTGAAGTCGCCACCAAAGTTTTTGTGTAAAGGGAACGTTGATAAACCCTTAAGTTTTTTTTTTAAAAGGGAAACGATAATAAAACCCTTGACGATGAGGAAAAGGATGGTCATCGCAACCATTGTCGGGTTCGGGAGTCGATTACGCAAGGGGAAGGTATTACCACCCCTCACGTCCGTTGTACTCAACGGGAACCTTCTATTTGGCTAAAGCTTAAATTGTTTTTTTAAATGTTTTGCGCGCATGCTTATTTATGTCAAAATATAATAAAGGGGGGAAAGAGATAAAAACAAACGAAAGAAAAGAAAAAAAGTTTTTTATTATTGCGCTTGACAAGATGTCGATCTTGCTCCTACGTATCTCCCGGTAGTCGGAGAATTCAAAGCGTACGTAGTTCTTTGGGTAAAGAACTTAAAAGGTTGGTTAAATGGACGATATTTTGACCGTATTCTTGCGATTAAACGTAGCTTGTATGCTCGCGTATGGGAGACTTAAGCGTATTAGCTTGTATGCTCGCGCATGGGAGGCTTAAGCGTTTGTTTATGAATCGCGCTTAGAATATGTAAAACATGTCCGTTGGGTAATAGGGTTTGATTTGGTCGCGTTGGGACCAAAAGAGGTACAATGGACTCAATCGAGTCGATCATTGACCGGAGTGACTCCAATGAGTCGGGGGATCGAATCTAATGGCCACGGGGGACCAAAAGGTTCGGATTGACCACAAGGGGCCAAGATTTGGTTTGGTATGGTGGGATATGTTTGAAAATGGAATGACGATTGTCCGAACGACGAGACATACGTCACGCATTCGTGCAATCGGGGCAATGGAGAGACATACGTCACACCATCCCTTTTTCATTCAAGTTTTAGGGTAGAATTCTTTTAGAAATCCCAAGGTATATCAAAACATTTGGTTTGAAAAGCCAAAATGGAAATACTTAGCAATTTTGCTAGAAAAACGCACAAGTTCGGCTCGTTTTGCGAACGGTTTTGAAAAGCGAACAAATTTGACGTATGTTCATGCTTGAGTTTTGAAAATCATGAACAATGTTTATTGTTCAAGTTTTGATTTGAAATGATGAACATAGCTGGTTTGTTCATGCTATTTTGAAAGTTTTAAAACATAACTTGTTTTACAAGTTATCCACAAAATGCCATACGAACTTGTGAATTTGTCAACGTTGTGCAAAATCCTTGTTATGGTTTGAAAAACATGGGTTTAAAAACTCTTAGGTTCTGAGCTCTTGGGCTAGAACCTCAAAAATTGGTCATTTGGACACCTGAACTCAGATTCTGAGTTCTGTCATGGTCGCTCTGCGACCATGACTTCGCACTGCGAAGCATGCGAATTTTTGAGTTCAGAAGCTGTTTCTGAACTTTTGTTCAGAAACAACTTCTGAACACACTCAGGACCTTTTAGGTGAGTGAAAAGCTTTGAGTTTTTTGGATGAAAAAGGCTGGACAAAACAGTTTTGATTGTTTTGAAAACCTTGGGATTTCTTTGAAATTCAAAAGGGGTTTTTAGAAACAAGAGGTTTTGAACCAAAATGGCTATGCAAGCACAATTAAAAATGCAGTACAAAGGTTTGGAAACTTACAGAACTCCTTAGCAAAGCTCCAGCTGCAATGGATTTGAATTGGTTGAAGATTCTTGCAAGGTTTTGAATGTTGGTAATGATTTTGGAACTTTGTAATGCTTTGTGTTTGATTGGTTTTTTTCTGGTTGTTTGTGAGTATTTGTAAGCTGGAATGAGTAGTGTTTTTTGCTCTTGAAATGCTGTTATTGGAAGTGTTTTTTGCTCTTGAAATGCTGTTATTGGAAGTGTTTAGAACCTTGGGCATTGCCTTCTATTTATAGGCCAAAACCAAATCTATTTCATCATTAGCAAATCCCAAAATTCAGCTGATTTGTGGCTAGAATCAAACTGAATCCCTTTGCATTAAATGCTAATGGATAGAGGCAACCTTGCCTTGTGCCAAGGGGCAAGACTCAGCCTGATTTCAGCCACAAATTCAACCAATTCTAGAAGGTAATGATGAGAAATAGGGCTGAATTGCAATTGGCTAATGCTTGGGGATCAATCCTTGCAATCTCAATGGTTGATCAATAAAAACGTGCACTGTGATGTGCAGAGATTGAGGGATGAAAAAGGCTACTTATGGCTGGTGTGAGGGGTGAAAAGCTGCTGCAAAAACAGGGTAGGCACTCATGGCTTTTCAAGTGAGAAAATCCAGCTAGTTTGACTGGTTTTGGGGAAGCAAGCAGGAGGAAAGTCATCAAGCAGGTGGCTGGCAACCTTGGGGTGGTTAACAGGTCACATGGGAGGGACAAGAGCTGCCCAAGGGCAAGCCCACTTGCTTGTCACATGCTAGGTTGGAAGAAAAAGCTTCCAACCTTGGCATTAATGGCAAGTCTTTCATTTCTGGTTTTGCTTGGCCCAAATAGCCATGAATGCTGATTAAAATAAATATTGAAATGATATGCAACAAAATCTGGAATTAAATCAAAAACATCAAAAATCTGCAGAAAAATCGCAGACTTCGCAGTGCGAAGTCAGCATTTTTGAAATGTTGACTTTTCTGTTGACTTTTGTTGACTTTGACTTTTTTCTCCCTCTTTGATTTTTTTTTTTGATTTTTTTGTTTAAAAGGCTTAGGACAAAATTAGGGTACTACAGCTGCCCCTACTTAATTGTGTCTTTGCATAGAGTATGTGAGTGCCAAGGGCATCTCATGGACTCTTTGCGAAGATCAATTAGGTAAAAGAAGGACCCGGATTTTGTCCTTCGCGGTACGAAAGCAAAGTAAAAGATCGTCACTTAAACATTTGAGACGTGTATGAACGCTCAAAGGGTTAGGCGATTAGATTTGAAGAGAAAAGATTGTCACCTAATCAGGTGATTTCAATCTGCGAGACGTGTATGAACGCTCGAAAGGTAAAAAGGCCTACGAGACGTGTATGAACGCTCGAAAGGTAGAAAGAAAAACTTTACGAGACGTGTATGAACGCTCGAAAGGTGAAAAGAAAAACTTTACGAGACGTGTATGAACGCTCGAAAAGGAAAGGCCTACGAGACGTGTATGAACGCTCGAAAGGTGAAAAGAAAAAACTTTACGAGACGTGTATGAACGCTCGAAAAGGAAAGGCCTACGAGACGTGTATGAACGCTCGAAAGGTGAAAAGAAAAACTTTACGAGACGTGTATGAACGCTCGAAAAGGAAAGGCCTACGAGACGTGTATGAACGCTCGAAAGGTGAAAAGAAAAACTTTACGAGACGTGTATGAACGCTCGAAAAGGAAAGGCCTACGAGACGTGTATGAACGCTCGAAAGGTGAAAAGAAAAACTTTACGAGACGTGTATGAACGCTCGAAAATAAAAGGCCTACGAGACGTGTATGAACGCTCGAAAGGTGAAAAGAAAAACTTTACGAGACGTGTATGAACGCTCGAAAAGGAAAGGCCTACGAGACGTGTATGAACGCTCGAAAGGTGAAAAGAAAAACTTTACGAGACGTGTATGAACGCTCGAAAAGAAAGGAAAAACTTTACGAGACGTGTATGAACGCTCGAAAAGGAAAGAAAGATCGCCACCTAAACAGGTGATCGGATCTGAAAAAGATAAAGGATCGTCACCTAAACAGGCGGCCTTAATCTAGAATGGTTATCACCTAGTTAGGTGATTGGATCGGAAAGGGTCATCGCCCGAACAGGTGCTTAGACTTAACTGGGGGAAGAAAGATCTACCACTGTTGGGATAGTATAATCATCTCTAGGCATGGCTAGTACTTAGATTGTTGAAAAAGGAAACATGATTGTATGATGCATGACATGCTTCATGTTGTTTTATGCAGTATGATATGCAATGCAATATGATATGAGATAGACTCAATCAAAGATTCCCGCTGGGGAATGGGGACAGTTTGTGAAGGAGGTTCACTAGGGAACGCTTGCTTAACTGTTGATGGAGGCTGGTGAATATGTGATATTCACTGGAGAATCCTTGTTGAGGATGCATGACATGGTTTATGAAATGCATGTGTATGAATGATTTGTATATGCATGCATGAATGATTGACATGATGCGTGTGTCATGATATGTGGGATGCATGTTGATTGGGTGCCGAGCAAGGTCGGTCTGGGTTGTGGTTGTGCCAACGATGATTGGACCCTTTTGTTTGTTTTATGCTGGTCGGTTGGTTTGGAAGGACCAGGTCCTTTGCCTACATACCCAAATGGGATCAAAACCGGTGTAGTTCGGGCTTGCCCTGGGGATTTGTGTGGGTTTGCCAATGATGATTGGACTTTGGGTGAGACTCCACTGGGGAGCGTCAATAAGGTTTGGCTCATGGGGATGTAAGGATCATTTTGGAAACAGGATCGATACCCAGCCTTGGTTGATATTTTGGATGTTTAGGGTGTTTACTGGGGAATTTGTTCCGCTTGTACGACTAAAAGCTTGATGAGACGAGATTAGACCGGCGAGGTAAAAAGTGGACCGGCATAAACATTCAGTAATCCTTGCGGGGATGACGTCTTAGGGGATATACTTGAATATGGACGGGGTAAGACTGTGATAATTGATGAAGGATAAATACCTCGTGGGGATTGTTAATCCACTGTGTAGATCGTGCTAAACTGCTGAGGAGCATAACTGATGGTTCCGCTGGGGATTCTTGTGCTCTGGTTGGTCAGTCTCGCTTGAATCGTCCCTTCAGGCTCTTGATTTGACGGGGATATTCCTTTTTGATTCACCGGTGACCAGAAATCCCTTTAGCAATTAACCATGCTTGGCCTGCGAGGCTTATCTGCTCTATGGATAGATTTGGATGCACGTTTTTTTTAAGTACTCACAATTCGGAGAAAATATGCTTGTTATTATTTAAAAAACATAAAAGATTCCACGTAATAATAATAGAATTTTTTGGAAATATATACACTATCATAGATGGAATTTTTTTTGACAAAAGTAAAAGACTTCGCTTGGGAAGAATTTTGTTAAGGGGGAAGGTGACCTGCCCCAAAGGTGTAATTTCTTTAATCGTGCTTGGGATTGCTGATGCCAATTGAGCCTTTTGGTTGGATGTTTGAGGAATGTCAAAGACAATTGGGCTCTTTGTGCACTGTAGGGAGAGTGCTGGGCATGGTTAAGCCTTGAATGATTTGTGCACTGGGAGCAATCAGGTTTTGGTTTAAAAATTGCGGGCGCCAATGGAAATTGGGCTTTATTGTTGGTTGCCGAGCGAGGTCGGTTTTTTTTGGTTTTGGTTGTGCCAACGATGATTGGACTCTTTTTTTTTTTTGGTGGATTCATATGAAATTTACGCACGCAATTTTATGCCCCCCTATTATTCCGAGATTATACTGAAAAAGTCGAAATAAATATCACACAAGAAATCATATCGTACAGTTCAAATTAATAACATGCTTATCAATGAATCAACCTATCACTCATTTAAGTAAATGATCCAATTGAAAATTAATGTGGGGGGTTATGAACACTCATCCGGCAATTTTGCTAACATTCCGATCGAGTTATATGTCCATCCAATTATTGCTTCTTAAAAACATGAAAGCATTGATCAAAAGGTCTTTAAGGGTTGTAATTTGGCTGGGCTACAAAAGAAATGTCGTATGTGGGGAAATTGAATTCGAAGGGCCAAGCAAGAAGGAACATTCTTTCTAACTTATATCTCTCTTTGTTCAAATCACAATTTTGGTGGTTCACAAATGCTTTTCTCCTTGATCTCGACAACTCTTGGATTTTATTGGTCTTCTTTTCTCCTTTCTCTTTTCTTTTTCTTGGTTTGCTTTGCTTTTCTTTTCTTCCCCTTTTTTTTTCTTTTGGCTGTCAAGATCAATTAAGAAATTCAACGTTGCTTGACTTTCACAACTCTCCCCCTTTTTCCCAATTTGTTTCAGTACAATACCCTAATTGAATGTTCCCTCCTCTTTTGGCAAGGGACGCTAATCATGATGTTTTAAGGGTTCAAAAATTGAAAGGAAAAATATCAGAATTCAGTGATGTTTTAACTATAAACTGAATATATATTTTTTTTACAAACTCCGGCAATCTCATTAAGCAGTTGAGCTTATGAAAGTTGGCAGTTCATAGTTAAAAATTCTGATTTGTTAGGCTCGAAGGGGTTTAACAAGTACTCACTTCTCACAGGGTGGGCTGTTTGTGGTCGATTGTTTTCTCTCGTTTTCAAACAAATGCCTTGATCATGTCAATACTTTTATGCAATTAAAAACGAAAATTCAGATTTAACATAAAAAGATCGAGCTAAACAAAAATGTCGATCTCCTGCATATGTATTATGATAACTTTGGGGATTCCTCACATCTGGCTGGTTCTAAATGGTTCATAGAACAAACATATTAAATAACATGAATTGTATGGTATAATTTGGTATGGAATATACATTCTCCTTTCAAATTTTAATCAGGGGAAAGAATAGGGAACATGCATTTTAGTTTTGCGAAAATTAATCACATTTATCACTACCATTTGTCTATGGTTAAAAACTTTGGCTTAATCTGTTGCGGAAAGTTTTGTTGAATTCACATTACCAATGATAGATAACAAAAAATTTCAATATTCACACATATTAAAAATAAGTAGGCATGATTATGATGCAAAAGCTAGGTAATAAAAGCAAAAAGTACTCGAATAATAAAGCAAGAGTACCAATATAGCTACAAAGTACCAAACAAAAGGAACCTCTAAAGAGTGTACGAGAAAAAATGACATAAACATAAACAACAAAATATGAGAAAACATAAATAAATAAAAAGGGGTCACTCAAGGAGTGAAAGCCTCATCATCCTCGGTCTCCTAATCCTCGTCCTCCTCGTCCTCTCCCTGGCCTCCGACCGCTGTACCACTGCCTCCAGCCTCTGCATACTCCGGCCTATCCCCGGGCCAACGACCATGAGCTGCAAACATCTGGGGTGTCGGTATCTGATCATCGGGATCTGTCGGCCTACCCAGCTGCCTCTGAAGGCGATACATGGAATCATGCATCATAGTCATGTATCGATGAGTGGAGGCGTTCTGCTCCAATATGAAAGTGCAGGTATGATGATCCCCTGATGCTGGTGGAGGTCTAGGCCGTGGCTGCTGTGCCCTCGCTGCTCTCCTCCCTGTGCAGTGTCTGGAGATATACTCGTCCGTAATGGGGTTCTTAATGGTTTCGGACACCTGGGGAGGGATGGCTACTCGGGCGTCCCGGCAGAGTCCCATGATAAGACCCGGGAAAGCAAGTGGGCACATCTTCTTGGCCGGTGGCTTGATGCCACTCTCGACCACTATTTTAATCTCCTGGCAGATTGCCCTGGCCACATCTACTTGCTTACCGGTGAGGATATAGTAGATCAGGGGGGTCACGTCCATGGTGGTGGTGGAGGTATGGCTTTTGGGTTTTATGTTGTGGACAATAAGGTGGAAAATGACCTGGGCATAGGTGGTGAGGTTGCCCCTGAGGGCCTTTGTGGGCTGCCCTGCTGCATTAAGCTCATAGCCTTTTCCAGATTGGAAAATGGTCTGAGCGTAGAGATCGTGGTTCCAATTACCACGGTTTTGGTGCTTATGGAAAGCACAAAGCTCATCATTTTCCAATTGGAAAGGGTTGCGGAGGTAGGTGTTGATGGCGTCGCGATCGAATCTAATGATCCGACCACGCACCATGGTCTGATATGTAAACTCCCCCTCTGGATCCACGGGAATAGCATTTGCGTAGAATTCCCGGATTATGTCATAGTTGAGGTTAAGGGGAGGGTTCACCAAAACTCCCCACCGGCGGTGGTTTATCAACCGGGCCAACTCCCTCCAGGTGCCCCTGTCACTTATAATAAACTGCCTCTCAGGCCAGAAGGTCCTGCCAAGAAGCTCTTCGTATCTCTCTTGGTTGCGAAGACTTAGGAAACGAGAGGCGTCGAAACCCCCTTGGGGCCTAGATCCGGATGCCTCACCCCTCGAGCGTTTTCCTGCTGGTCTTGGTGCCATCTGCAAAGAAAAAAGGCAAAGTTAGTAGGATTATAGGTGATATGGGGTGAAATAAATGGAATTGAAAGGAAAAATGGGAAAAAACTCAGGTTCTGTTCCTGCTACAGTCGCACTGCGAAGGCATGTTTGCAGTGCGAAGGTGCTCGAAAATTTCTGGGCTGCCCAGAAAAAGGTCGCAGTGCGAAGTTGAACTTTGCTCTGCGACCATGACAGCAAAGACCCAGAAATCTGAACCTACACCTCTTGGTTTAAGCTTCTAACATACAATGCATGCAACTAAACGACCTCAGAATCAATGACTGGGTCTCCGAAAGAAACACTTAACAGCTCTCTTCCTTTCAATTTTGCGAATGGGGTTTTTTAAAAACAATTTGGGAATTGAAAGAAACAGGTTTATTTCTGATACCCATGATGCATGCTTGCTAGATCCTAACTTAATACAGCAAACTAAGGACTAAATGCAGCTTATTATGAGCTTAAACTCAAAAAAAGGGAATTTCAAAATTAGAAACCCTAAAACCCAAATAGTTGTAATGCGTTTAGAGATAAACAGAGGAGGAAGAACAGAAAATCGTACCTTGTTGCTGATTCTGGAGGGAGAAACACAGTTTAAAATGAAGAAAAAGGGGAGGATTAACAAAAATGGGTATGCCTCTTTTTTTTTTAAAATTTTGGAGTTTCTTTTTTAGTTATGGCAAAAATAATGTGCTTCTTTTTTTTAGTTAAAGAAAAGAAGATAAACAGATAGTGGGACAAAAGATAGTGGGAATGGGTGGTTGAGAGGGAGTAAATGAAGGGTCAGCTGGGCTGACAAAATTCGCGTACTTCGCACTGCGAAGTACCTTCGCACTGCGAAGTACTTAAATTTTTTTTTGAAAATTTTGCTACCCCTCAACACATTGGCCATTCATATCCCCAATTATGATTTATGCATAAAACAAGTAATAAACAAATAAAGGTTGATTACCCCTGCTAAAATAAAACATAATGTACAAACATGAGCGAATGCGAATGAATGATATGTGGAGGTTCGGAATTTCCCCCCATCCTCACATGTGGGCTCTAAATGGTGAAATCTCCTAAGAAGAGGTCCTTAGAGTCATAAACCTCACATGGAATTAGGGTTGTCTATGGACATACGTCAACATGACTTCAATTAATTCCACGTGAAAATCTCATCAAAGCGGGGTTGGGCATCCTACCTCACGGACATACGTCAACGCGGGCTTCCGCACACAACCTCCTTCTAACTTAGTTTTTTTCTCAAGCTCGGGTAGAGAGCCTCACACGTCCGGCATTAACCCGAACAATGTGGAGTAACATCACTCAAGTAACCCCCGCATTTGATATATATATGATATGAGTATAAAGCAAAATAAAGCAAATATAAACATAAAGCATAAATATGACATGGATGAATAAAATAATAAGCATGGCGCGCGAAGAAAATAAAAACAATTGGCTTAAAAGCCAAATAGGTTAGGCTTGACTCGCTAGTGGGAAAAGGTTCCCCAGTGAAGTCGCCAGCTGTGCGCACCTCGTTTAAAAAACGCGCAAATCCCCCGAGGTCGTTCGTAAACGCTCGGAGGGCCTTTGTGAAGTCGCCACCAAAGTTTTTGTGTAAAGGGAACGTTGATAAACCCTTAAGTTTTTTTTAAAAGGGAAACGATAATAAAACCCTTGACGATGAGGAAAAGGATGGTCATCGCAACCATTGTCGGGTTCGGGAGTCGATTACGCAAGGGGAAGGTATTAGCACCCCTCACGTCCGTTGTACTCAACGGGAACCTTCTATTTGGCTAAAGCTTAAATTGTTTTTTTAAATGTTTTGCGCGCATGCTTATTTATGTCAAAATATAATAAAGGGGGGAAAGAGATAAAAACAAACGAAAGAAAAGAAAAAAAAGTTTTTTATTATTGCGCTTGACAAGATGTCGATCTTGCTCCTACGTATCTCCCGGTAGTCGGAGAATTCAAAGCGTACGTAGTTCTTTGGGTAAAGAACTTAAAAGGTTGGTTAAATGGACGATATTTTGACCGTATTCTTGCGATTAAACGTAGCTTGTATGCTCGCGTATGGGAGACTTAAGCGTATTAGCTTGTATGCTCGCACATGGGAGGCTTAAGCGTTTGTTTATGAATCGCGCTTAGAATATGTAAAACATGTCCGTTGGGTAATATGGTTTGATTTGGTCGCGTTGGGACCAAAAGAGGTACAATGGACTCAATCGAGTCGATCATTGACCGGAGTGACTCCAATGAGTCGGGGGATCGAATCTAATGGCCATGGGGGACCAAAAGGTTCGGATTGACCACAAGGGGCCAAGATTTGGTTTGGTATGGTGGGATATGTTTGAAAATGGAATGACGATTGTCCGAACGACGAGACATACGTCACGCATTCGTGCAATCGGGGCAATGGAGAGACATACGTCACACCATCCCTTTTTCATTCAAGTTTTAGGGTAGAATTCTTTTAGAAATCCCAAGGTATATCAAAACATTTGGTTTGAAAACCCAAAATGGAAAGACTTAGCAATTTTGCTAGAAAAACGCACAAGTTCGGCTCGTTTTGCGAACGGTTTTGAAAAGCGAACAAATTTGACGTATGTTCATGCTTGAGTTTTGAAAATCATGAACAATGTTTATTGTTCAAGTTTTGATTTGAAATGATGAACATAGCTGGTTTGTTCATGCTATTTTGAAAGTTTTAAAACATAACTTGTTTTACAAGTTATCCACAAAATGCCATACGAACTTGTGAATTTGTCAACGTTGTGCAAAATCCTTGTTATGGTTTGAAAAACATGGGTTTAAAAACTCTTAGGTTCTGAGCTCTTGGGCTAGAACCTCAAAAATTGGTCATTTGGACACCTGAACTCAGATTCTGAGTTCTGTCATGGTCGCTCTGCGACCATGACTTCGCACTGCGAAGCATGCGAATTTTTGAGTTCAGAAGCTGTTTCTGAACTTTTGTTCAGAAACAACTTCTGAACACACTCAGGACCTTTTAGGTGAGTGAAAAGCTTTGAGTTTTTTGGATGAAAAAGGCTGGACAAAACAGTTTTGATTGTTTTGAAAACCTTGGGATTTCTTTGAACCAAAATGGCTATGCAAGCACAATTAAAAATGCAGTACAAAGGTTTGGAAACTTACAGAACTCCTTAGCAAAGCTCCAGCTGCAATGGATTTGAATTGGTTGAAGATTCTTGCAAGGTTTTGAATGTTGGTAATGATTTTGGAACTTTGTAATGCTTTGTGTTTGATTGGTTTTTTTTCTGGTTGTTTGTGAGTATTTGTAAGCTGGAATGAGTAGTGTTTTTTGCTCTTGAAATGCTGTTATTGGAAGTGTTTTTTGCTCTTGAAATGCTGTTATTGGAAGTGTTTTTTGCTCTTGAAATGCTGTTATTGGAAGTGTTTAGAACCTTGGGCATTGCCTTCTATTTATAGGCCAAAACCAAATCTATTTCATCATTAGCAAATCCCAAAATTCAGCTGATTTGTGGCTAGAATCAAACTGAATCCCTTTGCATTAAATGCTAATGGATAGAGGCAACCTTGCCTTGTGCCAAGGGGCAAGACTCAGCCTGATTTCAGCCACAAATTCAACCAATTCTAGAAGGTAATGATGAGAAATAGGGCTGAATTGCAATTGGCTAATGCTTGGGGATCAATCCTTGCAATCTCAATGGTTGATCAATAAAAACGTGCACTGTGATGTGCAGAGATTGAGGGATGAAAAAGGCTACTTATGGCTGGTGTGAGGGGTGAAAAGCTGCTGCAAAAACAGGGTAGGCACTCATGGCTTTTCAAGTGAGAAAATCCAGCTAGTTTGACTGGTTTTGGGGAAGCAAGCAGGAGGAAAGTCATCAAGCAGGTGGCTGGCAACCTTGGGGTGGTTAACAGGTCACATGGGAGGGATAAGAGCTGCCCAAGGGCAAGCCCACTTGCTTGTCACATGCTAGGTTGGAAGAAAAAGCTTCCAACCTTGGCATTAATGGCAAGTCTTTCATTTCTGGTTTTGCTTGGCCCAAATAGCCATGAATGCTGATTAAAATAAATATTGAAATGATATGCAACAAAATCTGGAATTAAATCAAAAACATCAAAAATCTGCAGAAAAATCGCAGACTTCGCAGTGCGAAGGGAGCTTCGCAGTGCGAAGTCAGCATTTTTAAAATGTTGACTTTTCTGTTGACTTTTGTTGACTTTGACTTTTTTCTCCCTCTTTGATTTTTTTTTTTGATTTTTTTGTTTAAAAGGCTTAGGACAAAATTAGGGTACTACAATATTCTTTTCTGTAACTTTCCATTTCTTTATTGGCATGTGGGGGACCATGTATAGATTCTCTTTGTGTTGTATGTGGGTATCTGCATTACTATGTGTAGGGTCACTATTTTATTGTTTGTGCTCTCTCTTTTTGTGTGGACATGTGCTTTATTGTGTTCTTTTTCTACAAGTTGTGTTATTTTATCATTTTTGCTACTTTTTTGTATGTTTGGTTCAAATTTCATGCAGTTGTTTATTTATATATGCAGAGATGAGTTTCAATGTTGTTTTCCATCATGGGGGTCAGTTTGTAAGAGATTGGATTGTGTATTATAGGGGTGGTGATGTAACTGTTGTTGAGGGTCTAGACAAGGATAGATGGAATTATTTTGAAGCGGAGGGTATAATGACAAATAAAAACTATGCTAAGAATAGTTTCAGAATGTGGTGGAAAGTAGAGGAGGAAATTGCTTACAAGAAGTTAAGATTGGATGGTGATGCTAAGGATATTGTTGATTATGCCTTAAGTAACAATGTTGATGCTCATATATATGTTGAACATGGTGTTGATAATATTTTTTCTGTGGATGCTCTTGTATGTCTTGAATTACAAGCTAATAATGATGTATTAAATGATGTTGTGGAAAATGTTGATGCTGGTGGATATGAAGAAATTGGAAGGTTATTATGAAACTGATTCTTATAGCAGTGAAGATGAAGCCAAATGGATTCATTTTGATGATAGTGAAGATGAGAGAGCTTTAGGAATGGACGATGGATTTGGTTTAAGCGATGGTGATGATCCTGAGTTTCAACCTTCAAGAATGATGATTGATGGAAATACTTACAATTTGAAAACTCATTCAAATGAAAAAGTGGGGGGAGGTAGTTCTGAAGGTGAGAAAAATACACAAGAAGGGGGGAGGGGGGGGTTGAATGTGTGGACACTTTTTCCTTACTTCTCAAAAACTTAAGTTAAGTTCAGAATCTGATATGAATCAGTTCTGAACTATTTCTCAGAGTTATGCAGCGGTTATAAAAAGTAAATGAGAGAGGGAAGAAAGACACAAGGTGTTTTTATACTAGTTCCTTCCACAAGTTAGAAGTAGTCTAGTCCCCTTGTTACTAACAAGAGATTTGAACTATAATCAGACTGATTACAATTGCTCAACCACAAAGGAAGAGACTTCCAGTTGCTCAACCAGAAAGGAGGAGACTTCTAATGCTCAGAACACACAGTAATGAGACTTCCTGCTCAGAACACTAAGTAATGAGACTCCCTTGCTCAGAACACAAAGTAATGAGACTTTCTAATGCTCAGAACACTAAGTAATGAGACTTATGATGCTCAGTACGCAGACTGAGACTTGAACCAAACTGAATTACAAAGAAAGTAAGTTTGGGTTGAACACTTGATCAAATATCAGAGGTGTTCACTTAATACAACACAGGAATAAGACTCTAGACTTAAGAAATTCTAAGATTACAAGTTTGTAAGAATTTCTAAGAGTTTTAGTGAACTTCGAATTTTGACAGCAAAAACAGAGCACACTTCAATCAGTTTTGTTTCAAGAGTCTTAGCAAATTTCTTCTTCAAATCTTCTTCCTTATATAGAGGAAAATAGAGCTGTTGAAGATTGCATGAATTAAGCAAAGAGCCGTTGCAAATAGAGAACTAGGCCAGGCTGAAATTGCGAGCTAAACTCAGCAGAAAACAGAGCAGCAGCCATTTTTGAATTTGCTTTCCTTAAAAGCTGGGGAATGTTTGAGCCAGGGAGACAACTGTTCCATTGGAGTTGGTCTGACACTACATACATTAAATACTGAAGGAAACTTTCCACGTCAGATTTCAGAAGCTTCTTCAGGAACAGTACTTCAGAAGCTCACTTCAGAAGCAGGTCTTCAGAAGCACACTTCAGACGCACTGTTCATCAGACGCTCCCTTCAGACGTTGACTTTTGTTGACCTTCAGACTCAGCCTTCAGACGTTGACTTTCGTTGACCCTCAGACTTAGCCTTCAGACGCTGCCTTCAGACGCAGTCTTTAGACTCTGCCTTCAGAAGCACCCTTCAGACTCAGTCTTCAGACCCAGTCTTCCTTCAAACTTGCAACATTGCTTCTAAGCTTTCCTTCTTGCTCTTAGCTTGTTCTTCCATAACCAATATTAATTAACCAACATTAAGAACATGGTTCTGCACAACTTAGAAAAAAGCATTAGCAATACCAATTTTCTTTTTAACACTTGTTATCATCAAAACCTTAAAGAGAGTTGTTCATACATATTGTTCCAACAATCTCCCTCTATTCAAAAAAGAGTTGTTCACATTTTGTTCCAACAATCTCCCCCTTTTTGATGATGACAAACATAAGTATTAATCAGAAAATTGTTGTTAATTTAATTAACAAGTTCACTGCAGGGTATGAGGTTTGTAAGCTCCCCCTGAGTCTGATCCAGGTTAATTAAATTCAGTTTAAATCACAAATGTGAAAATTTCAGAATTGTTGTTAAGTTTAATTAACAAGCTGACTTCAGGAGAGGTTTGCAAGCTCCCCCTAGGTCTGACAGTCCACAAGGTGAGGTTTGTAAGCTCCCCTTGATTCTTATCCAAGTTAATTAAACTCAACTTAAAACAATAAAGTGAAATTATCACTCAGAATTGTAAATAACAAGCTGACTTCAGGTTCTGAGGTTTGTAAGCTCCACAGGATGAGTTTTGTAAGCTCCCTAAGTCTTATCCTTGTTATTTTAAATTTATTTTAACTCACTAAGAGTAATGTATATCTCACAAAATTAAATTCAGAGGCTAAGAGTTAAAACCAGTTCTCATAAGTTAATTTCAATCAGAACTTAACTTATGTTCAGAGCTTCAGACCTTAATACCTTTAACTCCCCTTCATAAGTTAATTAACTGATAGAAATTAACTTATATTTTGAGCTCAGGAGCTTTAATACTTGTTTTACATTTCTCCCCCTTTTGTCATCAACAAAAAGAAAGTTTTAGAAAAGAAAAGTTTCAGAAAAATTTCTCCCCCTTTTAAGAGAGTTTGAAAACATGTGAGATAATCATGCAATCATATAGGTAATCAAGCAGCAAAGATGAACATCAGAGCAGACTTGATCATACATGAGTATATGACATTGCATTTGAAAAATAGAATGATGTTCAGAAGCATAAAAGGATTGAGCTTCTGATCAGGACATTCTTTGTTCAGACACAGTTGTTCAGTATATCTTGTGCAGTATCACTGAACTATTTTAGACAAAATTGTTCAGATCATATACCAACTTGAAGGTTTTAGCACTACTGAACTCTTTTCAGAAACTGAAAGAGTATTGCTGCTGATACCAAGATATAGCATTTGGTTCAGTGCAGCTGAATTCTTTCAGACAAAAATGATATCAATTTTTAAATAAGTTCTGAAAGACTGAACATGTCTGAAACTAATTTGAGCATTTGAAAAATGTGTCTGTGTTTAAACATTTCAGAACTTGAAAACAGAAAAAAACACATTTTTATATTGATGACTTTGGGAGGGACAAAGTATAACTTTCAAAGCTTTAAATCATCATTGCCTTGGGTTATACTTATCAGATTCTGACCAAAAGTTTGAAAATTATCAGATTCAGAAGTCAGAAAATCCAGGTTCTGAACCTTCAGACTCTGAAGTTTTTCAGGGCTTAACTTTCTTCAGACTCTCAAAAAAGAGTGTCTGATAAGTCTTAGCTTATGATGAACTCAGAATCTTAGTTTTCATTCAGATTCAAGCATATTTTCAAGAGATAAAATGCATGTTCAGATTCTTTTTAATAAAGTTAAATCTGTCTTCTGTTAGGGGAATTGTAAATATGTCAGCCCATTGATGATCAGTATCAATGAACTGAATATCTAAAACACCCTTCTGAACATAATCTCTTATAAAATGATGTTTAATTTCTACATGCTTGGCTCTAGAATGCAGAATTGGATTTTTAGACAGACATATTGCAGCAGTATTGTCGCGTCGAATTTCGGAGATCAAGCTATTGAGAAGCATTGGCTCACTAATTTTATTTCACGACTGAACTTTTAATTTTTCGGGGAAATGGGGAAAAAGTTCTAAATTACCACGTTTTTAAAGATTTTGGGTTCGGGAGTCGATTATGCGAGGGGAAGGTATTAACACCCCTCACATCCGTTGTACTCAACGGGAACCTCCTAGTTAGCTAAGGCTAGAGTGTTTTTTAAAGTTTTGCTTGCATGCTTGAATATATAAAAGGGAAAAAGGAAAAATATATAAAGGGGGAAAAGAATATTTTTTATTAATGTGCTTGACAAGATGTGAATTTTGCTCCTACGTATCTCCCGGTGCGATGGAGAAATCAAAGCTACGTAGTTCTTTGTAGCGAATGTTTGTATGTGGATTGATTTTAATTATGAAAAAAAGGTTTGATCGCGCTCGGGCGAAAAAGTTTGCTTAAAAAGGAAACGTGGCCTACTATCGTTGTATGGATAGCTTAATGAAGACCGATAAAAAGTTTTACCTACTACCGTTATGAGGGTAGCTTAATGAAGGTAAAAAGGATTTGATTAAAAAAGGACGGACTCGCGCTCGGGCGATGGTATCCGTTTGAAAACGCGCATGGGCGTAAAAAGGTTTGATTTGACCACGGGGGCCAAGAAAGGTTTAAATGGTCACGGGGGACCAAGAAAAAGTTTTGGTGTATTGGATTTGTGTTATGTTTTGAAAATGGAATGACGATTGTTCGGACGACGAGACATACGTCAAGCATTCGTGCAACCGGGGAATGGAGAGACATACGTCAAACCACTCCTTTTTCATTCAAGTTTTTGTTGAAACTTTAAAAAAATCCCAAAGTAAACAAAAAAACTTAGTTATTGAAACTCATTGAAAAATGAACGGGTTTGTGAGAAATGAACAAGTGTTGTTCAAATTTCATGTTGAAAAGTAAACAAGTATTGTTCAAATTTAATGTTGAAAAATGCACAAGTTTGGAAAATGCACAAGTTCGGCTCAAGTTCAAGTTTGATTTTGGAAAATGAACAAGTTCGGCTCAAATTCCAGTTTGATTTTGGAAAATGAACAAGTTCGGCTCAAATTCAAGTTTGATTGAAATTCATGAACAAAGTTGTTGTTCAAGTTTGGTTTTGAAATTAATGAACATAGCTTGTTGCTCAAGTTTGATTTTGAAAATTAATGAACATAACTTGTTGCTCAAGTTACTCAAAATTGTTGCTCAAACTTGTGAAATTTCCAATAACATGCAAAAACTCTTGTTACGTTTCTGGACCAAAATGAGTTTCAACCCTCTTAGATTCTGAATCTTTAAGTTTAGAACCTCAAAAATTGGCTTTTAGAAGCTTGAACTCAAGATCTGAGTTCTGTCATGATCGCAGAGTGACTTGAACTTGGCTCTGCGAACCTGAGTTCTGTCATGGTCGCAGAGCGACCAGAACTTGGCTCTGCGAACTCTGCGAAAATTTGAACTCAGAAGCTGCTTCTGAACTTCTGTTCAGAAGCTGCTTCTGAACAAGCTTCAGAACCTTAAGAGGATTGAAAACAAAACTCCTAGCCAATGCTTGTGTTGTAAGAAAATGGAAGAGGCTTGGTCGATTGTGATTTTTGCAAAGTTGGAATGTTGAAGATTATGGATGACAATAACACTGGTGTTTAGCTATTATTTTTCACTTTGAATTTCTGTCTAAGAACTGGTCTTTTGCTGTGTATCAACTGTCTAAAATCCTTATGCCTTGCATTGCTTAAATAGGCAAAAATGAAATCAATTGTCATGATGAAAAATCCCAAAGCAGGGCTGTTTTTGTGGGCTATGATCAGGCTAATTGCTTTTCATTTAATGCAAAAGGGAAGAGGTGACATTGCCTTGTGATAATGGTCAAGACCTTGGCCAAATTCAGCACTCAAAGCAGCTGATTTCTGACAGAAAATGCTGGAAAAGTGAGAAAACATGGCTGTTTGCAGCTTGAGCTACCTTTTGGGATTGATCCTTGCAATCTTGAGAAGACAAACAGGAAAGTAGTGTGCTGCAATGTGCAGAGGTTGGGAGAAACAAGAGGAACAAGTTTGCTGTTCTGAGAGAGAAAGAAAGAAAGCTAAAACAGGGCAACAAAATCAAACCTTGGGCAAGCAATTGGCAGCTATGTTTGACTGATTTTTGGTGGAGAAGGAAGGAAGAAAATGAGCAAGCTGCTGGCTGGAAAGTGCAGGGTCAGTAGCAGGCAATTGGGAGGGATGAGAGCTGCCCAAGGGCAGCCAACTTGCTTGGCACATGCTTGGTTTTGGCACAAATTTCTTCTTACCTTAATTTGCATTGTCACAAGTTTCTTTCTTTCTTTGTTGAATCCAACATTAAAACTGATGATAACAGTAATAATAATAATAATAATAATAATAATAGATGATAATAATAATAATCATAATAAAAATAAAAGAAAGATAAATCAGAAAAATCAAAAACTGCAAAAAATCGCAGAGTTCGCAGAGCGATTAGAACATCGCTCTGCGAAATCCTAATTTTTTTATTTTGTTTTGGAATAAACATAAAACAAATAATACTAAAAGTAATAATAATAATAAAAATAATAATGAAAACAAAAATAATAATGATAATAATAATAAAGATGATAATAATAATAATGATGAAAAAGATAATAATAATAACAACATTGATGAAAAGATAATAATAATAGTATTAATAATAATAATAGTGATAATAGTAATGATAATATTAATAATAATAATAGTAATGATAATGATAATAAATATTAATAAATAAAAACTAAAAATAAAGATGAAATGCTGTGGATGTATGCATGCAATGCTGTTAATGCTCGTGATGCAAGTATGAATGCAAAGACGGCAAAGATGACTTGACTGGGGATAAAAATGAAACAAAGGGATACCCGGGTTTGTTAAAGAAACGGGATCCGACTCTACTGGGGATAACGTGGTTCCGCTGGGGAAAGGATTGTCTACTACCATATTGATCCAGAATGATAGCTTAAAAAAGACAAAAGATCAATGTTACCTTGGTGGCTTCACCGGGGATTTTACGTTGTTTTTCGCTACTATCGTGTAAATGATAGCTTGAAAAAATGTAAAAGAAGACGACACTGTCTACTATTGGTGTGTGGATAGCTTAATGAAGACAGATGCTATGTATCAGCTACTATCGGGTACTGATAGCTTAACAAAGGTAATATAAAAGAGACACTGTCTACTATCATGAAAATGACAGCTTAAAGAAGACAGATGACATCACTGGGGAATATGACATGTAAGTATACGGTTGACAGCTTAAAAGGTAACATAAAAGAAAACTTCGCCTACTATCGGTGTGTGGATAGCTTAATGAAGGCGGAAATAAAATTGAAGAGACAAAGTCTACTATTCACTGGGGAAATTATTTTACCTACTACCGTTGTGATGGTAGCTTAATGAAGGTAAAATATAAGAAGAAAAAGGCAAGGTCTGCGACATCACTAAAGATATAAGGATCATTTTGGAAATTGATCGATATCCAACCTTAATGGATGAAAGAAATGCATGGGGTATGCTTTGTTCGGAGAATTCCGTTTGAAAACATTTCACCTACTACCGTTGTGGGGGTAGCTTAATGAAGGCAAAATGTAAAGGAAAAGACAAGGTCTACTATCGTTGTATAGATAGCTTAATGAAGACCGTCACTGGGGATTTTACCTACTACCGTTGTGATGGTAGCTTAATGAAGGTAAAATACAAGAAGAAAAAGGCAAGGTCTACTATCATTGTATAGATAGCTTAATGAAGACCGATAAAACCTCACTGGGGAGTAAGTACTTCACTGGGGAGAAAGCACTTTACTGGGGAAAGACAAGGTCTACTATCGTTGTAATGATAGCTTAATGAAGACCGTTAAAATATGTTACCTACTACCGTTGTGATGGTAGCTTAATGAAGGTAAAATATAAAGGAAAAGACAAGGTCTCTTCACTGGGGATTAATGTCAGCTGTTCGGGTTATTGCCGAACTAGCCACAGGAAACAAAGATAAACGCCAGCTGTTCGGGTTATTGCCGAACTATCACTGGGGAAAGTGGACAACTAACCACAGGAAACAAAAATAAACGTCAGCTGTTCGGGTTACGGCCGAACTAGCCACTGACTACAAGAGACAAAGATGAATGTCAGCTGTTTGGGATATTGCCGAACTAGCTACCGAATTTCTCTGGGGATGCTACTGACAAGCTGTTTATTTCAGAACTGCCACTTCAACTGGGGAGAAAAGATGCACAAGCTGTTCGTTAAAGAACTGCCACTTGGCGACGATGCTGGGGAGTATGCACAAGTTGTTCGTTAAAGAACTGCCACTTGGCATAAAGGAGGTGACATCTCTGGACCAGACACACTGGGGATGACACTTAGGGAACGGAAAGTTACAAATTGTTTATGATTGATTGGTGTGACTCATGGTGGTTAATGCAGCCATGTATTAATGATATTGTTGTATGTTGTATGCATGAATGTGTATATGCATGAATGTATGTATGTACGTATGACAATATGACTTGTATGACTTTCACTGGGAATGTTGTATGAATATATGAAGAATTGACTTGATTGATAGTATAACTGATGAACTTGGTGAAACGGATAAGACGGAAAGTGTCCCGACGTCGTATTACAAACACTCGGCGATCTTTAATGGGGATGAGGCCACAGGGGTCATATCCAAATGTTGACGGGATAAAGCCGCAATAACTGATGAGGAATAAACACCTCCTGGGGGAGAACATGTTAATTCACTGGGGGAGATCGTGCTAATCCGCTGGGGAGAAGAACTAGTGATTCCGCTGGGGATGTTTATGTTTTGGTTTGCTAATCTTTGTCTGAATCGTCCTTTCGGGTTTTCGATTCACTGGGGATATTCCCTTTTGATTCACTGATGACTTTGCTGGGGAAATCTTTTTAGCAATTGACCATATTCGGCCTGCGAAGTTTACCCGCTCTCAGGACAGATGTTGACGCACACTTCACTTATTCATGAGTTCAGAGAGAATGTGGTTGTTGTTTATGTTTTCCAAAAATATAAAAAATTTATTCTGAAAAAGGTTTTGTTTCAAGTACTATCATCAAAAATAGAAGAAATGAATAAACAGAATAAATGGGAATTCCAAATGAAAGGCAAAAGACTTCACTGGGAAGAAATTTTATTAATGGGGTGGTGGCCTGCCAATGGCGTGGCTCCACGGATCTTACAAAGTTTGAAAAAATGGTAAATATAAAGGGAAAGTACGTTGAACACCATAACCGCTATTCTCCCTAACAACTTTGAATTCCACTGCTTGGATGCTTCGGATTCCGAGTCCCTTGACAGTTAATATGCCCCAAGTGAATCATGGCTAACCCGATGCAGTTACTTTGTCTTTTGATCCTTAATTTTTGCATAGATCGCCCTTTTGGGTTTTCAACCTATCAGGATAATTATTTCTGTTTCATGTCTCTAATTTTTGCCTGGACTGCCCTTTCGGGTTTTCAGTCCACCGAGACGCTCATTTTTGCCTAAGCCGCCCTTTCGGGTTTTCGACTTACCGAGCTGTTCTTTTATTTTTTAGACAAAGTATTTCTTGACTGCATCACCGTTCACAGGACGGGGAAGCTCATCCTCATCCATAGTTGTAAGAGTCATTGCCCCACCGGAGAAAACTCTCTTAACGACATACGGGCCTTCGTAGTTAGGCGTCCACTTGCCCCTTGAATCGGGTTGAAAAGATAAGATCCTCCTGAGCACGAGGTCTCCTTCTTTGAATTCCCGTGGGCGGACCTTCTTGTCAAAAGCTTGTTTCATTCTCTTTTGATACAGTTGTCCATGACACAAGGCGGTCATGCGTTTCTCTTTAATTAAGTTCAACTGATCGTATCTGTTTTGACACCATTCAGCCTCGGATAACTTAGCTTCCATCAGAATTCTCAATGACGGGATCTCAACCTCTACGGGGAGCACTGCTTCCATGCCGTATACTAAAGAGAAAGGGGTTGCCCCTGTTGATGTATGTACTGAAGTACGATATCCGTGCAAGGCATATGGTAACATCTCATGCCAGTCCTTGTAGGTGACCACCATCTTTTGCACTATTTTCTTGATGTTTTTGTTTGCAGCTTCAACTGCGCCATTCATCTGAGGCCTATAAGGAGAAGAGTTATGATTCTAAATCTTGAACTCTTCGCATAGTTCCTTCATCATTTTGTTATTCAGATTGGTCCCATTGTCAGTGATGATCTTACTGGGAATACCATATCGACAGATGATATGATTCTTAATAAATCGGACCACCACTTGTTTAGTGACATTGGCATATGATGCAGCTTCGACTCACTTGGTGAAGTAATCAATTGCCACTAGGATGAAACGATGCCCATTTGAAGCTTTGGGTTCAATCCTACCAATCATATCGATGCCCCACATAGAGAAAGGCCAAGGGGAAGAAATGACATTCAGAGCAGTTGGTGGCGTATGGATTTTGTCGGCATAAATCTGGCATTTATGGCATTTCCTGGCATGCTTATAGCAATCGCTTTCCAAAGTCATCCAGTAATATCCGGCCCTCAAGATCTTCCTAGCCATTGTATGTCCACTGGAATGAGTTCCGAAGGAACCCTCGTGTATCTCATGCATTATCAGATCTGCTTCTTGTTCATCCACACATCTGAGTAGCACCATATCAAAATTCCTTTTGTATAAAACCTCTCCATTCAGAAAGAAGTTGCCCGCCAACCTTCGCAAAGTCTTCTTATCCTTGTTGGATGCCCCATGTGGGTACTCTTGCTTTTGGAGGAAACATTTGATGTCATGGAACCAAGGCTTGTTATCTATGACTGCTCCAACTGCAAATACATGTGCAGGCCTCTCCAGTTGTTGAACCTTGATTGTTGGAATCTCATTCCGACGGCTGACCTCGTACATAGAAGATAAAGTCGCCAAAGCATCTGCCATTTGATTTTCATCACGAGGAATGTGATGTAACTTGACTTTGTTGAAAAAGGTTAGTAAACGTCTTGCATAATCTTTGTAAGGAATCAAGCCAGAGTGGCGAGTTTCCCAATCTCCATTGATTTGATTAATCACAAGCGCTGAGTCTCCATAAATATCAAGGTTCTTGATCCTTAGATCAATGGCTTCCTCAATGCCCAGAATACATGCTTCGTATTCTGCCATGTTGTTTGTACAGTTGAATGAAAGTCTTGCAGCAAAAGGGAGATGTTTGCCCTCGGGAGTGACGATGACTGCCCCAATTCCATTGCCATAGACATTAACAGCCCCGTCGAAGATCAACTTCCATCTAGACTCGGGATCCGGACCTTCGCCGAGTAGTGGCTCGTCACAATCCTTTATCTTTAGATACATAATTTCTTCATCAGGAAAGTCAAACTTAATTGGCTGATAATCCTCAATCGGTTGATGAGCCAAATGATCGACAAGAATACTGGCTTTGATGGCTTTCTGAGTGTGGTACTCAATGTCATATTCTGACAACAACATTTGCCAACGAGCGATTCTTCCTGTTAAACCAGGCTTTTCAAAGATGTATTTGATTGGATCCATTTTGGATATCAACCAAGTAGTATGATTGAGCATGTAATGACGAAGACGTTTAGCAGCCTAGGCTAATGCACAACAAGTCTTCTCAAGTAAAGAGTATCGGGATTCGCAGTCCGTAAACTTCTTGCTTAGGTAATAGACGGCATGTTCCTTCCTACCGGTCTCGTCCTGCTGTCCGAGTACACAACCCATTGAGTCTTCCAACACGGTTAAGTACATAAGCAACGGTCTTCCTTCAACTGGAGGAATAAGAATTGGAGGTTCTAGCAAGTAATCCTTGATGCTGTCAAAGGCTTTCTGGCAGTCTTTTGTCCATACTACTTGATTCTTGCAAAGTAGTTTGAAAATGGGCCCACAAGTGGCGGTCATATGGGATATGAATCTAGAGATGTAATTCAAACGTCCTAGAAATCCTCTTACTTGCTTCTCGGTTTGCGGAGCAGGCATTTCTCTGATGGCTTTGACTTTGTCAGGATCTACTTCGATACCTTTTTGACTGACAATGAAACCTAGGAGTTTTCCAGATCTCACGCCGAATGTACATTTATTAGGATTCAGGCGAAGCCGATATTTTCTCAGACGTTGGAACATCTTTAGTAAGTACTCGGCATGCTCTTCCTCGGTACCTGATTTAACGATCATGTCATCGACGTAGACCTCAATTTCCTTGTGTATCATGTCGTGGAAGAGAGCGGTCATGCCTCTTTGGTAGGTTGCACCCGCATTTGTCAAACCAAAAGGCATCACTTGATAGCAAAAGGTGCCCCAAGGTGTAATGAAAGATGTCTTTTCTCTATCTTCGACAGCCATTTTGATCTGATTGTATCCAGAGAAACCATCCATGAAGGAGAATACTTTGGATTTGGCTGTACTGTCGACCAATATGTCAATGTGGGGTAAAGGGAAGTCGTCCTTTGGACTTGCTTTGTTTAGATCTCGGTAGTCAACGCACATCCTAACTTTACCATCCTTCTTGGGAACAGGCACTATGTTGGCCAACCATTGAGGATATTCTAATGTAATGAGAAAACCAGCATTAATCTGCTTTTGCACTTCTTCTTTGATCTTGAGAGCCATGTCAGGGCGAGTCCTTCTCAATTTCTGCTTGACCGAAGGACATTCAAGTTTCAAAGGTAAATGGTGTTCCACAATCTCAGGGTCCAATCCTGGCATATCATGATACGACCATGCGAAGATGTCTACATATTCTTTGAGAAGCTTGATTATTCTTTCTTTGACAGACGCATCCAACGACGCCCCAATCTTGATTTCTTTCTTGTCTTCCTCAGAACCCAAGTTGATAACCTCTAATGCCTCTTCATGAGGCTGAATGGTCTTCCTCTCTTGTTCTAATAGGCGTTTGATCTCGTCTGGAATTTCTTCATCCTCTTCCTCTTCAGCTTCGTAAATAGGGAACTCAAAGTTGGGAGGTAGCCTAGGGTTATGGTGTTCAACGGGTTTATTGACGTTTAGTCTGCATATGATGGATGATTGATTTTAGTAAAATGAGTGAAAAAATGCAGATTTTTTTTTTGAAAAGAAAAGAAAATATATATTATTATTTTTATGGGTTTTTTGTGTTACCATTTTTTCGAAAAAAAACGACAATAAAACAACGAAAAGAATAATATAAAGGTCGTGATAAAAACGACGATTTTCATTGATGATAATAGTACTTAAAACAAAGTCCTACATGAGTCCTTCTTCGCTTAAGACGAAGGGATCTCTTTTTTGAAAACGATAAACAAAATAAACACATTACTTAGAGGAATGAATAACAGAAGGAATGTCGACAGCGACCCAATTGCGGCAAACTTCCCCGGGTGTTACAAGAACAGGTGCTGTTTTCTCAGGCTCATTTTCAGTGATGGCATTAGCTTCTGTCGGGGAATGAGTAAACCCGGCACGGTGGAAAGCGTTCTCGAGTGGCTCAATGATAGTGCTTGGCTTGGTCATTCTTGCGGACGGAGTGAAACCCAACCCTTCTTTGTGCTGGTGCTCTGGCAGACTTATCAACTTTCCCCAATTCGGAAGCAAGTCATTTTGCACCGCTATTTGTGCACTCTTGAAAGAAGACATGGATGCCCCACTTGTAGTATTCTCATCATCTATGGAAAGACCTTGGAATGGCGTCCCATCGACATTATCAGCACCGATGAAAGAGAAAGCCAACAAATGGCTGACTAACAAAGCTTCTTCTCCTCCCACGGTTATCAGCTTCCCGTTCTTCACAAATTTTAACTTTTGGTGCAGCGTAGACGTCACTGCCCCGGTCTCATGAATCCATGGTCGGCCTAACAAACAACTGTATGCTCCTTGTATGTCCATTACTTGGAATGCGATTTGAAATGTGTGCGGCCCGATTGTGATGGGCAGATCCACCTCCCCAAGCACTGATTTTCTTGAGCCATCGAAGGCTTTAACAACTACCCCACTTTGTCTCATGGGGGTCCCTTGGTAGGAGAGCTGGTCAAGGGTTGTCTTGGCCATTACATTCAAAGAGGAACCAGTGTCCACAAGTACGTTTGATAGAGCATCAGACTTGCAATTCATCGATATGTGTAATGCCAGATTGTGGTGCCTTCCTTGTTCGGGGAGTTCTTCATCACTGAAGCTCAAGTTATTGCAAACAGTGATGTTTCCGACAATGCCTCCGAATTGGCCAAGGGTTATGTCGTGCTCCACGAAGGCCTGGTCCAAAACTCTCATTAATGCTTCTCTATGAGCGTCGAAGTTTAACAATAAAGACAACATAGAGATTTTTGAAGGGGTTTGCATTAACTGGTCCACCACCTTGTACTCACTTTTCTTAATCAATTTTAACACCTCATCAAAATCAGAATCGACATTAGTCCCGCTGGGTTGACCCGCGTCTTTGCTTGTACTGGGGTCTTGTATTTGTTTTGGTTCAATCACAGAAGTACTAGTCTTCCCTTGAGCTGCCGTTGGAAGAACACGTCCACTTCTTAGCACTTTGCTACTGTCCGTAATATTACCGACAGGGGCTAAGGGGGGGATAGGTACCTCTTGACCGTTGCTCAACATGGTTGCAATATATTTGTAAGGAACTGCTTTGTTTGAAATGTATGGTGTAGGTCCTGGTAAACATATCACTAATGGAGTGGCAACAGGCTTCTGGCTGCTGAAAGTTAACTCCAAGTGCTCCGGGATATTGAATTCCGGGATTATAACGCACACACTTTTGTCTTTCTTGTGGCAATAAGCTCCTTTCGGTTCATTAATCCTTGTATGTCGCTTTGAACTTGCAGACATCCTTGAGGATCCTCGGAACATTCTTTGCAACTACCATGGTTGTGGTTGAACATAGCTACCCTACACATCTCAATGTGCAATGGAACCAGAGGTGTCCTGATATCTCGGTCCTTGGAGATAAGACTGGTTTCTTGATGCTTTTGGACCATGTTGATGGAGGAACCATGGTTCGGCAGAGGGTTAGATTGGACATTGGGACCAGAGTCCTTGAAAGTTAGAACCTTAGTACGGATTAACTTCTGAACCTCATTTTTGAGAGCATAACAATGCTCGATGTCATGACCCGGTGCTCCTTGATGGAATGCACAGGTGAGGTCAGATCGATACCATACAGGTAATACATTTGGTACGGGAGGAGGTGCTCTAGTTTGAACTAGATTCCTTGCGATCAAAGCTGGGAGCAAGTCCGTGTACTTCATTGGTATTGGGTCGAATGCCGTTTTCTGGCGATTCTGTGGAGTGAAGGGTTGTTGGGGAGTTTGAGGTCGATGTTGTTGTTGACCTTGTGGGTGAGGTTGTTGACGATGTTGTTGTGGATTTTACGGGTAATGTTGTTGTTGATATGGTGGCGGATAATGGGATGGAGGTCTTTGTGGAATTTGAATTTGATAGTTTGGAGGTGTAGGAATGGATGGTGAAATGGTGGCAACATGTGGGTAGGCCGAGTACCCTTGGCGAGGTCCTCCATGGACGATCATGCCAATTTCCTGCTCCTTCTTTCTTGGGTAGCTGCTCCAAAACCTTTTTGTACTGCTGGATAGGGCATTTTCCTTCACCAAGCGTCCTTCCCGGACCGCATCTTCTAAGTGCATGCCCATGTTCACCATTTCAGTGAAATCGCTAGGTGCGCTTGCAATCATCCGCTCGTAGTAAAATGAACCAAGAGTGTTTAGAAAAATCTTAGTCATTTCCTTCTCCTCGAGAGGCGGGTTAATCTGAGCAGCCACCTCTCTCCACCTTTGGGCATATTCTTTGAAGGTCTCTTTATCCTTTTGGGCCATGGCCCGGAGCTGGTCTCGGTCCGGGGCCATATCCAGATTGTACTTGTACTGGCGAACAAAGGCTTCTCCCAAGTCATTAAAAGTTTGGATCTTGGTGCTGTCCAAACCCATGTACCATTTTAAAGCGGCACCAGTTAAACTGTCTTGGAAGTAGTGGATGAGCAATTGATGATTGTCAGTTTGAGTAGACATTTTCCTAGCATACATTACTAGGTGACTTTGTGGACAGGTGTTTCCCTTGTATTTTTCAAATTCCGGGACCTTGAACTTAGGTGGGATCTTGACGTTTGGCACAAGACAGAGGTCGTGTGCGTTCTTCCCAAATAAATCCTTCCCGCGGAGGGCTTTGATTTCCCTTTGCATTTCGTCAAATTTCTCTTGGAAATCATCCATCCGATCTTGTGCACCTATACTTTCGGCATGAAAGATAGGTCCATGGTCATACGGAGTGGTATGAACCACTGGCGCTGAAAAGGCCGCAGTAGCCTGGGGAAAGGTAACCTCGGGTTGAGGAACCGGAATCTCTTGATGTGTAGTGGGAATAGGAACAAATTCCTCACCAAAGCTGAGAGGCATGCCCCAAGTACAACCGGGGGGCCTAGTGTGCTGTTAAGCATCGGCGTGTACTGTTGGAGCCGAAGTATTAGAAGCTTGTGCTAAAGAGTTGGAGGGAGGAGGAGGTGTTGGCGGAATTTGTGCGGCTGCTAGTCATTTTACTAACTCTGTTAATTTCTCCATCTCGGTCCGCATAGATGTTAACTCTCCTCGGAGTTCCTGGTTCTCTTGTTCCAAGTGTTCCATCTTTCTCCTTATATTTGCTCGGGTGTTGTAGGTGTATGTTGTTTTAGGACGTCGAGCCACTTTCCTTGATGGGATGACGCGTAATGTTGTAATGCGAACGTCGAGAAATAAAACTGGTGATAAGAAGGGGAATGAGTTTTGGACTCGAAAAAAAATGTATGCATGTTATGCATGATGTTAATGTAAATGCATGAAAAGGGTTTTTTTATTTTGCTTTGCGAGGAAATTAAAAACGCGCAGTTAATATTAGCAATTAGAAATATTAAAGGCCGGGAAATTAACATTGTTCAAAAGATATTTATTTGATTGAATAACACTACATTACAAGGTGTAATTAATGCTAATACAAATCAAACAGCCGCTAGCTTTTCAGCTTTGTCCAATTCTTCCCTATAGAAGTCTACAGTGTCTTTGCAGAACTTCACGAATTTCTGGATCTTCTTAGGGATGGCAAAGTAAGGCATGACCATCTCGGCCTTCGCGAGGTTCTTCGGAAGTTGGGCAATGACCAAGTTTGAGAATGCGACCAATTTTGTGAAGTTCTCACTTAATCGGGTGGCGTCTTGCCACACAAACTCAATTACTTCCTTGCGTTGAGATAGCTTGGTATTTGCACTCCTAATCTCATCAAGTAGTCGTGCAATATGGTTCCCATGCTCTCTTGCAATCCTGTCGAAATATTCTTCATATTTCTTGATATCGGTTTCGAGACGATTGCATTTTAGCTTCCCTTGATGAGAAAGGCTCTCATATTTTTGCCATTGGACGTGTTCGGTTTGTAGCCGCTCTTTTTAGTCCTTGACGACTTCTTGGAGTTGTTGGTTTTTCTCTTGAAATTTCAACCTCCATTTTCTTTGAGCTTCGATGGCTAACTCTCTGAACTTTTTGAGTTCTTGGTTGGAATGCAAGACCTTTTCCAACTCTTCGTCCTTGGATATGAGGTTAGCGTCGGCACTAACTAAACCACCCCCGATCCATTCTCTTTTCCCCTCGGAGATTCTTAGCCTTTTTTGGCACACTAGGAGAGAATTTGTTGTTTCCTCTCGATCTCTCTTTGTTCTAGTGATTTCTCCTAAAGCTTGAAGGTGCTTTAATTCTAACTCCCCATTTTTGTTTTTGAGTTCTTGAATCTTAGCTTTAAGCTCTTCCGCTTCTTTGTTGGGAACGGTTATGATTGGCTTAGGTGCGAGAGGTTTTGGAGGGCATACCACCGCAAAGGGTAGCTTGATCATTTTGACCCTTTCTTTCACCTATTGAGTGTAGAGTGGTTTGGCTACACAATTCTTTTTGCCAACCTTTCCCTTGTGCACTTGGCTCCAAGCTCTTTGGATTCTTTCTAGCAATGCCGGGTTTTTATCTCCTTCTTTTAGGAAGAAAGCTTCCAACAAGAGATTATCGGGTTTATCCTCCATTGGATAACCTAATTGGCGGAGAGAGAGGATCGGGTTGTAATTGATGCATCCCTTAGTACCAATGAGGGGTACATTAGGGAAATCCCCGCAGTTAAGGATGACCTCCGGATCTTCTAAATCTCGAGAATGCCAATGGATATCCTTCTCTGCGAGAGTTGTCATCCTTTGCGACCACTTGAGCTTGGCTTGATTTTCCACAAAATCTCGACTTATCGGCATGTGGGACATTAACCAAATTTGCACCAAAGGAGTACAACAAGAAATTGTGCGTCCTCTCCCTTGTTCATGCCTAGCATAGAGAGAATGATAAAAATCCACCAAAAGTGTGGGAACCGGATTTTTAGTCATGAATACCTCTAAAGATGGAATATCTACGAAGTCCTCCATGTTGGGGAATAGAACTATCCCGTACACCAAGAGGGCTAGGATTGCGTTGAATGATTTCCCCTCTTTGTTGGCTAACAAGTCTCGAGCCTTAGCCTCCAAAAACTTCTTTGTGAAACCCTTAATGTTTCCTCTAGTTTCCAAGTGAGGTGCTATTTCTTGGACACTAAGGTGTAAAGATTCGGCGATGACTTCTAAAGTAGGGCATTCTCCCGAACCGAGATAAAGCCCATGGTCCTTTAAATTACATCCCAAAATCTTCTCAAATTCCTATAAGGTTGGGGCTAATTGGAAGTCTTGGAATGTGAAGCATCAGAGAGGTGGATCAAAGAATTGAGCCAATGTGGTTAAAGCCATTGAATCTATCCTCACGGGCAGGAGGTCAAGTATTAGTCCATAACTTGCTTCGAAGTTACTCTTGTCGATCAAAGAGAGCTGTTTACTCAAAGCTAACCGGCTTTCTATTTTGGGAGCCTTGACCTTGAAAGCAAGCGTGTTTCTATTTCCGGAAGCCATATTTCTCTTGTTAATTAATGATTGCCTTTTTAATTTCCTATAAAGCAAAAATGATATGCAAAAATTATTTTCATGAATGCGAATGTCATGGTATGCATAGGTATGATATAAGAACGTTCAAAACTTCCCCCCATTCTCACATGTAGGCTCTAGAGATGAAATTTTCTAAAAGGTCCCTAGAGTCACGGATCCCACAGGGAAATATTGCCGTCAATTGCAAATACTCGCAAGACCTCAATAAGTTCCAAGTGAAATCTACTCTAGGCGGGGTTTTCGCATCATCCTCACGGACATACGTCAACGCGGGACTCCGCTACGCAACCACCATCCTATCTTAATTTTCTCTCAAAGCTCGGGTAGAGAGCTTCACACGTCCGGCATTAACCCGAACAATGTGACATAACAACACTCATGTGACAACCCACAGTTGATATATGAACATAGCATAATGAAGCATATAAATATAAAAGCAAGAGAAAAACAGATAAAGACAATAAAGCAAAATCATGCAAGCAAAACTTTGAAAACACTTAGCCTAAAAGCTAACTAGGATAGGCTTGACTCGCTATTTGAGAAGGAAATTCCCCAGTGAAGTCACCATTTTTGTCGCGTCGAATTTCGGAGATCAATCTATTGAGAAGCATTGGCTCACTAATTTTATTTCACGACTGAACTTTTAATTTTTCGGGGAAAAGGGGAAAAAGTTCTAAATTACCACGTTTTTAAAGATTTTGGGTTCGGGAGTCGATTATGCGAGGGGAAGGTATTAGCACCCCTCACATCCGTTGTACTCAACGGGAACCTCCTAGTTAGCTAAGGCTAGAGTGTTTTTTAAAGTTTTGCTTGCATGCTTGAATATATAAAAGGGAAAAAGGAAAAATATATAAAGGGGGAAAAGAATATTTTTTATTAATGTGCTTGACAAGATGGGAATCTTGCTCCTACGTATCTCCCGGTGCGATGGAGAAATCAAAGCTACGTAGTTCTTTGTAGCGAATGTTTGTATGTGGATTGATTTTAATTATGAAAAAAAGGTTTGATCGCGCTCGGGCGAAAAAGTTTGCTTAAAAAGGAAACGTGGTCTACTATCGTTGTATGGATAGCTTAATGAAGACCGATAAAAAGTTTTACCTACTACCGTTATGAGGGTAGCTTAATGAAGGTAAAAAGGATTTGATTAAAAAAGGACGGACTCGCGCTCGGGCGATGGTATCCGTTTGAAAACGCGCATGGGCGTAAAAAGGTTTGATTTGACCACGGGGGCCAAGAAAGGTTTAAATGGTCACGGGGGACCAATAAAAAGTTTTGGTGTATTGGATTTGTGTTATGTTTTGAAAATGGAATGACGATTGTCTGGACGACGAGACATACGTCAAGCATTCGTGCAACCGGGGAATGGAGAGACATACGTCAAACCACTCCTTTTTCATTCAAGTTTTTGTTGAAACTTTAAAAAAATCCCAAAGTAAACAAAAAAACTTAGTTATTGAAACTCATTGAAAAATGAACGGGTTTGTGAGAAATGAACAAGTGTTGTTCAAATTTGATGTTGAAAAGTAAACAAGTATTGTTCAAATTTAATGTTGAAAAATGCACAAGTTCGGCTCAAGTTCAAGTTTGATTTTGGAAAATGAACAAGTTCGGCTCAAATTCCAGTTTGATTTTGTAAAATGAACAAGTTCGGCTCAAATTCAAGTTTGATTGAAATTCATGAACAAGGTTGTTGTTCAAGTTTGGTTTTGAAATTAATGAACATAGCTTGTTGCTCAAGTTTGACTTTGAAATTTAATGAACATAACTTGTTGCTCAAGTTACTCAAAATTGTTGCTCAAACTTGTGAAATTTCCAATAACATGCAAAAACTCTTGTTACGTTTCTGGACCAAAATGAGTTTCAACCCTCTTAGATTCTGAATCTTTAAGTTTAGAACCTCAAAAATTGGCTTTTAGAAGCTTGAACTCAAGATCTGAGTTCTGTCATGATCGCAGAGCGACTTGAACTTGGCTCTGCGAACCTGAGTTCTGTCATGGTCGCAGAGCGACCAGAACTTGGCTCTGCGAACTCTGCGAAAATTTGAACTCAGAAGCTGCTTCTGAACTTCTGTTCAGAAGCTGCTTCTGAACAAGCTTCAGAACCTTAAGAGGATTGAAAACAAAACTCCTAGCCAATGCTTGTGTTGTAAGAAAATGGAAGAGGCTTGGTTGATTGTGATTTTTGCAAAGTTGGAATGTTGAAGATTATGGATGACAATAACACTGGTGTTTAGCTATTATCTTTCACTTTGAATTTCTGTCTAAGAACTGGTTTTTTGCTGTGTATCAACTGTCTAAAATCCTTATGCCTTGCATTGCTTAAATAGGCAAAAATGAAATCAATTGTCATGATGAAAAATCCCAAAGCAGGGCTGTTTTTGTGGGCTATGATCAGGCTAATTGCCTTGCATTTAATGCAAAAGGGAAGAGGTGACATTGCCTTGTGATAATGGTCAAGACCTTGGCCAAATTCATCACTCAAAGCAGCTGATTTCTGACAGAAAATGCTGGAAAAGTGAGAAAACATGACTGTTTGCAGCTTAAGCTACCCTTTGGGATTGATCCTTGCAATCTTGAGAAGACAAACAGGAAAGTAGTGTGCTGCAATGTGCAGAGGTTGGGAGAAACAAGAGGAACAAGTGTGCTGTTCTGAGAGAGAAAGAAAGAAAGCGAAAACAGGGCAGCAAAATCAAACATTGGGCAAGCAATTGGCAGCTATGTTTCACTGATTTTTGGTGGAGAAGGAAGGAAGAAAATGAGCAAGCTGCTGGCTGGAAAGTGCAGGGTCAGTAGCAGGCAATTGGGATGGATGAGAGTTGCCCAAGGGCAGCCAACTTGCTTGTCACATGCTTGGTTTTGGCACAAATTTCTTCTTACCTTAATTTGCATTGTCACAAGTTTCTTTCTTTCTTTGTTGAATCCAACATTAAAACTGATGATAACAGTAATAATAATAATAATAGATGATAATAATAATAATCATAATAAAAATAAAAGAAAGATAAATCAGAAAAATCAAATACTGCAAAAAATCGCAGAGTTCGCAGAGCGATTAGAACATCGCTCTGCGAAATCCTAATTTTTTTATTTTGTTTTGGAATAAACATAAAACAAATAATACTAAAAGTAATAATAATAATAATAAAAATAATAATGAAAACAAAAATAATAATGATAATAATAATAATAAAGATGATAATAATAATAATAATGATGAAAAAGATAATAATAATAACAACATTGATGAAAAGATAATAATAATAGTATTAATAATAATAATAGTGATAATAGTAATGATAATATTAATAATAATAATAGTAATGATAATAAATATTAATAAATAAAAACTAAAAATAAAGATGAAATAATAAAGATAATAAAAGGTAAAAGTAAGAAATTAAAAATTATAATGAAATAATAAATAATAAAAAAGATAATAATCAAAGAAAAATACGAGTCAAAAAATGGGGTATGACAAGTATTATCACAATAAATAGGAATGTTATCTGCATGAATCTGATAATCCTCTAATTGATGTTTCATCCAGAGCAGTTGTGTGCTACAACTTGCAGCTGAGATGTATTCTGCTTCAGCTGTTGACAAAGCAATAGTTGCTTGTCTTTTGCTGGCCCATGATATCAGATTTTCACCAAGAAACTTACAGTTTCCACTGGTGGACTTTCTTTCAATCCTGTCCCCAGCATAGTCAGCATCACAGAATCCAACTAGCTTATAATTCAAGGATTTCTTATACAGAAGTCCCAAATTAGTTGTTCCTTTCAGATACCTAAAGATTCTCTTGACATCAGTCATATGAGATTCTCTAGGATCTGACTGGAATCTAGCACACAGACAGACACTAAACAAAATATCTGGCCTAGAAGCAGTTAAGTATAACAGAGAACCTATCATACCTCTATAGAGCTTCTGATCTACTTTTGAGCCATTGTCCTCTTTGCTTAAGGTGCAGGTAGGATGCATTGGTGTTGTCATCAGCTTACAGTCATCAAGCTGGAACTTCTTCAGAAGCTCCTTTGTGTATTTGGACTGATGAACATACATACCATCTTTGCATTGGTTGATTTGAATTCCCAGAAAGAATTTCAACTCTCCCATCATGCTCATTTCAAATTCATCCTGCATTAACTTTGAAAATTCTTTGCAAAGCGAAGCATTAGTAGAACCAAATATGATATCATCAACATATATTTGCACAATTAAGATTTCTTTCTTAACAGTTTTTCTAAAGAGTGTATTGTCAACTTGACCTCTTACAAAATCATTTTTAATCAAGAAATTGCTTAGTCTTTCATACCAAGCTCTAGGAGCTTGTTTCAGACCATACAAGGATTTCTTAAGTTTAAAAACAAAATATGGATTTTTAACATCTTCAAAACCAGGAGGCTGTTTAACATAAACTTCTTCAGAAATAACACCATTTAAGAAAGCACTCTTAACATCCATTTGGTACAAGATGATATCATGATTAACAGCATAGGAAAGAAGTAACCTGATTGCTTCCAGTCTTGCAACTGGAGCAAATGTCTCAGTGTAGTCTATTCCTTCCTGCTGGTTGTAGCCTTGAGCTACCAGTCTTGCCTTGTTTCTGATCACTTCTCCTTGTTCATTAAGCTTGTTTCTGAACACCCATTTTGTTCCAATGATGTTCTTATGATCAGGTCTTGCAACAAGATCCCAGACATCATTCCTTTGAAATTGGTTCAGTTCTTCCTGCATAGCTACAATCCAACCATCATCTGCAAGTGCTTCATCAGCTGTTGTGGGCTCAATCATGGATAGCAGACCAAACATAGACTCATTCTGGCTGAATGCTGATCTTGTTTTCCTTGGACTGTTCTTGTTTCCAATGATCAGCTCCTCAGGATGTGAAAACTTGTACTTAAATGAGGTTCTGGGTGGATTAGCTTCTGAAGAACCATCAGGGACTTGTTCAGAACCATGATGGTCTTGATTTGCTTCAGGAGTAGTGTCATCATTTGAGAGTTTCTTAGTTTCCTCAGATTTTTCAGCTTCTGAACTTTCTTCAGACTCTGAATCCTGTTCAGGTTCGGAAGGTTTTTCTGAGAGTCTGAAATCTGCAAAACTCTCAACCAGCTCTGGTATTTCATTACCAGGCTTCTTATCATCAAATCTAATATGTATAGCTTCTTCAACAACATGTGTTTCAGAATTATACACCTTGTATGCTTTAGATCTCTCTGAGTATCCTAAAAAGGTACCCTTTTGAGCCTTAGCATCAAATTTCTTTAGGTAGATCTTATTGTTCAGTATGTAACAAGTACAATCAAACTGATGAAAATAAGAAATGCTTGGTTTTCTTCCTTTAAAAAGTTCATATGCTGTTTTATTCCGAATGGGTCTGATATAGATCATGTTCTGAATATAACATGTTGTGTTAACAGCTTCTGCCCAAAAGTACTTCGCAATTTTGGATTCATGGATCATGGTTCTGGCCATTTCTTGCAAAGATCTGTTCTTTCTCTCTACAACTCCATTTTGTTGTGGAGTTCTAGGAGATGAGAACTCATGGAGAATTCCATGATCTTCACAAAAAATTTCAAAAGGTTCATTTTCAAATTCCCCACCATGATCACTTCTGACTTTTAAAATTTTTAAGTCAGTTTCATTTTGTACTTGTTTGCAGAATTTGTAAAACACATCATATGTTTCATTTTTAGTTCTAAGGAATTTAACCCAAGTCCACCTACTATAATCATCAATAATTACAAGTCCATACTTCTTCCCATTGATTGAAGCTGTTCCAACAGGACCAAACAAATCAATGTGAAGCAGTTCTAAAGGTTTTGAGGTGGAAACAATGTTTTTAGATTTAAAAGAAGTTTTAGAAAATTTTCCAATTTGGCATGCACTGCACAGAGCATCTGAGTGATAGTCAATTTTAGGCAGGCCTCTGACCAGTTGCAACTTGCTAAGCTTAGAGATGAGTCTCCAGTTAGCATGTCCCAACCTTTTGTGCCATACCCATTTCTCATCACTCACAGACAGAAGGCAAACTACCTTCTGCTGAACCAATTCAAAAAAATTGATTTTATAAACATTGTTTTTCTTGTTTCCTTTGAACACAACAGATTTATCATATTGTTGTTGATTACAGTGCAAGTGTTCTTATTAAACAAGACTTCATAATTACTATCTCATAATTGACTTATGCTAAGTAAATTATGTCTAAGTCCATCTACCAGCAAAACATCATCAATGTACAGGGAAGAATTACCTATCTTACCAGTACCAATGATCTTTCCTTTCTGACTTCCTCCAAACCCCACAGTTCCTCCCTCTTTCAGAGTTAGGGTTTGGAACATAGACTTGTCTCCTATCATATGATGCGAGCATCCACTGTCCAGGTACCAGGACCTTTCCTTTTCTTTGGATGACAAGCATATCTGCAATAGAAATAATCTCAAAATTAGGTACCCAGATTTTCATGGGTCCATTATGATTAGTCCTGAAAGGTTTAGCCTTTTTCATCTTGTGTCTGGAGTTATAGACCTCAGAAATGTTCAGATATCTAGGATATGAATCCTTAAATCTTGAATAAGTCTGGTTTTTAGAAACTGAGTTCTTCAGAACCTGAGTTCTCAAGGGTCTGGACTCAGATTTCTTCAGAACCTGAGACTTGAAGGTCTTTGGTTCTGAGTTGTTTAGAGTCTGAACCATTGAGCACTTTGGTTCTGATTTCTTCAGAACTCTAATTTTGTTAGCCCCAGACACAAGGCAAGCTTCAGTTTGACCTTTCTTAAAACAATCAGAAGCAGATGACAGTTTGGCTTTCTTTTGCTTGCTTTGCCTGACATTCTGAGATTGAAAATGTTTTGTATTGACTGGTTTAATAGTTTTTGAAGTTTTCATAAACTCAGTCTTAGTAAATTTTGAGTTTGAATTCTTCAGACTCTGAGACTTACTAGTTTCAGGTTCTGAACTCTTCAGACTCTGAACATTTTCAAGTTTAGAGTCTGATTTTCTCTTACTCTTAGGCTTAGGACCTTTTGGCTTAGATTTAGGCAAGGTTTTAACATCTGCCTTCATCTTACCCTTAGGTTCAGAAGCTTTAGAGTCTAAGCAGTTCAGAACTTCAGACTCAGTCTCAGTTTCTGCTGAATTCAGTTTCTCAGAACTGTCAGAAGCTGGCACAAAGCACACCTCAGTGCCATTCAACATATTTTCAGAACAAGGTGATGTTTTTGATTCATTTGAAGAATTGAATGAATCATTTTAAAAACCAATGCCTTCACCTTTGTTTCTGTAAATACTATAAATCATAGAAGCAACTTTACTTCTATTGATTCCAGTTAAAATGAAGTCCTGAAGAGCTATTTCATGTTCACTTGGAATTTCTTCAGGTGTCTTATAAGCCTTATCTTTGAGTTCTTTAACTTCTTCATCAAAATCAATTATTTGATTCTGAAGTTTGAGATTTTCCTCAGACAGCAAGTTAGTTTTATTTTTCAAAGATTTTATTTCTCCTAACTTGCTTTTGAGGTGGCTCATAAGATCTTTAACTGTTTCAATTAATTCAGATCTAGTGAGTTCAGAATATACCTCATCTTTATCATCTGAGTCTGAACATGATTCTACATCGGAAAATGCAGTTGCCATCAAAGCCAGATTTGCTTCCTCTTCATCAGACTCAGACTCATTGTCAAGATCATCCCATGTTGCCATGAGACTTTTCTTGAGTTTGTTTCTGAAGTTACTAGACTTTGAGCTGGTCTTCTTTGCTTTTTCCTTTGACTTGTCCTTCTGAAGTTCAGGACATTCAGCAATGAAGTGGCCAGGTTTCTTGCAGTTGTAGCAGTCCTTCTGGTTTTCCCTCTTTGAACCAGATCCTTTAAAATTACTGCTTCTGTTAGAGAATTTCTTCTTTCTATTCATTAGATACTGAATTCTTTTAGAAAGCATTGCAAGCTCATCAGCATCTGAATCTTCTTCAGAATTTCCCTCAAGAAATTCTTCTTCAGATTCAATAGCTTTCAGAGCTTTAACAGGCTTTCTTTTAGATTTCAGTGTTATTGATTTAAGCTCTCTAACAGACTCATCTTCATTAAGTCCCAGTTCATGCACCTTGAGGGAGCTTATAAGATCTTCAATACTTAGAGTATTTAGATCCTTAGCTTCCTCAATAGCAATCACTTTGGGTCTCCATTTAGATGGCAGACTTCTTAGGATTTTGTTCACATGATCAGCTGTGGTATAACTCTTCTTCAGAATCTGAAGTCCAGAAACCAGAGTATGAAATCTTGAGAACATTGTCTCAATATTTTCATCCTCTTTCATTCTGAACAGCTCATATTGCTGAACAAGAATATTAGCCTTAGCTTCTCTAACTTTTTTGTTACCTTCATAGTTAGAGCAGAGGGATGTGAAGATGACCTTTGCTGTAGATTTGTCACTCAGCTTCTGGTACTCAGTGTGAGGTAGGGAATCCACAATGATTCCTCTCACATTGTGATGCTTTCTATATATCTTTCTTTCTGCATCACTCAAACCTCTTCTGTTGACAGCAACACCTTCTTCATCAACTGGAATAGTGATTCCATCTCTATAATATCCCATAGAAATCATCAATACCAATTATATGGCTGTACATTTTGTTGTTCCACCATGAGAACTTTTCTGGGTCACCAGTAAACATTGGGGGTTTATTGTGTGACCTGGATTTTCTATCATCTGTACCATAGTCATATGATACAGAAGTTCCAGTACCTCTTTGATTTCTGGGAGGGGGTGGAGGTGAACCTTCTAATGACATGTTTTTCTCAGGATCTCACTGACACACTGTTAAATGTTAATATCAGAACCAGAGCTCTGATACCAACTGAAGGTGAGAAAAACACACAAGAAGGGGGGGGGGGGGTTGAATTGTGTGGACACTTTTTCCTTACTTCTCAAAAACTTAAGTTAAGTTCAGAATCTGATATGAATCAGTTCTGAACTATTTCTCAGAGTTATGCAGCGGTTATAAAAAGTAAATGAGAGAGGGAAGAAAGACACAAGATGTTTTTATACTAGTTCCTTCCACAAGTTGGAAGTAGTCTAGTCCCCTTGTTACTAACAAGAGATTTGAACTATAATTAGACTGATTACAATTGCTCAACCACAAAGGAAGAGACTTCCAGTTGCTCAACCACAAAGGAGGAGACTTCTAATGCTCAGAATACACAGTAATGAGACTTCCTGCTCAGAACACTAAGTAATGAGACTCCCTTGCTCAGAACACAAAGTAATGAGACTTTCTAATGCTCAGAACAATAAGTAATGAGACTTATGATGCTCAGTATGCAGATTGAGACTTGAACCAAACTGAATTACAAAGAAAGTAAGTTTGGGTTGAACACTTGATCAAATATCAGAGGTGTTCACTTAATTCAACACAGGAATAAGACTCTAGACTTAAGAAATTCTAAGATTACAAGTTTGTAAGAATTTCTAAGAGTTTTAGTGAACTTCGAATTTTGACAGCAAAAACAGAGCACACTTCAATCAGTTTTGTTTCAAGAGTCTTAGCAAATTTCTTCTTCAAATCTTCTTCCTTATATAGAGGAAAATAGAGCTGTTGAAGTTTGCAGGAATTAAGCAAAGAGCCGTTGCAAATAGAGAACTAGGCCAGGCTGAAATTGCGAGCAAAACTCAGCAGAAAACAGAGCAGCAGCCATTTTTGAATTTGCTTTCCTTAAAAGCTGGGGAATGTTTGAGCTAGGGAGACAACTGTTCCATTGGAGTTGGTCTGACACTGCATGCATTAAATGCTGAAGGAAACTTTCCACGTCAGACTTCAGAAGCTTCTTCAGGAACAGTACTTCAGAAGCTCACTTCAGAAGCAGGTCTTCTGAAGCACACTTCAGACGCACTGTTCATCAGACGCTCCCTTCAGACGTTGACTTTTGTTGACCTTCAGACTCAGCCTTCAGACGTTGACTTTCGTTGACCCTCAGACTCAGCCTTCAGACGATGCCTTCAGACTCTGCATTCAGAAGCACCCTTCAGACTCAGTCTTCAGACCCAGTTTTCCTTCAAACTTGCAACATTGCTTCTAAGCTTTCCTTTTTGGTCTTAGCTTGTTCTTCCATAACCAATATTAATTAACCAACATTAAGAACATGGTTCTGCACAACTTAGAACAAAGCATTAGCGATACCAATTTTCTTTTTAACACTTGTTATCATCAAAACCTTAAAGAGAGTTGTTCATACATATTGTTTCATTTGATGGTTGCAAAAAAGGCTTTTTGAGAGCATGTAGACCTTTTATCGGTGTTGATGGTTGTCATCTAAAGACTAGATATGGAGGACAGCTTCTCATTGCAGTCAGAAGAGACCCAAATGATCAGTATTTTCCTTTAGCATTTGGTGTGGTCGAGATTGAAACCAAAGAATCATGGAGATGGTTTCTAACATTGCTATTAGAGGATATTGGACAGGATAAAAGATGGGTTTTCATATCTGACCAACAAAAGGTAATTACACTTTCACTTTGTTGTAATTATGTGTGTTCGTGCTATGAGATTGCTTGTAATTATGTTGTGTTTATTATTATGATTCCTATTTGAATACTTGTAGGGGTTGATTCCTGTTTTTGAGGAGATGTCTCAAAGATTAGAACATAGGTTATGTTTGAGGCATCTATATGCCAACTTTAAGAAAAGGTTTGGTGGAGGCACTCTAATAAGAGATCTCATGATGGGGGCAAATAAGGCAACCTACTTGCAAGCTTGGGAGAAAAAGATGTTAGAGTTGAAAGCAGTCAATCCGAAGGCATGGGAGTGGCTGATGGGTTTTCCCACAAAGTTGTGGTGTAAGAATGCTTTGTCTTTTTTTCCTAAGTGTGATGTATTAATGAATAATATTTCAGAGGCATTCAATAGTACTATCTTGGTTGCTAGGGCCAAGCCAGTTGTGACTATGTGTGAATGGATTAGGCTTTATTTGATTAATAGGATGGCAACTTTACGGTATAAACTAGGTAGGTACGAAGGTAGGATAATGCCTACACCTGTGAAGAGATTAAATAGGGAGATTGAACTTAGTGGAGGATGGGAACCACACTGGTCTACAGCAACATCTTTCCAAGTTACTCATCATCTTAATAGTAGTGGTTTTATTGTTAATTTAGATAAAAGGACTTGCACATGCAACTTTTGGGAGTTAGTAGGTATACCTTGTAGACATGCTGTAGCAGTTATGGGTTTTAGAAATACGAATCCTGAGGACTTTGTTGATCAATGTTATTCAAGGGAAGCATATGAACTTTGTTATAGTTTTAGTGTTAGTCCTATTAATGGTCAAGATATGTGGCCTACTGTTGAGGTTGAAGACATGCTCCCCCCACAATACAAGAGAGGTCCTGGTAGACCAAAAAAGCTGAGGAGAATGGAAGCTGATGAAAACCCAAAGCCTGGAAAATATAATGCTAGAGGTCTTAATAGGTGCACAAAGTGTGGCAAGCCTGGTCATAATGCTAGGGGTTGCAAAAGCACAGATTGTAGCAGCTGAATGTAATCAAAGTGGTGTTACTGTTGAATTTAATGCACCAATTGACAATCAGTTGAATGACGGTGATGATGATGAAATTGTAGCAGCTGTTGAGGAAGCAGAATGTGCACTTGGCTTTAAACTGGTTCATGCAAGCCAACCCACACCATCTTTGAAAATTCAAAGGCAAATTGCTGAACCATTAAGTTGTACTGCACCAGAAAATGTATGTTGCCGCTTATGTTGAACCATTATTCTTTCATTTGAAAGTTCGGTCTTAATCTATGCTAAACCAGTAAGTTTTTCAACTCATATGTAGGGAAAGAAGCGAAAACATACCGGACCACCAAGGGTGATCTCAAAAAATGCAAGAAGCAGTAGGATACAAACAATGGGAGTAAAGACAAAACCTCTCAAAGGTATTGAAGCCGATCGTAATAAACCTGTTGTAATTGTAGATGAAGATGGAGATCCCAATGAAAAACCAAATGAAGATTGTTAGAGGTTTTAGAACCTACTAATGTATTTTGTGAATTTGAGACCTATGTTTAACTTACTATATTTTTGGTGCATTTTGAGAATTAGAGGCTTATGTTGCCAACTTACTATCTCTTTGGTGCATTTTGGTTTATTTTGAGATACAAGGCCTATGTTGCCAACTCACTGTCTTTTTGGTGCATTTTGTCAAATTCACATTACCAATGATCTATAGCAAGAAATTTCGACATTTACGCATATTAAAATTAAGCAGGCATGATGATGATGCAAAGGCCAAGCAATAAAAGAAAGAGTACTCAAATAACAACAAAACAAGAGTACGAATATAGATACAAAGTACTAAACATAGGAAGCTTCTAAAGAGTGTACGAGAAAAATAACATAAGCATAAATAACAAAAACATGAGAAAGCATCAAAAAAGAGGGGCCACTCAAGGAGTGAGAGCCTCATCATCCTCAGTCTCCTCATCCTCGTCATCCTCATCCTCATCATCCTCATCATCTCCTCCCTGGCCTCCGGCCGCTGCACCACTGCCTCCACCCTCTGAATACTCTGGCCTATCCCCGGGCCAAGCACCATGAGCTGCGAACATCCCGGGTGTCGGTATCTGAATGTCGGGATCTGCCGGCCTACCCAACTGTCTCTGAAGGCGATACATGGAATCATGCATCATCGTCATGTATCTATGTGTGGAAGCGTTCTGCTCCCATGTGAAAGTGCAGGTGTGATGACCCTGTGATGCTGGTGGAGGTCTAGGCCGTGGCTGTTGTGCCCTCGCCGCTCTCCTCCCTGTGCAGTGTCTGGAGATGTACTCATCCGTGATCGGGTTCTTTATAGTCTCGGACACATGAGGAGGGATGGCTACTCGTGCCTCCCGGCAGAGTCCCATAATTAGACCCGGGAAAGCGAGCGGGCACATCTTCTTGGCCGGTGGCTTGATGCCACTCTCGACCACTATCTTAATCTCTTGACATATCACCCTGGCCACGTCTACTTGCTTATGGGTGAGGATATAGTAGATTAGGGGGGTGACGTCCAAGGTGGTGGAGGAGGTATGGCTCTTTGGCTTTATATTGTGAACTAAAAGGTGGAAGATGACTTGAGCATAGGTGGTGAGGTTGTTTTTGAGGGATTTGGTAGGTTGCCCCGCCGCATTGAGCTCATAGCCCTTTTCGGATTGGAAGATGGTCTGGGCGTAGAGATCGTGGTTCCAATTGCCACGGTTTTGGTGCTTATGGAAAGCACAAAGTTCATCATTCTCAAGTTGGAAGGGGTTGTGGAGATAAGTTGTAATATCCCGCTTAAACGCGACTTTTATCAGTATCACAGAAATTAAACGTATAGAATGGCAAAGTTGTAATTTTGGAAGGAAGAATTATTTAAAAGGAGGAATTAAGATATTTTCCTCATTTTCTTCTTCCACTTCTCTCTCAAAATTCATAAACTCCTCTCCCTCTCTCTCTAGGCACACGCCTCCCTCTCCTTGCCATCTTCAAGCTCCAAATCCATCAATCCTCTCTCTAGATCATATGTATTTCAAACAAGCTTTGTTGGGGAAAAGTTGGAACATGAGAAAAGTTAAGAAAATCAAGTAAAAGCAAGAAGCTCAAGCTAGGGTTTGAAGCTAAAGGTTAAACCAGCACCAAATCAAGTTTAAGGTGAGCTCCCTTGAGGTTTTAGAACCTCTCTTTGTGAGTTTTATAGAGAATTTCTTCATAGTCAAGTTTTATGGTTTTACCCTAATTTCCTATACTTGCAAATTCCTTGCTCATACATGTTTTAAACAATCAATTTGTAATAGAAAATCATCCCTAGCATGTTTTGGATGCTTGGGTACCTTTGATTGGGCAAAAATGGTGGAAAAACGCATTTTTACACAAGTTTGTCCTATCACGGTCGCTGTAGCGACGGGCTGTCGCTTGTAGCGACCAGGCAGGATTTTTCCCTGCCTACCCGCGCTTGTAGCGACAGCTTGGCGCTTGTAGCGACAGCTTGGCGCTTGTAGCGACCAAGCCAGAACAGCACAACTTAGTTGAGTTGTTCTGGGGGTTCTGGTGCGCGCTGGCAAGGCTTTTTGCAACAGTTTTCTCTTAATATATTTTAGAAACATTAACCACCATTTTAACTCATCCAAAGTCTTTTAATGATTGAGAAATTAGAGGAGCAAGGAATGCGCAAGGCATGGGAATTACGGGAACATGGTTATATGGATAGGTAAACCCTAATAGAGACACATGATGACGATGTGTCGAATCCCTTGATAGGAAAGCATGAATCATAGTATGAGTGCAAGGATTTTATGGATAGATTCCTTGCACGTGAGTTGATAACTCTTAGGAAATGCAGACGACTTTACTAAGTCAAGAACCTATTTTAGGTATAAGAAATCATAGATGTATTCAGTTTAGAATTCAAGGATTATAGGAATGTGCCTACAATCATAGTTACAGATAAGGTTTATAGTGTTGGTTCTCCAACGATTATAGGTGGCTTATGAGAACGATAAGCCAAGAATCATAGGTTATAGATTATAAGTTACAGGAATGTTATATGATTATAGTAACAGATTATATGTTCATACGTTAAAGTTAAAGAATTAAAGATTAAAGATATTGGCGTGCTTGCACGTTTTACAGTTACAGGGCGTGTTCATCAGACTCCGGGATTCGCCAGATGGGACTTCTCCGAGAGGGTTGTCCACACGTTTTATAGGGAGTCCGGTGTTAGCCTGATATGATAGGAATTTCACCGGTTTATAGGGAGACGTATCTTGGGGTTGCTCCACCCGGGCTGCCCTCCGTAAAATGAACTCAGATTAATTGTTTGTTCAACGCTAACAGCTAACATAAAACTGCTATCGAACTGTGTATATGTTTTATGTTTTATAGTTATAGTCAAAGTTACAGTTACAGTTATAGTCACAGGAAACTCATAGTTATAGTTATAGACAGTTATCAGAAAGTGATCCTAGGTTTCCCCTCGATCACTAAGTTAAAGTTATAGGCAGATTACAGTTATGGTTATAGATAGTCACAGCAAAGGTTATAGGCAGTTCAAGTTATAGATACAAGAGGACTTATAGTCATAGGCAGATAAAAGACTTGGCGATCATAGGAAATCCCCAAGATTGCCAAGGTAGGCATGGCGACCCTAGGTTCCCTGTGGTTGCCAACAGTAGGTTGGGCTGGAGCTCACTGAGACATTATGTCTCATCCCATTCCTTCTGGTGCAGGTTTACAGGTAAGTCAGAGGTTCGTGATGAAGATCTTCACAGAGATACTGGATGGAGTACAGTTGCTCGTTGTGTACCAGCTCAGGAGCTTGATGGATATAGTATAAGTATTGTAATAGTATTGGATATTTGTACAGACGAGTAAACTTGTATTCACTCTTTTGTGATGTATTATTATTATTGAAATTTTTAAATGTATCCAGTATCAATTTAACGCACATGCTAATATACTAGTTAAAGTTAGTATGTGTGTTACAATTGGTATCAGAGCAGGTCGATTCAGACCGTGCCATGGGTCATTTAAGATTCAATAAAAGTAGTGGAATCATTGGGTTCCGGATGTTGTTCTAAATGTCACATCTAGTTGAGCCTGATCAACTCAGTCTAGTATATGACAGTTAGGATAAATGTCTGAGAGCTGAATGTGACCAAGGAGGAAAGAAGTGTACGAAGGGCGAAGGTTAAAGCGTCAAATTTTAAGACGGAATTGGCAAGGTATTTAATGCCAAAGGATGGTTCTCTAACAGTGAAGTAACTGAGCCTTTTAATCGCAAAGTCTCAGGAATATAAGAGGAATTTAAGAGTATCTAAGAGAAGGGTCAAGTACCTTAACTAGTTGGACGCATCCTTGAGCGATGCTTTCTCCGAGGTGATGTGTAGAGTAAGGGATTATAGAATACTCCGAAGAATGATTTGGAATCCTAACGGGAACCGTAATTTGGAAAGTTAAAGTTAAGGGTTGATTAGAGTTTTAATTCCGGCTGCAGATGCAAAGGATTGTGATACCAAACCCAGCGACTTGGAATAAGGAATGAACAGTTAATTATTGAAAAACTCTGGACTTCCAGTGAGGATATAGTGTGTAGGTGGAAGGACTTGCACACTTAAAACGGATGAGATTTTAATATCCGATAGTTAAGATACTTAATTATGGATTAAGCGAAATATTGGACAGAGGAAACCCAGGTAAGGGTACGAAGTAAAGATTGAATCTTATGTTGATGGATTATAGCAGACCAGCTTCAAGGAATTAGCTAAGAACTATTTTGAGGCTCTGGCAACAGGAAGAACGTCACATATATATAAGTTACAGTTAAAGTATGGTTGAAATTAAGGAGTTCTATATTCTCTTTCGATGAGCTCCTTGCACACGTATTCGGGTAAGCCGACCAAGATCACACTATGTTGGTATATGTTAAGATGGTAGAAAATACATACCTTGGAATGTTCGAAACCATGAAGAGGGCAACGGTCGAGAAGTCAGATGGACTATTATTCAGATAACAGGATTAGAATGGAATTGTGAATACAGTAATAAGTTATAGGAAGGACCCAATGGAAAATGTTAAGTATTGAAGCTTACAGATTTATTAATCGGGTATTCGAAGAGGTGTATCACATGTTTGAATTTACAGGAGAGCCGGTAAAAGTTGAGTTCTATCCAGACGGATTATTTCCGAAGAAACCCGAGGAGTAACCAAGAGTTATGTCAGAGTTATGAGGACCTGAGTGATTTGGAAAAAGGTCGTGGATGTGAAATCCCTACGGATAATTACAGGATGAGACTCGATTCATTAGTCGATTAAGTATATGAAAGACGAGAATTTTCGGAAGTCATAGAATGTTTCTAGAAGTTACCACAAGTAAATAATGTATGAACTTAAGTTGTTTTAATAGGAGCATCGTTGGGCTCGTATTCATTGTTAAAGACTGTCTATAGGGTTCGGTGTATTTCGTAAAAGTAAGAATTTTGTTTATGTTCGAAAGGAAACGCAAAGTCAAGCGTCGAGCAATCAGTAAGTTTAACAGGTGGATTAATCCACAAGAGAAATTATAATGTAAGATAGTTATGTATGGTAACTACAAAGTTATAAAGTCAAAGGATTGGCCAAGGAGATTTTATATGGTAATAGTGATCCCAAGGCGAATTGTTAAAATCAGAGTTGCACAGCGGAGAAGTAATCCAATTATGAGTTAACAGACAAATCAAAGCTGGAGTTTAGAGAAAAGGATGTTTGTGAAGTCCTTGTCAGAGGAATTACAGGAAAGGCATTCAGAGATTAATTCACAAGCTACAGAATATGTGTAAGTAGTGATGACTTGAACTTATCATCAGTTCTAACAGGAAATTTTAATAGATAAGTCGAGGGATGTTTCAGATCTCGAAACTCATGAGGAAAGAGAATCGAAGCAGTTTGAGAAATTTAAGGGATGTGTTTCTAGTACAATAAGTACATTGCCAGGAAAGACACATTTAATACGGTAATCTAGCTGTTTCAGCTCAGTAACTAAAGTTAACTTGAATAGTAAGTTTAACCAACGAGGAATAATGCCGTGGCATACAGTTATTCCGCATCGTACCCACGTTAGGCTAGCATGTCACATGTAACAGGCATGTAACAGGTTATGATTAGTATTATGTATACTGATCAGGCAGAGTATATACTGCTTAGACAGTAGTGTAATATAGTTATAGTCGTGTGACATGTATCGGTAACCGTGGTACGCAGTCGGTAATGTTTTAACAGGAAAGTCTTAAGCAGAACAGGTTTGTTGTTACCGAACAAATCTCAGTAGAGGAGTTCAGAAATTCTTGAACCTAATATTAATAGTTAAAGGAAGGAAATGTTTTACACGGATCAGAGGATTTCTCATAGTTTACAGTAAAAGGCTACGTGAATTAAAGTTATGAAATAAAGGATTAAGAGTTTTAAGGTGCTATTCTGACAGCGATCAGGATAGAGTTTTCTTTTCGAAAACAGAGAATGTCTTTTGACAAGTAAGTTATTATGACAACGGAATGTAACCATAACTTACGTTATGGGATTGTGAATGTTTAAAGAATACAAGAATGAATTAAGAGTCAGAAGAGTGACCTTGGTTGGCATGGTTTTGTCTCAAGTATATGTTGATTAAGTATGATGTCCCGTTAGTTGGACAATGATGATGCGATGTACCATGTATCCGGTAGTAGAGTACACGTACTCGATCATGTATGGAGGCTATGTGCTATGGACTGCATTATATGATGATATATGAGACGGCTTATGCCACATGTCACTTATACTGGATTTCCATAAGTTTGAATTTATTGGTAAAGGAAATATTATTCCCTTGAGTAAGGAATATCTTGAATGTTGCAAGAACGACAGAGTCCTAGAAGGAATAAAGCTCCTAAGACCTTAACTACGCGTTATCGTGGATTAATTAAATCGGAGCACGAGTGGCTCATAAGATTTCTCGAGCCTTAAGGTTTTTCCGCAGAGGGAATGTGAACAATGTACATGGTTGAGATAGCAGTTACACCAGGATGTCAGAGAGAAGTGAACTTGTGCCATAAGTTCAGCTACCACTTTGAAATTGAATCGTGGAGGTAGTTGTAATAGACTTCTTTTCCATTAGAGAATACTTAATATCAGATGTTTTTCAGTGCAAGACTAATCTATATAAAGGATGTTACGAATGTAATAGTAAAAGGTCGTCTTACGAGGCGAAAGTCAAAGATAAGAATTATTTTGAATTAAAAGTAAGGTAATATATTTATCAAAGAGTTGGAATAATTGAGGAAATTGTATCGACCCGACGTTTTCTTGATAAGATTGAACGGTCAGTGAAAGAAGAACTGATAGCGTTCAGTAAAGGAAATCCAAGGCTTAATAATTTTACATTAGATTTGCAAGAATTACATCGAACGGAGGTCATAGTCAGATAAGATGGATATATTGGTTCAGATAACCATATGTCCTAACCGGTGAGAGTTATGTAACATGCATCAGACCTTTCGGTTAGAAAGAGATTGTCACATGTTTTGATTTACAGAGATGGAAATCACGGCTAAAGAACAAGTCTTAAACAGTATAGTTTAATCGGGGTGCGTGATTAATCCACATGTCAGGCCCTGGAGTTGCCATGAAGTTCCAACAAGCTTAAAGAATTGGAAATTTTCATAGTAGAGAAAGAGGTAGAAAGGATTTATCTTCTCAGGATCTCATAAGGATTATCTAAATTTCGAGGACGAAATTTCTTTTAAGGGGGGTAGAGTGTAATATCCCGCTTAAACGCGACTTTTATCAGTATCACAGAAATTAAACGTATAGAATGGCAAAGTTGTAATTTTGGAAGGAATAATTATTTAAAAGGAGGAATTAAGATATTTTCCTCATTTTCTTCTTCCACTTCTCTCTCAAAATTCATAAACTCCTCTCCCTCTCTCTCTAGGCACACGCCTCCCTCTCCTTGCCATCTTCAAGCTCCAAATCCATCAATCCTCTCTCTAGATCATATGTATTTCAAACAAGCTTTGTTGGGGAAAAGTTGGAACATGAGAAAAGTTAAGAAAATCAAGTAAAAGCAAGAAGCACAAGCTAGGGTTTGAAGCTAAAGGTTAAACCAGCACCAAATCAAGTTTAAGGTGAGCTCCCTTGAGGTTTTAGAACCTCTCTTTGTGAGTTTTATAGAGAATTTCTTCATAGTCAAGTTTTATGGTTTTACCCTAATTTCCTATACTTGCAAATTCCTTGCTCATACATGTTTTAAACAATCAATTTGTAATAGAAAATCATCCCTAGCATGTTTTGGATGCTTGGGTACCTTTGATTGGGCAAAAATGGTGGAAAAACGCATTTTTACACAAGTTTGTGCTGTCACGGTCGTTGTAGCGACGGGCTGTCGCTTGTAGCGACCAGGCAGGATTTTTCCCTGCCTACCCGCGCTTGTAGCGACCAGCTGGCGCTTGTAGCGACAGCTTGGCGCTTGTAGCGACCAAGCCAGAACAGCACAACTTAGTTGAGTTATTCTGGGGGTTTTGGTGCGCGCGGGCAAGGCTTTTTGCAACAGTTTTCTCTTAATATATTTTAGAAACATTAACCACCATTTTAACTCATCCAAAGTCTTTTAATGATTGAGAAATTAGAGGAGCAAGGAATGCGCAAGGCATGGGAATTACGGGAACATGGTTATATGGATAGGTAAACCCTAATAGAGACACATGATGACGATGTGTCGAATCCCTTGATAGGAAAGCATGAATCATAGTATGAGTGCAAGGATTTTATGGATAGATTCCTTGCACGTGAGTTGATAACTCTTAGGAAATGCAGACGACTTTACTAAGTCAAGAACCTATTTTAGGTATAAGAAATCATAGATGTATTCAGTTTAGAATTCAAGGATTATAGGAATGTTCCTACAATCATAGTTACAGATAAGGTTTATAGTGTTGGTTCTCCAACGATTATAGGTGGCTTATGAGAACGATAAGCCAAGAATCATAGGTTATAGATTATAAGTTACAGGAATGTTATATGATTATAGTAACAGATTATATGTTCATACGTTAAAGTTAAAGAATTAAAGATTAAAGATATTGGCGTGCTTGCACGTTTTACAGTTACCGGGCGTGTTCATCAGACTCCGGGATTCGCCGGATGGGACTTCTCCGAGAGGGTTGTCCACACGTTTTATAGGGAGTCCGGTGTTAGCCTGATATGATAGGAATTTCACCGGTTTATAGGGAGACGTATCTCGGGGTTGCTCCACCCGGGCTGCCCTCCGTAAAATGAACTCAGATTAATTGTTTGTTCAACGCTAACAGCTAACATAAAACTGCTATCGAACTGTGTATATGTTTTATGTTTTATAGTTATAGTCAAAGTTACAGTTACAGTTATAGTCACAGGAAACTCATAGTTATAGTTATAGACAGTTATCAGAAAGTGATCCTAGGTTTCCCCTCGATCACTAAGTTAAAGTTATAGGTAGATTACAGTTATGGATATAGATAGTCACAGCAAAGGTTATAGGCAGTTCAAGTTATAGATACAGGAGGACTTATAGTCATAGGCAGATAAAAGACTTGGCGATCATAGGAAATCCCCAAGATTGCCAAGGTAGGCATGGCGACCCTAGGTTCCCTGTGGTTGCCAACAGTAGGTTGGGCTGGAGCTCACTGAGACATTATGTCTCATCCCATTCCTTCTGGTGCAGGTTTACAGGTAAGTCAGAGGTTCGTGATGAAGATCTTCACAGAGATACTGGATGGAGTACAGTTGCTCGTTGTGTACCAGCTCAGGAGCTTGATGGATATAGTATAAGTATTGTAATAGTATTGGATATTTGTACAGACGAGTAAACTTGTATTCACTCTTTTGTGATGTATTATTATTATTGAAATTTTTAAATGTATCCAGTATCAGTTTAACGCACATGCTAATATACTAGTTAAAGTTAGTATGGGTGTTACATAAGTTTTGATGGCGTCGCGATCGAATCTAATGACCCGACCACGCACCATGGTTTGATAGGTGAACTCTCCCTCCGGCTCCGCGGGAATGGCGTTTGCGTAAAACTCCCGGATAATGTCATAGTTAAGGTTTAGCGGAGGGTTCATCAAAACTCCCCAACGGCGATGATTTATCAACCGGCCCAACTCTCGATAGGTGCCCTGCTCGTTTATGATGAACTGCCTCTCAGCCCAGAACGTCCTGCTGAGAAGCTCCTCATACCTCTCCTAATTTCGGAGGCTGAGGAAGCGGGAGGCGTCGAATGCCCCTTAGGGTCTAGATCCTGATGCCTCACCCCTTAATCGTTTTCCCGTTGGTCTCGGCGCCATCTACAAGAAAAAAAGGCAAAGTCAGTAAACAGCCTATATAATTACAAGCAAAAAAGGGGTAAAATTAATGGAAATGGAAAGGGAACATGGGGAAAAATATAGGTTCTGTTCTGCTTCTTTCGCACTGCGAAGGCATGGTCGCAGTGCGAAGGTGCTCGAGAAATTCTGGGTTGCCCAGAAACGGTCGCAGTGCGAAGTTGAACTTTGCTCTGCGACCATGACAGCAAAAACCCCAGAAATCTAACCTACATCCCTGGGTTAAGCTTCCCTCTAAAATACAATGCATGTAGATAAATGACTTTAGAATCATGGCTGGGTATCAATAAGAAACTCTTAACAGCTCTCCTTCTTTCAATCTTTTGCAAATGGGGTTTTCAAAAAAATCAACTTGGAAATTGAAAGAAACAGGTTTGTTTCAGATACCCATAATGCATGCTTACTAAATCACAACCTAATATAGCAAACTAGGGACGAAATGCAGCTTATTATAAACTTAAACCCTAAAAATGGGAATTTCAAAATTAGAAACCCTAAAACCCATATTGTTGTAATACGAATTAGAGATAAACAGAGGAGAAAGAAAGGAAATCGTACCTAGTAGTTGGTTCTGAATGGAATAACACACAAATTTAATGAAGGGAAGATTCACAAATGGGTATGCTCACTTTTTTTTAAGATTTGAGAGTTTTTTTTTTTTTGAAGTTATGGAATAAAAAGTGTTATTTTTTTAGTTTTAAGAGTTAAGGAAAAGAAGAAAACGGTTGGATAAAGGGGATAGTGGAAATGGGTGGTTGAGAGGGAGTAAATGAAGGGTCAGCCATTTTGAAAACTGAGCTGACAAAATTCGCGTACTTCGCACTGCGAAGTACTTTTGCTCTGCGAACTTCAGAGTTAACTTCGTAGTGCGAAGATACCTTTGCTCTGCGAAGTACTCGAATTCTGAAAAACTTTTTTGCTACCTCTCAACACATTGGTCATTCCTATCCCCAACTATGATTATGCATATAAAAACAAGTAATAAACAAATAAATGTTGATTGCCCCTGATAAAATGAAACACAATGCAACAAATGCGAAAGGGTGATATGCGGAGGTTCGGAATTCCCCCCATCCTCACGTGTAGGCTCTAAAGGTGAGACTTCCTAAAAAGAGGTCCCTAGAGTCATAGATCTCACATGGAATTAAGGTTGTCTATGGACATACGTCAACATGACTTCAATTAATTCCACGTGAAAATCTCCTCTAAGCGGGGTTGGGCATCCTACCTCACGGACATACGTCAACGCGGGCTTCCGCTCACAACCACCATTCTAACTTAGTTTTTTCTCAAGCTCGGGTAGAGAGCCTCACACGTCCGGCATTAACCCGAACAATGTGGAGTAACATCGCTCAAGTAACCCCCGCATTTGATATATATGATATGAATATAAAGCAAAATAAAGCATTTATAAACATAAAGCATGGAAATGACATAGATAAATAAAATAAAAGCATGCGCGTAAAGAAAATAAAAACAATTAGCTTAAAAGCCAAAAAGGATAGGATTGACTCGCTAGTGGGAAAAGGGTTCCCCAGTGAAGTCGCCAGCTGTGCGCTCTCGTTAAAAACGCGCAATCTTCCGAGACGTGTGCGAACGCTCGGAAGGCCTTGTGAAGTCGCCACCAAAGTTTTTGTGTAAAGGGAACGTTGATAAACCCTTAAGTTTTTTGTTTGAAGGGAAACGATAATAAAACCCTTGACGATGAGGAAAAGGACTGGTCATCGCAACCATTGTCGGGTCCGGGAGTCGATTACGCAAGGGGAAGGTATTAGCACCCCTCACGTCCATTGTACTCAACGGGAACCTTCTATTTGGCTAAAGCTTAAAATGTTTTTAAATGTTTTGCGCGCATGCTTATCTATGTAAAAAAAGGGAAAAAGAAAAAATATGATGCAAGGGAAAAAGAAAGTTTTTTTATTATTGCGCTTGACAAGATGTCGATCTTGATCCTACGTATCTCCCGGTAGTCGGAGAACTCAAAGCGTACATAGTTCTTTGGTAGAAAAACGTACATGTGTTGGTTAATTTTAAATGAACGATGTTTTAGCCGTATTCTTGCGATTAAACGTAGCTTGTATGCTCGCGTATGGGAGACTTAAGCGTATAGCTTGTATGCTCGCGCATGGGAGGCTTAAGCGTTTGTTTACGAATCGCGCTTAGAATAGGTAAAACATGTCCGTTGGGTAAAAGGGTTCGAGTTGGTCGCCATGGGACCAAAAGGGGTGCAATGGACTCAATCGAGTCGATCATTGACCGGAGTGACTCCAACGAGTCGGGGAAAGGTTCGATGATCCAACGGGATCAAGAACGGGTACAATGGACTCGATCGAGTCGAACATTGCCCGGAGTAACTCAAACGATTCGAGGGATTGAATCTAGTGGCCACGGGGGTCCAAAAGGTTCGGATTGACCACAAGGGGCCAAGAATTGGTTTGGTATGGTCGGATACGTTGAAAATGGAATGACGATTGTCCGAACGACGAGACATACGTCACGCATTCGTACAATCGGGGCAATGGAGAGACATACGTCACACCATCCATTTTTCATTCAAGTTTTGGTTGAATTTCTTAGAAATCCCAAAGTTTATCAAAACATTTGGTTTGAAACCCAAGATGAGAAAGTTTTAACAATTTTGTGAGAAAACGCACAAGTTCGGCTCATTTTTGCAAACGGTTTTGAAAAGCGAAACAAATTCGGCTTATGTTCACGTTTGGTTTTGAAAATCATGAACAATGTTTATTTTCCAAGTTTGTATTTGAAAGTGATGAACATAGCTTGTTTGTTCAAGTTGTTTTGAAAGTTTGTGGACATAACTTGTTTTGCAAGTTACCCAAAAAAGTGTTACCCGAACTTGCGAATTTTCCAATATTATGCAAAATCCTTGAATAGGTTTGAATAAAATGAGTTTTAAACCTCCTAGGTTCTGAGCTCTTGGGCTAGAACCTCAAAAATTGGCCATTTGGGAGCCTAAACTCAGATTCTGAGTTCTGTCATGGTCGCTCTGCGACCATGACTTCGCACTGCGAACAATTCGAATTTTTGAGTTCAGAAGCTGTTTCTGAACTGTTGTTCAAAAACAACTTCTGAACACACTCAGAACCTTTTAGGGGAGTGAAAAGCTTTGAGTTTTTGCAATGAAAAGGGCTAGACAAACCAGTTTTGATGTTTTGCAAACCTTGGGATTTCTTTTGAAATTCAAAAATGGTTTTTAGAACAAAAAGGTTTTGAACCAAAATTGCTATGCAAGCACAATTATAAATGCAAGATAATGACTTAGAAACTTACAGAGATCCTTAGCAAAGCTCCTGCTGCAATGAACTTGGATTGGTTGAAGGTTCTTGCAAAGGTTTTGAATGTTGGTGATGAGCAATGAACTTTGTAATGCTTTGTATTGGAATTGGTTTTTGCTAGTGTTTTGTGCTGGTTTTCTCTGGTTGTTTGTAAGTGTATCAAGTGTTAATGAGTAGTATTTCTCTGTTAGAATAATGCTATTCTTCCTCTTGCCTTGCATCTCTATTTATAGGCCAAAATGCAATCCAATGCAATGATGGAAAATCCATAGGACCTAGCTGATTTGTGGGCTAAATTCAGGCTAAATGGCTTTGCATTTAATGCTAAAGGATAGAGGTAACCCTGCCTTGTGCCAAGGGTTAAAACCTTGACTGATTTCAGCCACAAATTCAATGGTCTTTGGATAGAAATGATGATGAAACATGGCTGGATTGCAATTGGCTATGCTTGGGGATTAATCCTTGCAATCTCAATGGTTGGACAATGAAAACGTGCACTGTGATGTGCAGAGGTTGGGGGAAGCAAAAGGCAACATGTGGGCTGGTGTGAGAGGGATGAAAAGCTGCTGAAAAACAGGGCAAGCAATCATGGTTTTTGCAAGTGAAAACCAGCTGGGTTTGACTGGTTTTGGGGGAGAAAGCAGGAAGAAAGTCCTCAAGCTGGTGGCTGGCAACCCTAGGGTCAGTAGTAGGTCACTTGGGAGGGACAAGAGCTGCCCAAGGGCAAGCCCACTTGCTTGCCACATGCTAGGTTGGAAGAAAAAGCTTCTTTCCTTGGCATTAATGGCAAGTCTCTCAACTCTGGCTTTGCTGAGCCCAATTAGCCATGAATGCTGATGAAAATAATAATGAAAATGATGTGTAACAAAAACTGGAATTAAATCAAAGAAACCAAAAATCTGCAGAAAAATCGCAGACTTCGCACTGCGAAGTCACCATTTTTGAAATGTTGACTTTTTTGGTTGACTTTTGTTGACTTTGACTTTTTCCTTCCTTTGTTTTTTTTATTTTTGTTTTAAAAGGCTTAGGACAAAATTGGGGTACTACACGTATGTGTGACATATGTATGTGAGTCGACGACTTTACGATTAGTACATATATGCGTTTTCTTTTCTTTCCTTTTATGTCAAAAGCTTGAGATTTTATTCAATATAGTATAATCGTAAAAGCCATTAAGCAACATGAATATATAACAACAACTGTTGTTTATTATTTTTATGAATATGCGTCGATCGTATGCTAGTTTTGGAAACCAAGCTGCATAAGGTCATGATTGAATTGTTCAATAGAGAGTCTCTGACATATTTTGTTTATAGGCTTAAAGGGTTATTATGTTGAATGTCTAATCAATGGTTGATTCAAATCTGATTTTAATTAAGAAAATTCTGAGAATTTAATTGTTTTCGGTGTAAATATAATCACGCTGAAAATAAAGTTTTAGAATGCAAATAATGATAATAATATTAAGTGTTAATATTTTCATTATTTTAATAAGAATTAATTAAAATTGATTGATCGATATCATATATGTGATATATGATTCTGATACGACATCAGTATATGTGATATATTGATTGTATCATTTGTTCAATAGATTTTATATGATTGATTGTGAATTTGTAGACAACTCGTGAGATTGAGCTTCGATATCCGATTCTGGTGAAGCATCAAAGATCCAGTTGTCCATACTGAACAAACAATTGTTAAAACTATTGATGTTTGATCGTCGTATTAGGTTACCTAACTATACAAGAGTTGTATTATTATGGTTGTATCATTTGATCAATTATTTTCAAAAGATTGTTGTGAAATTGAACAATTCGTGAGATTGAGCTTCGATATCCGAATCTGGTGAAGCATCAAAGATCCGATTGTTCATGCTAATTGCTAAACAAACAATCCTTGAAACTATTGATGTAGTGTGATCTACGTAGTGTGATCGATCATAATGTTTAATTAATTAATTCAATTGGAGAAAGGTAGATTTAAAAGATCATGATTTTGAAAGGGTTTCAATATCATATATGATCTTTTTAATTTGGTAATTAAAGATTTTCATATCTTTAGTTTAATTCATTTCCAATTTAAAAGGATCATGATTTTGAAAAGTTTCAATATCAGATATGATCTTTTGAATTTGGTAGTAAAATATTTGCATAATTTTAGCACCATAATTTGTTTTGGAAACAGATTGATTGCCTAAATAAATCAGATTTAATTATAATAATTATTGAGTGTCAATATTACTATAATTAAATAAATAAAAATTCTACCTTTTTTGGATTGTTTTTCAAAAGTTGTTTGAAATGGTAGTAAACGATCCTTATTTGATAGTAAATTTAAAATGTCATGATTTGAAATAGTTTCAATGTCATGTATGATTTTGAATTTATTTAAAAGATTTGCACGATGTTAACATAATTTGTTTCTAATTTAAAAGAATTATGATATTGAAAGAGTTTCAATATCGGATATGATCTTTTAGATTTGGTCATAATATTTGCATATTTTAATTTTATTTATGACCCAATTGACTTTGAAAATAGTTTCAAAGTATATGTGTATATATATATATATATATGAATCAATTTTATATGGCATATATCTCGGTCAAAATATTATTTCCAAATCTTGATTGACTCTAAAACTGTTTAATGATAATAATAAATAGTTATTATTATTTATCATTAAGTTTAAGGTATATGGTTATGACCTTAGTTTATTTTGGCGTTTATTCACTTAAATTAAATATGACCTGCGTGTCATAGTTTATTTCATTTAAATACGGCCTGCGTGTCGTGATTTATTTTATTTAAGGTCGTGTCATTTATTTATTTTATTTAAGTGTTAAATAATGTAATTGCTCAAGAGTTGAAGAGAAGACAACGCCAAAAGATGATTCCGATGAAGAAACTTTTGAAGCTTGCTCGTGGGTCAAAGAATTGTAATAAAGTAGTTTATTTAATTCTTACGCGTTAGGAGGTCATAACCATACTACCAAATTTATTTTATGTATGTGATGCATGAAATGTATGTTTAGTTAGCGCATGTATGAGATATATGCTTAACATGTTTTAGATATATGTTAGCATGTATGTTTTAAATGTTTTATATACTTGCTATATATAAGCATGAATGTCATGCATATCTAAATACGCGTATATGAGATACACATGTCGATGAGATCAAACTTAATAAAAATCCTTCAAATAGAATATTAAGTTAAATGCTTTCCAAAGGATAGCACCCTTCAAGACTAGTCTCGAATAGTGTGGGTTCGCCCTAGCGAAGTGCACTTTCTATACTAGTAAGTTGCAGTGAGGTAATTCCATTTACCCGACTGTTACTATTTGGGTCTAACTTAACTAAATTATTTTAATAAGATTAAAATATATTTAGAAGCAATGTTTGGGAACATCTATATGATAGATTAAAGTAAGGAGTTACTCAACTAAATGGTTTGAAAGTTGTATGAGATACAATCGGAAGGAGTTCCTACCTAAATAGCTAAGTTTTGGGGGATCATCCCTCGCTAACTCAAAACGAAGTGAAATATGGATTTCAACCCACTAGAAAATCTTCCAATGAGATTTTACGAATCAAATGTTGAAGGTCATTTGTTTTGAGTAAAATAGTGGGAGCATATTAATTAAAGACCTAATTAAATATGTTTTAAATCGTGATACATTTATTTTATTTTCTGTATTTAGAATTTCTTTGGCATATGCATTTTATTATACTGTTAAATGTTCATATAAAGAACAAAATCTTCAGAAAGGAGTTTCTGAATTGGTACAAGAATTGAGAATTGTTCTCAAGTACGAGAAAAACTGTTAATGTTTTAAAAAGAGTCAAAATATAAGAAAGAGGTAAGACTTCTTCTTTGCCCATATAGTTATAGAAAGTTAAATTTCTACTTCTGCATCATAAGTATATGATACTTGATGATTGATCTCATATTTGTTGAAATATAGAGAGTTTTTAAAGAAGCAGTACATTAACTATAAGTGAAGTCCACCTACGTCTAGAATGGAACAAATTGTTTCATTGACATAGGAGCTAATGCTTGGACTTAAATTTAACTTGATATGGAACCAAATAATTGTTATTAAATTCCATATAAAATAGAAGCATTAAATCCTAAATCTTGTATTGACAAGATAAAGATTGTGTAGTTGAATAAAAGACAAATGTTGTCCTATTATCCAAATAATGTTTTATATACAAGCGTGGAATTGAGATATGTGATCTTGATAAGCTGGTCTATAACATATGAGAAAAGGATCAAATGAGATTTGAACCTTTTGTATATCATCGGCAATATTGTTGCAAAGAAGTGTGATTCACAATTCCAGATTCCATTAATATGGACTATTGGACTCATTTGATATTATATCATTTGAAGGATGTGAGTTCCACATTTAAAATATTTCAGTGTTAGAGAACATCTGATTTATTCGAATCAATATACATATGATGTATATGGATCACCAAACACATTTGCTAGAGATATTTATTTCTTTTACTTAATTTACATTACTGATTAGATTAGTAAATGTAAATTTATGTTGGACACGAATTAGAAATCTTTGAATTGGTTCAAAGAGTTCAACGATGGAGTAAAGGAATAATTTTGAAAAGTATAAAGACCATATGAGTATGTCATGATGGATAATACTTAATTAAGGAGTATATTGATAATTTATATCGCTTCATGTTTGACATGACTCAATCTGAAATAGTTTGATTATAACTCCATGACTCTTGAAATTGATTAAATTATCACCTACAATAAGTTCCAATCGAGGTAATCATAGAGACACCATATTAGATATGGAGGAAGAGTACCTAGTTTGACTTTGTGATAATTTGGGGTTATGATGTTTATTTGATAAACAAAATTCCAAACTAGATGAATGTATACTTGTGGAGGTATCCTTAGGAAGCTAAAGGATACTAATTCTACATCACATGACAAAAGTTGTCTGTCGCTAGAACTGGAGTATTCCTCTTGAAGGAGTATATCTCTGCAGGAGCCAGTGGGAGTGATGTAGAACTTGAATTAAGTCAAGTACCACAAAATACATGTTTCTCTAAGAATGGAACATGAACTGATTCAACAAAGGGTTGTTGTTAAATCACCAGTTCGAGTAGCACAAGATCTAGATGAGTCTGACATGTCATATCACTAGGATGAGAAACATGATTTTGTCATGGCTCAACAAGGTGATATGATGCTAATGGAAGATGGGCGCCTGACTTACTAGAAGGCCGTAAATGGTCTTAATTCTGAGAAGTGGCTAGATGTCATGGGATCTTATATAGAGTCCATGTACACAAACCATATATGGATATTGGTTATATCATCCAATGAGTACGACTCATAAGATGAATGTGGGTTTTCTTATATAAAACTAACATGGATGGCATTATGAATACCTTTAAGATATGATTGATCGTAGACGGTTTCGTGCAAAATCATGATGCAAATCGTGATGAAACCATTACATCATGATAATTCTTAAACTAACGATTCCATTTGCCATTGTTTTATAGTACACATTCTGGAGGATGGATAACGAGGTTGCATTCCTTAATTGGAATGACCTTATATATGTATTTGACATATATGTAGGGTTTCGTTAATTGGATGCTAGAAAGGTACATATATTACAAAATTCATGTATGGAATGGAGCAAGCTTCTCGAAGTTGAATTGTTTATTTTATTAATAGAGTTTTATGAAAACTTAGATTAATAAAAGAACAAATTTAAATCTTGTGCAAACAAGGAGATTAGTGGGAGCATTGATATTAGTTTTGTGGAGTATGTGGATGACATACTAGTCACCAAAACAATTTATCTACACATATGAGACATGGTTAGAAAATTATTTCTAATATGTACCAAAATTGATTATAGTGTTCGACATTAGAATACTTTCAAGAATATCCTTGGATGTCTTAAAGGACTTAGGATTGTGTTTGAACACTAATGAAAAGGAACATCGTAAAAGAGTTACAATGATGACAACTTTCATATCAGTGTACAGTATATCCAGATCGCAATCTGGAATAAATGTTATGCTTGGATATCAACTACGAAATTTGTAAAAGTACAAGCTTCAGATAGTTGTTGTTTCTATTACAGATGTCAAATATATGATTGTTTAGCTCATAACTGAGCAAAAACATGTGTTTCTTGCGTTGCGGATTCCATTGATCCCGTCTAAGGTGAAATTGGTTTAATCTTGCGAGCAATGAAAACTAGATCTAACCAATGATTCAAATGTATATGTTGACACTTCAATTTCCTTTTGATAGAAGATCGAAAGTGGAAATTGAAAGAAGTATAACCTACCAACATAGGAAAAGTTCCTTATATGCTAGAATAGTATCTTGCCCAGAGTGTGCTTGATGCTAACACTTGACCAATAGATATTGAGATAATATTTGATTGGCTTTTAGTGCTAGTGGGAGATTGTTGGAGAAAGCCCTAATAGCCAATCTACTTTGATTGGATTTGGCTTTGTATCATGACTTTGATATATATATTTATGAATATATATAAGGCATTTATTTATTCTTTTGTTTAGTTTCAAAATAATAAATTCCCTAGAATAATTAGTCTGTTTAATGGAGAATTAAGTATGACTTAATTGTGAGACACATTAAACAAAATGACATTATTCTTAAAGTATCCGTAGTCGAGATTTATTGTTAAATAGGATAATATTAAAGCATAGAGACTATTATGTGGGTAGACTGATGATCACATCTCACGGATCATAGATAAAGAGTTATCAAGTCTTCACATAGGTATAAATATTAGGAGTAATATTTATACTGGATTGACCCGCCATGAGAATACTACATAGTAAAAGTTATGAAAAGTGTCATAAGATATTCTCATAGTGATAGTGGTGTATTCCACCCTTTGACCTGAAACCACTATGTACTCTAGATGTAGGAGTCGAGTGCTTTATCACCATTCAAACGTTGTCTGTAATAGGATGACTATAAAGTTGGTTGATGGGTACTCCATGAATCATGCTAAGGGACATGAGTGACCTAGATGGAATTTGCCCATCCTACATAACAGGAGAAATGTATATGGGCCCAATATTGAACTAGACAAGGATGACACAGTCTATGCCTTGTGTTCAATATAGACATGAGGGCAAAAGGGTAATTATACACATGATCATTATCACGGAATGGTTTCGTCAGATCACATGACATTCTCGTCACTTGGGTAGCAGTGATGTGTTGCTAGATACCGCTCACTGTTTATAATATTAAATAGGTGATTTAATATTATTGCCAACGTTACGGGAATCTATAGGGGTCACACACAAAGGACAGATAGATGAGAGAAATAAATAAGTAAGACTTATTTATAAAATAATAAGTATGACTTATTAGTAATTAAATAATTAAGTATGACTTATTATTTAATTTATGAAAAACAGAGAAACGCGGTCCATCGTAAGGTACGATGTGTTTAAGTGAAATATGGTGCACCGTAAGGTATGGTGTATTTAAGTGCTTGGCTTGTTGACCACACAAGTGGTTCTATAAATAGAACCCTTGTGGTAAAGCATTACAGACGTTTTTTGTTGAAACACTTAACCTAATTCACAAAAGTTGTGAAACCCTAGCCGCCGCTCTCTAAACCCTGTTTTCTCTGAATCTCCGTTGGAATTGGCTAGCACCGGTTATCGGAGAAGTTCTGTTCGTGTGGACTGAATAGAGGCATCGCTACGTTGCTTTGCTCGTGATCAGAAACAATTCCGCCACAAAGGTTCTGCTCGTCAAGAGGTAAACACATAATCCTAAAAGTGTTTAAGTATGTGTTCTTATGATTTGTGATTAATGATTTAATCAAGATCCGTTTCAATGGGATTTGTTCTGCTAAGAGGATTAAAATTTTGAAAAATCCCTCTTAAATCCCTTCAACTTTGGCCACCAAATCCTCCTTCTCCTTCGCCAGCAGGTCCGCTCGGACTATGTCCTCAGTGGAGGAATTGTTCACAGCCACATCAATTTCCAAGGCCTTCATCGTAGAGATGATCCCTTCGGTCATTGCCTTGCTCCGACCAGCAGCGCCTAAGTCGTGAATGACGTTCAGCTCGGGGTCACTCAAGCCTAGGGAGGAGTGGGAGCCATAACGCTCCGGATCAGACCACACATTTGGCAACATCTGCAAATCTCCGCCCTCAGGCTGAGTAGATGAGGAGGTGGCGGACACGACTTGTCCCTTTCCAGCATAAACCACCATCTTCCTCTTGAAGGACTCGACGACCTCCTCCATCGAATCATCCTCGAGCACCTGCACTGACGTAATAGCCAGACGACAAGAAGAGCCCCCAGCATCCCCATCGATCAAATGATTCATGCTGTGGACGTCGCTCCTCCGGGCGGCCCCGCGGCTGCTGACCTTCTTGCTCGAGCGTCTGAGCAACTCGTTCATTGAAGACATTTTCCCTGCGAGCAAAAAGAGCAGAAAAAGTCAGTAACAGACTTAGAAAATATCAATGCATAACTAAATGCAAATCCTACAAAATTCTACCGAGCAACTCCATCGGGTTTTCAGAAAGCACGAGATCGTGCGTGTTGATGTATCGAGGCTCTGTCACCTCCTGTCCAGCGGAATCAATCAAAGGGACACCATCTTCCCTCAATATTTTGGCGGGCACAAAAGAAGATACGAAAGCCCATAACTTTTCGTAACTCTTCTTTTTCCCCGCACTCAACCCAGCATACCCAGAGCCGAAGTCAGAGGGTTTGTGCCCGTAGTGGTCCTTGCACCAATAAAAGGGAAAACGGGGAACTCTGAAGCGGTCTTCCCCTCCACCTTCTCGGGCCGTCCTGATTGTCTTCAAGACGTTCTTCAAAGCAACCTTCGTCTTCGGTCGCACCAGGAAAAAACGGTCATTGAAAGGTCTCACCTTGCCCACAAAAAGGGAGAAGAGTTTCTTTGTCTAGCGGAAAGAAACCCAAGCGTGCCCCCCACCTTTCTCTGTCCCTCGCCGGACAGTGAAGAAAGTGAAAAATAGATTTACTGTGGGCTCGACCTCCAGATGCCGGCACACCAGTTCAAAAGCCCTCATGAAGGGGTAGCAATTTGGATGGAGCTGCGAAGGCGACAACTCCGTCCACCTCAAAACCGATCGGACGAAAGGAGAGAAAGGGAGTCTGAATCCCATGTCTTTAAATATGACTTCATACATAGGGAACCTGTTCCCCGTGTAATGCGAGCATATCCTATCAGACATGCTCGGGAGGCAAACCTCCCAGTCCTCTTTGCGTCTAATATCGCTGAACGGCTTCTCCGCCGTACCATCCGACGCAAATGTCGAAATAGCTTTTAACGGCTCATCCTCTATCTAGGATGGGTCGTACTCTTCGGCCTCGTTCCTATTTGGGTTTCCAGCCATGACTAAACCTGAAAAGAGGAGGAAGGAAAAGAGGTGAATTTCGCATTCAAATCCACCCTTTCTCCACCTCTAGTTCGATCATGGGGAGGAAGGGCCCATCATCCTCCCAAATGGAAAGATCGAAAGTTTTCAAAAGTAACGACTTGGAGGGAAAACCAAAAGGCAAAGCAAAAAGGCCTCCGCATACGGCGGAACGACGCCACTCACGGTGGCGACAGGTTAAACCTCTAGCAGGTTGAAAACCTGCCTCCGGTGGTTTACAAACAAACAAGGTAGATTCTATGTCCTAAAAGGCTCAACCTACGGTGGAAACCACCATCATCTACGTCGGAATCCACCAACTTCCTACCGAAAAAAAAAAGACTAGCCTACTTAATCACAGAGACAAAACGACAAAAACACAAAAAAAGAAAAGCATAATGATGAAGCAATCGTACCTTGTTAAACAAAGATGATGTTGTAGGTTGAACGATGATGGGGGGAAAAGAGTCAAACACATTGGAATTTCACTGGAAAAACCCCTTGAACTTCTGAGAAATCAAAAACTTGCAGAGCGAAAATGGCGAAAGTGTTTTCCAAAAACACTTGAAGCTATTTATACCTCCTTCGCAACCCTTCAGAAGACAGCGAGTTTGATCTGGTACACCCCCTCACCTGTGACCCCATGCAAAGAGTCAAAGCAACGATTCAGATTGCATCCCATCAGGTATCCAACGGCCTTGATCAAACCCGTATGAGTCCCAAACGTCATGACTCATCAACGGTGATGATGGAGCCTCGAGAACGGTTCCCAAGATGCACTCAAGGGCCTATGTAATCAAGTGCATTACTAGCCTTTACACTTGGCAACCAAAGCCCAAACGACATGTTCCCTCACTCACGACCTAAAAAACTTGGGGATTAAATGCAGATGGACAGATGACCAACTATCTGACGAGGCAATCTTGCAACTCCAACAACCCAGAGATCGAGAAACGAGCTGGGATACAAATACGAACTTCCCTCACCTCATTGAGTTCGCTCCAACCATGATAAAACGAACTTCACAAAGATCCTAGCGAGCGAAACCTTCGAACAAGATTAAGTTGATCATTCTTAATCTTCCTCAAGTTTAAGATCCAAGTGATCATTCTTGATTTTCCTCAAGGTTTGCGAACAAGATTTTGTTGGTCATTCTTGATCTTCCTCAAGTTCAAGATTCAGTTGGCCGTTCTTAATCTTCTTCAATCTGAACTCCATTAGCAACCAGGGGAGCACGTTTGACATATCCTTATGAACAACATCGTTCCAAAGCGGGTCAGTCTGCTCATACGCGAACCTGTTGCCCCTCATACAAACTAGTTCTGCGTGAACGCTTCTTCAAAACAATTGAGGTCCTCGCCTCCGAAAAACTTATATCGAACAGGGCTTTTACCTCTTCAAAGTCATCACTCTTTGCCAAGAGCAACGACTTGGGGGGCTTCTGTTCTGGAGTAAGTAAATAGCAATTAGCCTCATTCACTTAGGCCCAATACAAACTAGCCTAAATCCAATATCTGCCAGAATTACTCGCAACACACCTTCTCTCCGCGAGGGGGGTGCTCGGAGCAAACAGAGACTCGTTCAAACGTTCTGTAACGTCTCTCGCACGTTCCCGCGAATCTCTCCTCGGCGGTTACACTTCCTACGAATTCGTAACCGCCGAGCCACACGTGTGCCACACTACGGCTCCTGCACCACCCACCTCTATAAAATGGGGACTCTGAGCAGTCCCCCAAGGTTAGATTCTCCTTACTCTCTTAACCTCCCTCTCTACACTCATACTGACTTGAGCGTCAGAGTGCCTGCAGGTACACACCCCCCGCCAATCCAACTACAACGAGCATTCACAAATACAATCCTTCTACGGCACCGGCAACCCATTTCTAATCAGGTAAGATCAGATTCCATCCATGTAAAATAAAGATTCTCCAAAATACCCCCTGACCCATCTGACTGTATAATTATCCGGCGCGCCGATTGTATAATTAATTTTGTTTTTCATTTTTTTATGGGTACACGTGGCATTTGTGCCTATTTTTTTTAAATAATTTTTAAAAATTAATACAAATTGATTTATATTAATTTAGAAATAAAAAATAATTTAAAAAATCTGAAAATTAATTTTTGAAAATAAAAAAAAATCTTATTTTTTTTTTCAAATTAAGAAGAATTTTTTAAAAAAATAAAAATCCGGAAAATATTATCAATTTTTTTAATTTTCAATTTTTTAAAATTTTTTATTTTAAAAAAAATATTATCTAAATTCTGGAAAAATATTTTCAATTTTTTTATTTTCAAAAAATTCTGGAAAAATATTTTCAATTTTTCATTTCTGAAAAAATAAAAAATTCTGGAAAAATATTATCTAAATTTTCAAATTTTTTATTTTCAAAAAATATTGTCTATTTTTTTGTTTTTTTAATTACGAAATATATTTTCCAAAATTTTTATTTTTTGTAGAAAAAATAAAAAATTTCAAAAGAAAAATCTGAACTTTTTTTAATTTCAAATTTGTTTTTGTGATTTTCGAAATATATTAAGTTTAAGAATTTTTTATTTTTGTATAAAAAAAATCTTCTTAATTTCGAAAAAGAAATATGATTTTTTCTAAATTTTTTTTTTTGAAAATTAATTTTCAGATTTTTTTAATTTCTAAATTAATATAAAAGAATTTAATTATTTTAAAAAAATTAGCCACAAATGCCACGTGTACCTATAAAAAATGAAAAACAAAATTAATTATACAGTCAGCGCACCACATAATAAAAAAAAGGTGACTCAGCGTGCCACATCATCATTTTTGCACAGTCCGATGGGTCTTGGGGGGTATTTTGGAGAATATTTATTTTACAAGGACGAAATCTAAACAAAAAATTTTACAGGGGGAAAACCGGAAATGACATATATTACATGGGGGTAAAGTACTATTAATCGTTTAAGTTTTAACCATACCTACAAAATTAGAGAACAAAATTTGACCCGTGAGTATATGCTTACTCGGAACAAAATTGCAATTTAGCAAGTTTTGGTTAAAAAATCAAATAAATTGAGGCTTATTCCAAATGCTATAAAATTTTGAGGATCCTTTCTAAGTATTTTTATTGATGTTTCTACAAATAGTCAGCTCAAAATTCAATTTCTAGGTCGAGATTTCCGTTGTTTTCATTGTTAAATTTTTTGCGCTTTAAAATTTATAATTAATTGGTCTCTTGTCTGAAAGTTATAATTTTTTGTGGAACGTCAGATTTTAACATCGTAAACATGAGTGCAAAAAATCATGAAAAAATTCAACTTTGAAGTCACTTTTATGGATTACGCGTATATAAAAGGGTCAAAAATAAGAAGAATCTCAAATTACGCGTTTTATTTTTACAGGGTCATTTTCCATACTTCTTGTATATTACGGGGTCAATTTGAACCATTAACTTTTTTTTACATTTCCAACTTCAATTTTTGGCCAGTTATGTTTTCCACCTTCGGTTTCATAACTTTTGACTATATTTGTGGTTTTCATGTCCATTTTCTGTATATCTTTGTGAGAAAGTTTCCGTCTCAATTTAAATTGATTTGAGTGTGACATAGCTTGGTTCTACGTAATAAATTTGAAAGCCCATGTTGCATGAGTGAGTTAAGCCAGTGTTGCATGACGAAACTGATCTTTCTCTGTTCTAAGAGCATGCATTAGCAAATGATGACTAACAGTTTTCAACATCAATTATCATAGTTGGATGGCTCCGCCTCCTCTTATGACCAAAAGGAAGGCAAATTAGAATAAAAGAGAGGTTGATTGAAAACAAAACAAAAAAGATGACTCACGTTATTTACATTTTAATGGATCCAAATAAATGCATGGTTAAATTCACTTCTTATAAATGGTTTTTAAGAAAATATTTTGGTCACATTTGTTCCTTTTATGAGTGAGATTATTAGTCATCTCTAAGACATATAAATATTTTTAGGAAAATAATTCACCTCTTTTCAACCGGATTTTTCTTGTATGCATAATTTAAGAATCGAACCACTTGACCACGTGCTTATATGGGGTCCAAAACCCTTACCATGTGACCAATCCATTGTTGGTGATATTATTGTCTTTTTTATTATCATCATCTATTTATTTGTTTTCTTTCCAATTTGGTAAGATTAACTTTTAGAGTGAAAACCTATTTTAGTCCACATAAACCCAACTTAGTTCAAAAATGAAAAGAAATAGTGTTAAAAAAACAATATGACTTAATTTTAATCTCTTTATAATATATTTTTACTCTCTTGATTTTTCTGTTTAAATACATTTATGTCATTTTATAATACAAATATTTATTTATGTCGTCATATTTTTTATTTTCTCTCGTACCAAACAAAATAATCATCTTATTATATCTATTATTTTCAATTTTTTCTTTCTTCTATCTTTCTCAACCAACCAAAAAAAACCGTAAAGATGATATAAACTAAGTTGTCCTAGTTTATTTTTCTCATAGACTAAAAGTTTTTTTTTTTAAGGAAAACTAAAGTTACTTTTATTTTTTTTTCTGGAAGACTAAATTGAGTATCACAATATTTTTCAAAGACTAAGGTTAGTAAGAAGATGTGCTATTTTAATTTGTTAATTAGAAGATGTGAGTAGTTTGAAGTGAACCAGTATTAGCTAGAGATGATGCATTTTAGGAAATAACAAAATTTATTCTTTTTGTATTTTCATTGTTTTTTGGGTTAAATAAGTAAATTGTCCCTCTAAATATGCCAACATTTGATTTTAGTCCCCCTAAAATATTCTTTAGGCTTTTGGTCCCTCCAAAATTTTATATCCATGAAATTAGTCCCTACTTGTTGGTCAACTCATGCCTAACCTTCATAATTTTTAATGAAGTTTTCCAGAAATGGATAGAATATTATGATAATCTCTCCCCAAAAAAATTGGAATTTTTTAACAAAACATGAATTAAATATGAATTTTTATGTTTTTGGTGCTAAAAAATTCATATTAAATTCATGTTTTGTTAAAAAATTCTAATTTTTTTTGGAAAATATTGTCATAATTTTCTACCCATATATGGAAAATTTCATTAAAAAATATGAAGGTTAGACATGAGTTGACTAAAAAGTAGGGACTAATTTCATTGATGAAAAATTTTGAAGGGACCAAAAGCCTAAGAAATATTTTAGGGGGACTAAAATCAAATGTTGGCATATTTAGAGGGACCATTTACTTATTTAACCCTTGTTTTTTTAATATATATATATACAATTGTTCATTTAAAAGATCTTTATGTTAAGAAGTAAAATTGATACAAATTGTTAAAAATAAAATACAAAATATTTTAACAAAGTACCTAGGGCTTAATTTTCTTGCTCTCCTACAAAAAGTTTGGAATTCGTTCTCAACATCTAGAATATATATCTTTTTTATTTCTCATAGATTCCCTCTATTTGATATAATCTTATTAGAAGTATGTCAAACACTAAAGTACCGTTTGACCCGACTTTTTTCTACTTTTCTACAATTTTAAGGAGAAGGTAGGCCAAACACAATATCAATTAACTACTTACTAAAAAAATATTTTAAACATTTTTTCCCTTCAAAAAATATTTTAACTTTTTTTTATTTATTATATATTTGTACAATATTTTGCCAAACAACTTTTAACTTAAAAATAGCTTTAAAACTAAAAAAATGATAAAGTAACAAAACAATTTTAACTTCTTTCTTAAAGCCCTTAATTTTAACTTTGTTTTAAAGTAGCTTTTACACTGTAAAAATGTCAAGCCAAACGATGCCTAAATATAAATATTACTTTTGGCTAAAAATCGTATCTTAATTCACAGCAATTAAGTCTAACTTATTTCACTGGACCGAGCTTCGGCTGCTATCTAAAATCTATCTTTTTATCAAATTTTCTTTCGGTCATAGCTATTTAAGATTGTGACGTTCGGTTGGAAAAATAAATACTTGAAGTTTAAAAGAACATGCCAATAGAAAAGTCCTCTGAATTTTTGTCTGTGGAAATTATGAGAGTACATTTGAAAATAAATTCATGAGTGATGTAATATGGAATTTTTGTGTGTGGAGTCATAATAGTACCATTTTAGAATAAATAGTGAATAATGTAGTCTTGCACGAAAAAGGTAACCGATTGTATATAAAAGAGGGATATATGTGCGTAGTGTACACTAAAAATATTTTGCAAGAGTGTGGTAATGGAAGAAGGGAAAGGAAGAGTTTGTGTGACTGGAGGTACAGGGTTTATTGGTTCATGGATTATTAAGAGACTCCTTGAAGATGGTTACACTGTTAATACTATTGTTAGATCTAATCCAGGTATCCTTTTTGAAAGTAAAAAAAAAAACTATAAACTACATCAATTCATATTGTTAAATTACATTTTTATAATCCACTGTTACATTTTTAATTAAAAAGAAATGAAAAAAAATCAATTTCATTTAAATTACATTATTTTTCAAGAGAGCGACCTGATCGTGACTCAACCTAGTAACAACTTCGGTAGATATTCTTTTTCAAAATAAAATTTGAAAATCCAAATACAACAGCGTGGAAATCCAAAAACAAAAATAATTATAAAATACTTAATCACTAAGAAACTTATCATGAAAGCATTCATACGGTCCACTCATTTTCTTTCTTGATGTCTAGACTATTTAGACAAAACAACAAATTGTAGCTTATAAACTATTCTAGACAAACTTGTGGTCCAAAGAAATTGTGGTTCTCAATTCTTCCAATGATAACTTGATTTAATTTCCAACAATTAACAGCATTAGATGTGTTTATATATACATTTGAATGTGACCATCAACATTCATACAGAACCTACAAAAATTAAAGTGAAGTGTGAAAAAATATTTTGCAAGAGTGTGGTAATGGAAGAAAGGAAAGGAAGAGTTTGTGTAACCGGAGGTACAGGGTTTCTTGGTTCATGGATTATTAAGAGACTCCTTGAAGATGGTTACACTGTTAATGCCACGGTCAGAGCTGATCCAGGTCAGTAATAAGTTTTTTTTTTGTCAAGTAGTCTAGTGATAGCTCGTACATTTTAAATGTAGAGAAATGAGGTGTTTGAGATTCGAACCCAACCCCTGCATATATTATGCAATGTCTCTATCAATTGATCTTCAGACTTCATTTCCATATGAATAAATTAAATAATAACGAGTTCTTTGAATTTTCATTTTTTTCATATGCTTATAAGAAAAAGTTGTTTTTTGTGTTGCAAAATTAAAATACTTACTCCAATAATAAAAAGAAAAATTAAAATTCTTCCTTTCCTCTCTTTAACTCATTGCCTCGGCCCTCAAAATAATGCAGGGGTGTTGATATTATTTTCATATTCAATTCAATACAAAGTGCAGCAATGGATTCAAAAACCCAAAATAAACAAGTCAAAAATCGAAAAAAATAGAAAATTGCTTTATACACTTCAAAGAAAGCTAAAACACACTAGTAATTTACGTTTTTAACCCCATCGGCAGTTAACTGCCGATGGGAAGGATCCGGCGGCAGTTAACTGCCGATGGAAAGGAAACCAGCGGCAGTTAGCTGCCGTTGCCATGTTTTGCCTATATTTTCTAAAACTTCACAGCGGGATCATGGGAGTGCTTGGCGCCAGAAGGAAGACTCGAAGCTAAAAATAACAAAAAAAGTAATAAATAAAAATGATAATAATAATTTAAAAATTATACTCTTAAAAATTACAGAAATTATATTTTATTAAAAATAGCTTCGAGTCTTCAAATTACTTTTATCAAATTACTGTTTCTATTAATTTTACTCAAAATATAATTTCTGTTATTTTTATCAAATTACTTTTTTTAAAATTATTTTTTAATGTTTTGCACATGAAAAGGTTAGATTCGAGTCTTCTTCTGGCACACCTTGTGCTAGGAGGGACTCGCAGTTTATGTTAATATATTACATTTTGATTTGTTCAAAAAAAAAATTCATATCTGAGTTGTAAGAGATGTCTGCATTTAATCTCTAACATGTGTCAAATATGATTAACTCAATTAATGAAGGAAATTTATGGAAGGAAAAAAAAAACTAGTCATTATGAAATCTCTAACTAGTCTTATATGAATAAGAAAACATTTCAGTTGTTTTAATTTTATGTCTTAATATGCATGAAGTGTTAGTTCATCAGTAAGAGTTTAACCATTAGTGTTACATTAATTATTGATAATTTTCCTTTCTCCAATCTATACTTGACCAACAAGCAATAAAATTGTGTTTCATATAACAGAGCGCAAGAAAGATGTTAGCTTCCTCACAAATCTTCCAAGTGCATCCCAAAAGCTAAAATTCTTCAATGCTGATCTAAGCATCCCAGAAAGTTTCATTGCAGCAATTGAAGGGTGCACAGGAATATTCCACACTGCTACTCCAATTGATTTGGAAATGAATGAATCAGAAGAAACAGTGACAAAAAGAACAATTGATGGAGCATTAGGAATTTTAAAAGCATGCAAAAATTCAAAGACAGTGAAGAGAGTTATTTACACTTCAAGTGCTTCAGCAGTGTATTGGCAAGATAAAGATGATGATGTAATGGATGAGAGTTATTGGAGTGATGAAAATCTTCTTAGAGATTTGAAACCATTTGCTTGGTCATATTCAATTTCTAAAACTATGGCAGAGAAGGCTGTTCTTGAATTTGGAGAACAACATGGTTTAGATGTTGTGACTATAATACCAACTTTTGTTCTTGGACCCTTCATTTGTCCTAAGCGTCCTGGCTCAATCTATACCTCTCTGTCTTTGTTATTTGGTAAGTGTTGCAATTTTTTCTAGTACTTTTTTTCCTTTCTTTCTGACTAATAAATAATAAGGTGGAATTTCAAACTTTTTAGGTTATAAAGTCAAACTTGTACCACTAACTTGACGCCTAATGTATACTCCCTCCGTCCCAGATTGTATGTCGCTTTGGAAAAAAAATTTGTCTCAAATTATATGTCGCTTTACAATACCAATGAAACATTAATGTTACTTTTCCTATTATATCCTTAACTATTTATTACTCTCTCTTCTTTCAATTCTTTAATTTATCTTTTCCATACCATTTATTAAGGACAATTTTGTAAAACAACTCATAATATCTCTTTCCCACACAAAATTAATTATATTTCTTAATACGTGTGAAATGTCCAAAACGTCATACAATTTGGGACGGAGGGAGTATTTGTTGAGAAGTTGAGTTTCACACTATCAGAAAACATTAAATTAGCTTTGGAAATTAAAGAGAGAAAATATAAAATTGGTCCTCAGTTTTTTGGCGTATCTATCACTTGGCGATGATATTAGAAACTTAAGTTTTTTGTCTTTAATTTTTCTAACTCTGTGAATTAGGGATCTGTTGGTCAATTTGGTGATTAAGTGAGTGTTGAGTATGACTTATAGGTACCGACAAGTGGAAAGAGTTGAATGAGCAGAGCGAGTGAGACCAACCCTTAGACTTGGCCTAAACGTTTGTTGTGGGGGTGACTCCCCCGTGATACGGTTCAATTCTGATATAATATAGACCGTAGTATTTAAATACGAATTGGATATTGTAAACCCTAATCTTTTTAGTGATAATACAAATGAATTACAGTTGTTTCGCAGTTAAAAATGTAGGCACGATTGACCGAACTTCATTATAAACATTTTGTGTACTTTATTTGTGTTTATTATTTCTTTACTGTTTTAAATCGGGTTGTTGTTCTAATGGTGATCAAAATGAATTGATTTTAATTTTTGTTTCAATTTTCAACCACTATATTTTGTAAATCATTAACCTCATCAAAATTGCAACTGGTTGATTGGATAGTATAGTATGTGTAATGTTTTTTTTTTCCTTTTGTTATAACTATTGTCACTATCGTGAATTTTCCTATCTAATCAAGTGCATAAGCTATTGACAAGCATAGAAGTGTTGCCATTATCTAATTTTTTCTATCTAATCACAACATGAGTTATTGATATGCTTAGTGGTTTACTATGTCAACCTATAAGGCTTTATAAGCTTAGTAGTTAAAGTGTAGAGTGATAAGAAGATGGAGAGTTTGAGCATCACTCTTAACACAATACTAACAATATTTATATTAGTGTGGCACGGGTGATAGATGTTGGGTCCCTTAACAATTTGGTCCAGAGTTAGATCCCTGCCCGGTGTGTGTATGGAAAAACCTTTGTTGGATGAGGTTAACCCTTTAAATAAATCTCAATTATTTGGAGGGGTGGCGCGCGGATGATATATTTGGTTTACAAAATAAAATTATTAATATTGACCATTTAATAAAAAGTCTTGTAATTACCTTTGATTTTCTATCTGGTCATTATTATAAGAAAAAAATCGCTTTTTAAATTCGTTGAACAAATAATATATCTGATTTATAATATAAGCTAGATTCATTGGTTATTCAATGAATCTAAAATATCAATAAATAAATACCAATAAATGCATACCTCTCGTTTCATCGTAAAAATGCTAATTACGAATAGAAAATGGATGTTGTAGGGGACAAGAATCCATTTGGCTTCTCTCGTCTCCATATGGTGCATGTTGATGATATTGCAAGAGCACATATATTTCTGCTTGAGCATCCTAATCCAAAAGGGAGATATAATTGCTCACCATTTATTGCAAATATTGAAGAAATAGCTCAACATATTTCTGCCAAATACCCTGAATTTCATATACCACCACTAGAGTGAGTTCTCAAATCATCCTCCATTTATAAAAAATTCTTTATTAGATTAATGTCATATTTCCTTTTATTGTAACTAGTATTTTTTTTCATAGGGAGCTGAAGGAAATTAAAGGTGACAGGCTTCCACATTTAACCTCAAAAAAACTCATGGATGCTGGATTCGAGTTCAAACACAGCCTTGAGGAAATGTTGGACGATACAATTCAGTGTTGCAAGGAAAAGGGTTATCTTTGATTAGAAAAAGGAACAGGGTTATATGAGTTATCAAAGATAATATAGTCTACACTACTAATCTTCTTCAAAAAAAATCCATATACTACTAATAAAGATGATACATAATTTTGTTGGTGTTGCCTATTTTCAATATACATAAATTACCCTCAAATAGTTTTACTCTTGAATTTATTAACTATGATTCTGTTGATATAAAAATATTTTTGTTTAATCCCTAGATTTAAATAGCAGCCGTTATAGATGTGCTAAAAAGTAGAACAATATCTTATTAAAATAAGAGAACAATTTAAACTTTTTTTTAGAGGAACAATTTGAACTTTAAAGGGAGGTAAATGCTTAAAATTTATAATAAGATGTGATAATATAATATATCATTAAACGCAATAAAAAATTGATAGACATAAGTTAATGTCCGTTTTCTGCTTTTGAGTAATAATGGTAAATTATACTCCCTCCGTCCCAAATTGTATGACGTTTTGGACATTTCACACGTATTAAGAAATATAATTAATTTTGTGTGGGAAGGAGATATTATAAGTTGTTTTACAAAATTGTCCTTAATAAATAGTGTGGAAAAGATAAATTAAAGAATTGAAAAAATATAGAGTAATAAATAGTTAAGGATATAATAGGAAAAATAACATTAATGTTTCATTGGTATTGTAAAGCGACATATAATTTGGGACAAATTTTTTTTCCAAAGCGACATACAATTTGGGACGGAGGGAGTATGTCAAGTTTAGTAGTAACTATATGAACGAGAACGGTGAGAAAAAAAATTTATACATAAGTCTGATATTTTTAATTGTTTTGTCGTATCACAAATATATTTCATAAAGATTTAATGCATGTATTCAAATATATTCACGGAAAAGTGCATGTATACAATCAATTTTGTATAATTGAATGTGTGCAAAAATGTTAATAGTAATGATGAATAAGGGTTTGTAGATTACTTGTGTAGGAAGTTAGTTAACAAACTAAGTACCTGTAATCGTTTCTTAACTAGAGTTAGTTAGAGAGTAGAGTGTTGTTGAATCTATAAATACACACCTATGCAATACTTGTAATTCAGTTTTTGTGATTTCTATCAATAACATAGCGCTAATTTCTTGTTTCTTAAGCTTTCTTTCCTTCGTTAATGGAGCTTTAATTCTAGCTTTAACATGGTATCAGTGCCCAACAATAGGACTAGGGGTGGGAAAATTACGAGTCAACCCGAATTTATCCGATCAACATGATGCTAGTTCATGCATTCAGTTCGGCTTAAAATGGGTCATGTGTTTGTCGGGAGAACTTTGCGGGCTGTTATGGGTATATTCGGTTCGGTTTGGGTGGCTATTTTGAACTCGTCGGAACCCGAACTAACCCGACCGAACTAATTAGATTTTTTTACTACTTACAATACACAAGCCTAAACTTCCTAAAAAAAATGTTGAGTGTATCCATGGCCCTAATGTAATAGCCCGATTTTTAGAATTAGATCGATTTATTATTATTTATTTATTATGTTTGATAATTGATTATTTGATGTGTGATTGGTGTGTTAGTGGAATTTTTAGTGTTGAGGGTATTTTAGTCATTTTATGGGTGAATGGCATTTTTTGTAATTATGTTAGAACTAGAAATTTGAATTTTAAAGAATAGTGGTGTATAAGTAATATGGGAGATTGAAATGAAGTAAAAGTGTAGAGCAAATAATTGTGAGAGTTGGATATAACTAAGCCCATTAGTGGAGTAACCCTAGTCCATACTATTTAAAGAGAAGTGTGTGAGTGGTGAGCTAGGTTTTCATTCATTTCACAAAACTTTTGGAAAGAGGCAAGAGGGAGAGAATAGAAGAGAAAGAAAAACTTGGAGAGGAAGGAAGAGGGAAAGCACTAGAGATTGAGGATTCAAGCTAGGAATCAACTTTTGGTAGAGAATCGAGGTAAGGGGGAAGATTATTTTCACCAATTGGGTTTTAATAAGCAAATGGGTAGTTTGAGTGTTTTAGCTTATGATTAATTTCATGATGTTTGTTATTAATTATGTGAAATTCGTGCTCTATTTTGATGGTTGATTTAAGTATGTTAAAACTTGGTGAATTCATGTTTTGTTCATGTCAAAATTCATGGTTTGATATAGTAAATTGATAACTTGGTGAATTTTGGTGATTTTGATGAATAGCATGATAATTGATTGATGTTTGTTGTTTAATAAGTTGATTTTGAGCATGGGTATGTGTTTTGTTTGAGAAATCATGAAGTTATGTTGAATAAGTTGTGGTTTAAGTTATTATTGTCATGCCCATGGTAGAATTGCTTAGTTGAGTGATTTTGAATGTGTAATTGGTGTTATGAAGTGGTGAAAGTGTTAATTATAAGTGTTTTAATCATGGGTAATGATTTGGAATGATTTAGGTGTGTTGAGATTGAATTAAGTGATTTAAAAGAGATTATTTTGTGAAAACGCATTTTTGAAATTGATTTTGTGGGTTGTCTGTCAGCCAAAATCGAGCCACGATTTTGGCCCAGAAAAGGGAGTTTTGGCTCGACAAAAATCGGGCCACGATTTTAGGAAATCGGGCGATGATTTTCTCCAAACCAACTTAGAAAATCGACTTTTTTCACCATTTTCCGTTCTGAACTGGGTTTCAGTGTAAACATGAAAGTCGTAGATATGAATGTTAGCTTTCATTTGCCGTTGGTTTGACTTCATTTAGATTTTTAGAACTTGAGTTATGATTAAATTACTACACATAGTTCATGTTACATTTTTCGTGAAACTTCAGTATAACTTTTTCAGCGAATCATGAAACATCCTTAAAATCAATAATAAGTCTAAGGAAGCATTTAAAGCTAATAAATGAGTATGTATTTATGAAGAAGTTGTTTTAATGATGTGTTATGAGTAATTAATGATGAGAATGAGATGAGTAATAATTGAAGTTAATTAATTAAACCGTGAGTTGAATATAAACTTGTTAATTGACTAATAAGGAATGAATGATGATGAAATATGGTCAATATGTGAGATGGTGATTAGTTAATTAGTGATAGGTCATTGAAACCGTGTTTGCTTAATCATGAAATGCGAACTATGTGAATGTTAAAGGATGTAAGCATGATGTTTATGATATGATGATTAAAACTCGTTGAATGCATTAATATGATGTGATGATGATAGTTGTGGCTTAATGTGTTAAAGTTGTGATTAAATGATGAAGTGGTGATAACATGAATAATGTGGATGTATTGGTTTGATAATGGATATGATAGCCGTGATAGCCACATGATTTAAGATCATGATTTGTAGATGTGTGCATTGTCAAGTCCGTACATGTACATCCATGCATGAGTGCTTGATTTAAGATCAAAATTTATAGATGGGTGATTTAAGATCACTATTTATGGGGGCGTGACTTTAAGGTCACGATGATACAACATGTATATAGAGTCGTGTTAGGCGCATTGCATGCACTTGATTCGTGCTTGGTAATGTTTTGGTGTGAACTTGTGCATTTAAGTGGTAAATGTCTAATTGTTGAAATTGTGAGAATTATAGGTAATCTTTATTGATGTGACGATGTAGATGAAGATGATAACCTTATTGATGATGATGTGCCATGTATGCTTAAGTTCTTGTTGTTTAAGTATTGATGAATTAACTGTTGGTAATTATTGAATGTGAAATTGATGTGGTAATGAGATAACCAGTCGTATGAATTGGATGTGATATAATTATTAATGATGGTAACTAGGCTTTATGTATGAATACTTGTGTGTTGTTGATGTCTTTTGCCTGAGCTTACATGCGTTTATTATATCCTTTTGTTGAACGTATATCTTACCCTCCAGTGGCTTTGTTGTTGCCTCACTCTCGTGGTGTAGACTTGCAGGTTGAGGAGTAGTCGCTTGGTGAGTTGCGATGAGGACGACGTTACGCGTACTCCCTTTTTGTTGTTTTGCAGATGTCTAAATTAGGTGCTCTGATCTAGGAGTCTTGGGATTTTATCTTATCTTGTTTGGATTATTCTTAATGATGTATTTATTTGAGATATTTTTTATGTTGAGATGAATTATTTTCCGCTGTGCTATGATTATTGTTGATGAGATTTTTATTATGAGAATTTGTACGAGTTAAATGATGGTTTGTAAGACTCCGATTCGTTGAATTGCATGATTTATGGCTTAATTAGTAGTCTCGGGGATCGTGGCTTTACACCTAACTTGTTCTCTGAAGCCTAATTCTCCTTTAGCCTAAAATTGTATCAGTATATAAAGCAAGCTTAAACAACCAACCATATACCATTTCTCAAACCTAGCGGCAGCATCATTTTTCATCTAAATCTAGCACACAACAAACTCTTCTCTCTCAAAATCATTTCTTCTCTTAATCTTATTTTTCAAAGTATCGTCTCTCATTTTTCCCTTTTCATTTCTTCTCTCAAAGCTTCATCTCAAAATTCTCCTCTCAGCCCCATCATTTTTTCTCAAAATTATATAGCTTCATCTCTCAAAATTGTTTCTTTCAAACTTATTGTTTCAAAGTTATTGTTGTTGGTTGTGAAGATGGAGCAAGGAACCATGAGAGCATGAGCAAAATTATGCTTGTTGTTGTTGGTTGTGTAATTAATATGTGAATCTAATTCTATGTTGTTGGTTTGAAAGGTATAACCCGCAGATCTGGACCAGGAAAAATGAGAACGAAGATGAGAAAAAATGAGAACGAAGATCTAGACTAAAAAATATTTTAAAAAATGAAGAGATTACAACCAAAATTTAAATGAGTTAGTAAGGTATAACCTATAGAACAAACCGGCAAACCCGAACAAACCGAAATTTAATATGGTTATCTTTTGGTTTTAATGTGTAACCCGTCGGTTGGTTCGGATTAGGAGTTTGGACCCGAACCAAACCGATCCCATGCCCATCCCTAAATAGGACCTTTCCATCACGGTTGCATTCCTTTTTTTTTTTTTATCACAAATCAATCTTTGCAGTGTATATTACTAGTATTAGTACCCGTGAAATGCACGGGCTGCCTTTAAACTATATAATAAAATATATTTTTAATGACACACATTAATTTAAAGTATTAAGAATATATGTTTTTTAAGAATATGAAAGTTTAGACTTTACTAATTATAGAAACTTAAATCAAATATTTATAGCCCCCGTGTTTTGGAATTTTTTTCCATTTAAAAAGGAAAATCTCTTCCTAATCAATCGAGTTGATTCATTGTTAAATATCTCAAGATACATGACAATCGTGTAATCTCAATGCAACATTGTCTATTCTAAAGAAAATTCCAAAGAACGCGTAGTATAAGAAGTGCAAGAGGGTTACATTTACATCACCAATGTAGAGACACTTACATATGTAAATCTAAATTAAGATAGCAGCATAAATTGATTCTCAAACAATAATGCACATTGAATTTGGTCCTTCATAGATTAACTCCCTCCCTACATGCACCTAAATCCACTTGTACATTAACTAATATACCAAGTCTTATTACCCAACATTCAACGTAGAACCTTCCTAGTAGATCTTATTAGCACTTCAAAACAAAAGTTCTTTAACCCTTAAGAAAATAACGTATGCACTGAAAACTTTAAAAGCAAGCATTTGCAATTCCTTTTAATAAAATTTTTTGTTTAATAACACATAAATTAATTTAAATTTAAAGTATTAAGAATGTAGATATATGATATTAAATTGAAATATTAATTACCTTACCAAAGTTGTTAACGCGATAACATTCTTTGTACTCTAAATTAATTGCATTACACATAACATAAGCCAATCACAAAATAAAAAAATGGACTTAATTAAATAGAAATTTAAAATCAAATACGGCCCCATGTTTTGGGGGAATATGAAAATTAGACTTAATTAAATAGAAACTTAAATCAAATACTTATAGTCGCCCATGTTTTTTGAGGAATATGAAACTTTAGACTTAATTAAATAGAAATTTAATTCAAAACCTAATTCAAATACTTGTAACTCCGATGTTTTTAATGAATATGAAACTTTGGACTTTTAATAGAAATTTAAATCAAATATTTATAGCCTCCCGTGTTGTATGAATTGATCAGTAAAAAGTGGCAAAATATTTAGTCAGTTAACTGTATACAATCATGTAAATATGACAATAGACTCATGTTAATAGATGAATTAGTAAGTTGTAGAAGTAAGGACTTAAGTAACTAATAGTGACCATCTAATATTATAGCCTCCCATGTTTTTTGAGGAAATAGAAACTTAAATCAAATACTTATAGCCTCCCATGTTGTTTGAGAAATATGAAACTTTAGACTTAATTAAATAAAAACTTAATTCAAATACATGTAATTCCGATGTTTTTAAGGAATATGAAACTTTGGACTTTTAATAGAAAATTAAATCAAATACTTATACCATGTTGTATGAATTGATCATTAAAAAGGGGCAAAATATTTAGTCAGTTAACTATATACAATAACGTAAGATATGACAATAGACTCGTGTTAGTATAGGAATTAGTAAGTTGTAGAAGTAAGGAATTAAGTAACTAATAGTGACAATCTAATATTAGCATTGATGAAAAAAAAGCCATATAATTTTCCTAGCTTCCAGTTTCCTCCCTCGCTTATCTAAAACCAAATTGCATGACTTTTAAAGGAGTACTCAGCCTATGCTGTATATAATGATGGATAAAAACAGATAGAATTTTCCATGCTACACACGGGCTGCCTTTAAACTCTGTAATCAAGAGCAATGATTTAGAGTGATGCCTTTAAACGTGTTGTTTTGGTTTGGAGTGTGTGTTGGTTGACTCACTTTAAAAGGTCTAATTTCACATGATTTAGAGGGATGCAATATGTCTCATGTGCATTTAAAAAAACTATATTTATTTCACTTTGAAAAAAGTGATCATATCCTTTTAAATCATGCTAGATAACGACAAAAGCTAGCTTCTTTTTTTTAGCAATAAAAAGCTAGCTTCTTCTAATAGAATTACAATTAGTTCATTTTCATCATAGAATGAAATTTCACCTTTTAAAAGCCGTGTTTGATCCGTAAGTTTTTACTTTCATTCCTCTTCTAATATGAATATGGCTTCATTTATTCAATTCAAAACTCAACAAATGGGATACAGTTTGTGTAACAAAGAAAATTAATAGTCATTTACAATAGTCATATTTAGAGTTAGAGTAATTATAAATCAAAATTAAAATATCATCTTGTATTTATACTTATGGTCACCTTATAGCCCCCCATGTCTTTGGGGGATAGAATGAGAAAATATCATAAAGAAGTAAACAAATATTTATAGCAACTAACACAAAAGCTACATAAAATTGATACATACATAAATAAATTGATACCAATAATGTTTTCACATATACCAAGTAATTGATCTACAGCTCTATTACCCTCCTGAGCAAAATCCTATGACTTTTGTTTAGAAACCAACTTCAGTTTTCATTAATGGAAAAACATATTGTTCAACCAATAATTTGTAGAAACACCTAATTATTTACAAACGTGATTGATAAATTCATAAAGAGACCAATTATAGTCACTCTTGTGGTGTTCCATGTACAACTTAGCATCTTCAGAAGAAACATCACTTGTTTTGCACTTGTTTTGTTTTAGTTGTTATCATTCAGCTCAAGCGCAGACTCAGAAGTTTCTTTTGGAAATGGCCACTTCATTCAGCTAAAGTACATATTGGTAAGATTCTTTAGGCAACCTAATATGGACAAATATTACCAAACCTTATGTGAACATATATTCCATAATCATGAAAATCTGAAACAGAAAGAAATTTAAGAACTAATTAATAAAAGTTTAAATTAATAACAACATAAAATTGCCTCTCATTTCAAGAAGACTTAAAATAATTAGAACAAACAAACAATATTGTTGAATAGATGTGTGATACTTTTGACATGAAATCAGGGTTCAAAGACATTTTTCGCTAAGGATGAGTGTATATGCATGAAAAGAGAAAATACTAAATAAGATCTCAGCAAACAATTCAAATAAGTTGTTGAAGCTTATAATTCATGCAATCTAAAAATAAACATATAGAGAACAATGACCAAAACGACATGAATCTAAAATCAAGAGATACCGATATCAAATTCCAAATGTCAGTATTCAAAATAGCCGCAGCAGGAAACTTAATTCAAGTTATAATGAAATTAACAATATTCTTAAAAATGAGAAATTTAAAATTCAAGTTCTTAAATAATGAGTGACATCAAATACATACTGCAAATAGACAAACATGAGAATGTAAAAGTATTGGAAAATACATGGTTTAGTTTGACCCATTATCATCCCTTTTGCTTTTTGTGTGGTATATATGATGCAAGTATTTTGTATGTCAGCATATCTTTTAGTGGATATAAGTTTGAATTTCAAAATGATACTGGAAGGTAAATTTGAATTTTGAATATGTGTTAGCAGTAAGAATTGTTTTTTAATAATAAAAGAAAATTTGAAAATTAGAATTTGAAAGTGCACGTGTTAGTAGTAAAAATTACTTATAATATATATCCTGACTTCATATAAATAAACCACTTACATATATTCAATATAAAAATGTCTAAAATACATGCACAATGAACACGAAAAGATTTTTAAGTTACACTAAATGAGAAAAAAAAAGAACTGTTACACTAATCAAACATGTGCATAACATGTGTTGTTAAAACTATTTGATCAAATCCAACATATGCCAAATGCCTCTAAGTTAATGGCAGTAGCTTATCCCTCTAATTGCTTTTATGAGTTTACTTACCCAAAACAATAAACACTTCAATTTATCACCTTTTAGAAAAGAAAATCAACACTGAATCAAGTACTTCGAAGATAGTTTAAAGAAAATCATGCCAAGAGTATGATTTTCATCTTTGAAAGGAAACATATTTACATAGTTATCAATATGTAAAAATCCATATGTTGAATTCATTCCCTATAAATATTATATCAATTTTTTTAGTCCATATGACTAAAAACATAATTAACCTACGAAAAAACATAATGACCAAGTCACAAAGACTTGTTTCCACTTTGGGAGCAGATGATATTGAAAGGTGTAATAAGAACCGTGTTTTAGTCCTGCAACACCTTGTTCTAATAAAATGAGGGACACAAAACATATTTTTTTATTACAGTTCTCTCCCGCTAAAGTATGTTTTCAACCCAACATATAAAGGAAAGACATCAAGCAATGAAGCACAATATAAATAGGAGAATGAAATGTTGTTGGTACTTTAAAGAGATTAGTTACTTAGTTAATTATTTTGATAGTTGGTTAATTCCCATATTCATTTTTCAGTAAGCTTTCAAAGATTTAAAAGTAGAACAAAAAGAAAGGACAAAGATTTTTAAAATTGAATATGAATGTTTGTTTATTACATGATCTGAATATGGATGTAACAGATGTTTAATTTTAAATAAGTCATGTCTAAAAAAAACAAATTCAACTCAAACAAAATATTCAGGAAAATCCAAACAAAAGCACAAACTTGAATCAACAAAAGCTTTCAAAAATCATAAGCTATTACTTACATGCTCTTAATAGTGAAAGCACCCTCCATTTGATTTCCATTTGCCCATTGAGTAGTTGCAAAGCAAGATCTATGAATTAGAAACATAATTCAAACAGAGTCATCAGAACCTCAATAATAATAATTAGAACAAAACAACTCAAACGAAAGGGTCATATATTTCTAGCCAAATTACTACAAACCAAATTCAACTCTAACAAAAACAAACAAATTCTGCAGAACCACATTATCTCTAAAACTGTTCAGGCACAAAAAGAGAGAGCATGAATCAGAGGGTAATAGTTTTAGGAATACAAAATTCAAATCAGCACAAAAATAAAATTAAATACATAAAACAGATTGAAGAAATTTGAGAATCATACCTGAAGTTGAAGGTCATGTGAACAATTTTGGAGCAGTGATTTGGAGTTCGGCGACGAAATCCGAAGCACTTGCGATTCTGTCCGTAAATGAATAAACAAAAAAATCAAAGATCAAAGTGAATAACAGTTATTCAGTATTATAAAAGAGGACTACAAAAGCTGAAATTAAGAAATTAACCTTTGAAAATAAAAGAAGCTTCTGACAGCAACTTCGGCGTGGCAAAAAGCTATTTCCGACGCGGTGGTCAACAACGGTGGTGCAACTCCAAGGTGGCGGAAAGTGAGTGGGTTTTGTAGAGGATCATGATGGCTTTACTTTAGTGGGAGGAGGACGAAATTGATCGAAAATAAAGGCAGAGGAAGAATGGTTTCTGTGTGTTTTTGAAATTACTTAGTCTATGTCATACCCTTTTCAACCTGTCCACCTGTTTTTGGTTCACAATAGTTCAATTGAAGGGCTAAGTGATTTCCTAACATTAAATTGATATAAAGAGAAATCTCCAATTACTTGATATTGTAACTGTGATCTAGTAAGTGCATCGGCAAAACTGTCATAAACATATAACTTATGCAAAGGGTTCTCAAGCAACATTATTAGTAAATCTATACACCTCCAAGTAGTGATTATACCCATGCAGAACTAATTGAATCAAGATTTTGTTTTTGTCTATAATCTTCACCTGAATTAAAACAGAACTGTTGTTAGCATTATACCCTTGAATATGAAAGAGAACAGTCATAAATGAGTTTCTAGCAAAATACCTCGTACCGGTCCGAATAAGCTTCTGAAAAGTTATTTTGATGGATCGGTGAAGGTTTTCCCAATATGCACAAAACAGAATCATTAAAAACCAAAGATAAATTAATAGAACCACGATTTCTCCAACTTCATGCATCCAAAAAGTCAAATAACCTATAAATCGACACAATCAAGAAAACCAAAATATTGAACTGGTGAAAAGAATGAACTAAAATATGTTAACCTTGAAAGTATGAGGATGGTTTTGATCTTCATGAGAAATACTACCAATCATTTCCCTAAAAAAATGAACCTATGACCCTACAGAATAATGTTATACACCTCTATTTTTTTTAACAACAAAGAAAATGTCAATCATTAAATTCCAATCTCATAGAAACCTTTTTAATTCTTTACACCCTTCATTTAAAAAATCTATATTCACTGCCAGAATATCATAACGAAAAACAACCATAGTTCTTTGATTTTTGAAAGAAGAGTTCACACACTTATAAATTGAAAAATTTGTATTTCTAAAATAAGGTTCATAGGCAGAAAGTGGTGAATTATATTAAATATAAATATGAATCAAAGTACATAGACTAAAAAAATGAAGAATGATACCTCAATTATTCTCTCCCATATTTCACTTCAGCCTGGACATGCACATGAAAACAATGGATCCTGCAAAACAAATAAAACCTAAAATATGAAATCAATAAAAACTTGAAATCAACAATTAAAAATCACTAAATAGGAATACAAAATTAGAATCAACGCGAAAATCAAATTAAAAACATAAAATAGATTGAAGAATCCAAACAACAACAAAATTCCCTAAAACAATGAAAACCACTTAGAACAAAACAATCCAAACAAAAGGGTCATATATTTTTACCCAAATTAGAACAAACCAAATTCAACTCAAACAAAACACAAACAAAATCTTCAGGAAAAAACAAAACACATGCATATACACAAAAAAAGGAAAGTTAATGCAAGTAACAAAAACCTTCATAAACCTTCAATCAAGCAACATATAGGCAGATATAAGTTCTAAATTCTCTTAGCACTATACTTTGCAGAACAAAAAAATTAATAACTAAAACTAAAAACTCTCACAAAAAAGGGGGAAAACCAATCAAACTAACAAATCAATCACAAAAAATTGTGTTCAGAACAACTATGCAGACATGCAGTTCATGATTTGGTGAACAAAAAAGGGTGAAAAAACAAACAAACAAACAAAGAACAAAAAAAATTAACGAATTTGGTACACAATGATCAGCGCATAATCAGATTACCTACAAAATTGTTCGAATTGAGCACCATTTCCGCTCGTCAACCCTCAATATCCAGAAGATAGAGTTTCGCGTTCATGAGATCTGAACCGTGCAACATGTTAACGAACTTGTCGGCGTAGACGCTCATGGCTCTAAAACCCCATTACCTCTAAAACTGTTCAGAAGAGAGTGGTGTTGAACTAATAAAGAGGATGATTAGAGGAAGACGATTTATAGAAATCATCTCATAAGTAAATTTGATAGATCTATAAATAAATGGGTGGGTTTTGAAGAGGATGAGGATAGGAAGATTATGGTGGTTTTATTTTTGAGGATTGGCGGCCGGAGTTGATCGGAAATGAAGAAAGAAGGTTAGAGGAAAAATGTTTTCATGGAGGGAGGGTGAACGATACGTGAGAGAGTGGGAGGAAGATAGAGAGTGGTGTTGAGTTTGTGTGTGTGGGAGAGAGAAAGTGAGGAAAAAAAGGAAAAAAGTTTAGAGTGAATGAGAGATAAAGGATATAGAAAGTGATATTTGTTGGGATAAGAGAAAAAGTAGGAGGGAAAGGAGGATTTAAAAATTTTGAAATTTGAATTTTGAATTGAAGAGGGAAAATGTGTGATAATGTTATTTTATTGTTTGAATTGTGTGAATGATTAAAATGGCAAAAATAAAATTAGTTTTTAATGATGAGGTGGCATTAGGGGGTTGAGAGCATGACACGTAGGATTTGATGTCAAAAAATGGTGGAGGGAGTGTATATTATAAAGATGTTTTTATGTTATTCCTTGATGATCAGTCTTGATTCTTCATCTTCTTTGCATCAATTTTTTGTTATCTTTCTTTTTTCATCATGTATATGGATAGTACCGCTAGTAGTGTCAATGGAGGACATGTTCCTAATCATCAAAAGGATTATCAAACTGATATGTCAAACCGTTATTTCATGCATCTCAATGAGAATCCATGAAATGTTCTTGCAACACCTTAGATGAATCGCTCCAATTACCATTCTTGGTCACGTTCCATCATAGTTTATTTGCGTTTGAAACACAAACTTCATTTCATCAATGGTGGTGCTTTACCTCATCCTCCTGATGAAGATCGTGATTCCAATGCTTGGGATATATGCAACATGATACTTATGTTGTGGCTCGGCAACTGAGTGGAACTTGAGATATCTCAAAGCATTTTGTGGATGGACACTACATCTGAAATCTAGAAAGAACTCAAAGACGTTTCTATAAGGGAGATATATTTCGTATCTTTGACACAAGAAGAAATATACACCATCATAAATTGATGGTGTAAATAGATCATTTGGACTAACAACGTCATCAAATGCAATGTCTCCATTATTTTCTCACCATTTCTTCATATTTCCTTGATCCTATCCTACAATTGGAAATTAAACAAAAAGTAGAAAAATAATTCTAGAAATACAACAAAAACTATTAATTTATAAAATAAAATATGATTATAAAATACATATAAAAACATGATATCAAAGAGCCAATGATTCACCTTGCTTAAGGCCTCTTTAGATGCTAATCTCTTATGTTGGGAAACCATTAACCTAAAACTAAACATTCACATCCTCCGCTTCTAACTAAAACCAAATCTTCCCAACATGTACTCTAGGAAGCCTAAATCAACTGAATCATATGCCTTCTTAAAATTAACCATAAAAACCATACACTCATATACTAACTTTCTTGCAAAATCAACTACCTCGTTAACCGCTAGGACCCCATCCACCAATAGTTGGCCTTTAATGAAAATCAACTATGTTTTTTTTCAACCAGAGTCTAGTACCTTAGCAAGCCTAGCAGCTAGCACCCTTTGACACCAGCTTATAAAAACACTCTAACAAAGAACTAGGACAGAACTCCCCCAGAGACATAAGAGAAGAAACTTTAGGGATCAGAGTTAAAAAGTAGAAAAATAGGCCCTTTAGAAGTATGACATTTCCACGAAATTGGTCGAACAAGATTCTCACTTCTCCCTTTCATTGGATCCTAGAACTCCTTTAGAAAACGATATCTCCATGACTATTTTTGACTACATCTTCAATATTAAAAAAAATGAAAAAGGAAAAGCAAAATAATTATTTTTTTTAACAAATATCAAAACATTTAACACCCGTTGTAATGACCTCAATTGAGGAAAGCCAAGACATAAAAAATTGCTTATAACACGGAAAAGAAGCACGTTGAAGATGAATGTGAGAAAATATGCATGCTACGAGTGGGCGAACAATGTATAACAAAAAGTAGGCAAGGAAGGAAGTTATGGAATATATGAGTCAAGTCCCTCTTTCCCATTTTTTTACCGATAATAAACGATATTCGTTAATATTGATAGAGTAAATCGAAACAACACAAACTCACTAAAAATAAAAAGGATGAACCTGCGAACAAACTCACATTATCCATGTTAATTATAACATAAAACAACAAAGTACATAAGTCTACAAATATGACTATATTTAAGTCTTTGAAACACACATATCTCCGGATCTGCAACGTTGACGACGTCAAAGTCATTGATTGGATCTGCACTGGATCATGAACGAATCTAGTATAAGGCTATGTGTGGCTGTAACACCCATACTAACTTTAACTAGTATATTAGCATGTGCATTAAACTGATACTGGATACATTTAAAAATTTCAATAATAATAATCATACATCACAAAAGAATGAATACAGGTTTACTCGTTGTACAAATAATCCAATACTATTACAATACTTATACAATATCCATTACGCTCCTGAGCTGGTACACAACGAGCAACTGTACTCCATCCAGTATCTCTATGAAGATCTTCATCACGAACCTCTGACTTACCTATAAACCTGCACCAGAAGGAAAGGGATGAGACATAATGTCTCAGTGAGCTCCAGCCCAACCAACTGTTGGCAACCACAGGGAACCTAGGGTCGCCATGCCTACCTTGGCAATCTCGGGGATTTCCTAGTATCGCCAAGTCTTTATCCTTAACCACAAAGGGTATAAGTCTGACTATAACTATGAGTCTGCCTATAACTATAACTGTAATCTACTTATGTCTATAGCTGTCAACCTATCTGTAACTATAATTCCTGCCTGTAACTATAACTTAGTGATCGAGGGGAAACCTAGGACCACTTTCTATTAACTGTCTATGACTATAACTGTAACTTCCTGTAACTA